>JAOPJO010000043.1:18448964-18460379 GCA_027123675.1 Molva macrophthalma | reverse complement strand
AGAGAGAGAGAGAGAGAGAGAGAGAGAGAGAGAGAGAGAGAGAGAGAGAGAGAGAGAGAGCTCACACAACTGTCCTTAAGCTACAACCGTGTGAGTAACTAGTGCACACTGAGCCAGGCAGCTGCCAGGACAACTCTTTGTCCAGTTTCTGGTGCTCTACAGCTCAACAGGCTGCTCTCCATGTACACTCAAGATAGGTGCAGAAGATGTGAGAATATGCTTCTAGTGGTAGCCATTACATCATCAAGTCTACAATATAGTCACACATGGTGTAGACGTGATTGACAGCTGATTCAACCAGTCAAAACTCAACTAAATTGAAATGTGGCCACCTATGGCACCCTCACCTAACCCTAAATGAACCCTTATCGTAAGCCTATTCACTTAACCCATAAGGGGGTTGCACACTGGACATCTCTGCAGACAACACTGAACATTCAATACGTTTAAAATCATGATGAACCGAAGCCCTAACCCCAATTCCTAGCCCTGAAGCTAGCCAAATGTTGGTCCTGCGTACAGAAGGTATTATCTAGAGCAGGTGGAAGTGAACCCGTATGAATGCGAGGTTGGATTGAACAATGGACAAAGATGTTCGTCAACTACTCTTAGGTCAGGTGTTGTAGTTGTTTGTCGTGTGTGGTCAGTTTAGATTAATGGCAACAGGGGAACTTGGAACTCTGGGTGTCATTTCTCCTTTGTTTAGTGAAACACTTCAATTGAGTGCTTTATATTTTGGTACTTAAGCTTTATGTATTTATTTTCCTTGACACACATTTAGCAATTAGGAAACCCTTTTTCTGCCTGTAAGAGACTATATCTATATTTGGATTTGTTGTGTGGATGGTTGCCTCAGAAGATACTACTTCCCCTGCATCAACACTATCGTAAATGCCTTTGTCGATTTTTACAAGGTCTTCAACCAATCAGGTTATGACACAAGATACTGAACCCCAGGGGGCGAACGATGAGAACATCTTAAAGTTGAGAGCTGATCGTATTCTCCCTAAGAACCTAAATCTGCTTGTTTTGCACTTTAGAGAAACATAAAAAACAAGAGATGGATACTGTACTCTTGATTTTGATGGCAGTATTGGCTGAGATGATGATAGAAGATGAGATCAGCGATAGTTGTTTCTCTAGTAATGGTGTTAAAAGTGAAGTATTACTCTTTCTGTTTGTCATGTTTGCTACAACGAACTGTAGCGAGGAAGCAGCAGCCTCCAGCTGTGTTTGTGTTTAGCTTGAATGGAATTCACCTTTTGCTATTTAAAATAATGGCCTCAAAAACACATGTTGATTTACTCTCCCCGAGAGGACTTTTGATGATCACATGAGACCTTTAAGTGTTGAATGTAACCACGTGCAAATGGTTTGTCAGAATCATAGGTCGAACCTCTTTCAAATGACACATGTTTCAGTAATTAACACAGACCTTTGCCAAATAAAGATCGCATTCAAAATAAGGATATTCAAATGTATAGTAAATGGTGTGTTTATAGAGGTTAGGAGCTGTGAACTATGATCCATTGATGACTGCAGAGCAGAGCTCTTCCTTTCAATGTTTTCTATCTTCGATTTTCTTTGTGTTCATCTTTAAACTGTCCTTTCTACTCCGAGAGTGAGGAGTAAGAAAAACACTTCAAAATGATTTAATACAACTAAATATTACATTAAATTTATGTTATATTGGTATTGCTGTGTGGCTGAAGTTGCATTGAGGGTGCCATAGCTTCCCATGTTTACCTTTGTCAACTACCTAGACCGCCATTGATTCCATGCCTTTAAAGGGCCCCTATTATACGACCAGGTGTGAGTGTGAGTTTGAAAATCTGCCTTTTCCTGTGCCTTAGTGACATCACAGGCGGGAGTGTCCACCTATGTATGATGGCTAGATAAACAACATTTGCTACAGTCCACTGGTTAGGCTGGTAGACTGATCTATCCAGCATACATCTAGGTGGACACTCCCACTTGTGATGTCACTAAGGCACTGGTAAGGGCAGATTTTGAAACGGCTTGTAATGGCTAATCACACTCACACCTGGTGGTGTCACAGGGCCCCTTTAAAGATGTTCATCTTCTTTGTGATGCTCCAGAGGTGGACCACTCTGGGGAGGATGTACGAAGGCTGAATGAAATGCAGTATGAATGCGTAATGCATTCATGTTTGAGAAAATAAATACTGCTCTTGTTTTTCTGAATTAATGAGTTTATTATCTCAGAATTCTGAGATAAGTTTTTATGGAGTAAAAATTCTGCTCTGTTTTTCTGAATGAACGAGTTTATTATCTCTGAATTCTGAGAAAAGTGTTCATGGCATAAAAAAAATGTTTTTCTTAATGGATAAAAAAATGTTCTGCTCTGTTTTTCAGAACTAACGAGATACCTCAAAATCCCAAGAGAAGCTCCCAAGAGCTCTATTTCATAGAAGCAAACATGTCCCGCCTGTTTAGTTTAATCCAGTTTTATTTTGGTTTATGTTTGAGACATTGGGATATTGACCCCCTACTTGAAATACCTTTGGAGGGTAAGGCTGATTAGCATCAGCAACCGTTCTCCATGCAGGTGAGAGCTTCTCTTGGGATTTTGAAGTATCTCATTAGTTCTGAAAAACAGAGCAGAAAATTTTTTTATCCATTCAAACTTTTCTCTGAATTCTGAGATAATTATGTTATTAATTCAGAAAAACAGGAGCAGAATTTATTTTCTCAAGTGAATGCATTACGCTTCCGTAAAAGACACAGGATTACACATTTATGAAGTCACTGTATATTGCTGCGGATAAAAGAGTCAGGTAAATGACTAAATAGTAAATAGTAGAGGTGGTCTTTTCATTTCTGAACCAGGAAGGTCTGCTCATAACTACACGACCTTGCGTCAGTCAACAGACATGCAAGTGACCCCGCTTGTTGCTCCGCTGTGAGTGAAACGTAATGTATTGTTCAACTGCATTATCTTATTTACAACCCTATTGTGTGTATGTGTGGATTCTCTATGCTGTTCATTTTGGCCAAACCAGATGAGAGTGTTCTCATGCCTTATTAACTGTTCCCCATGTGGATGTACCAAACGGTTCCTGGTCTAGATTAAAACATTAAGATGGAGGTCAACTTGTCTCTTGCAGTCCCTGTCAGATGTGTGTGTTTGTGTGTGCATGGCCTGCAGTCCAAACCTACACGCTAATAACCCTACCCAAATAGCCACTTTTATGGCATTGAGATAAGCCTTTGTGGAAAGGTTAACTGTAGGCCTTATCACCTGTTCAAACAAAAGGCTTTGTTTGAATCTATTTGTTTGAAAGTGATCTTGCTTTTCAACATTGATTTACCCTGACCGCACAACGGCTCGAAGCAGTGAGGAAGTCTCACGTGAGTGATCACCAAACACACCTGCTCATCTTTTCTTTATCTCACTCCACTCCACCCTTCTTTACCGTGACGACGACGTGACGCCAACAATAATACACAAGAAATGTAGCAAGACGCTTGGGAACAACCATGTGGGTACAAGGACTAGGGAAGAGAGGCCCTTGGTAAACAGAGCTCTATTTCCTGATTGTGTGATTGTGCGTGTGTGTGTACATTGTGGGTGTGGGTGTGCAGCGCCTAACGCCTTATGGCCGCGCTACTGGCACACTAACTGATGGAGAAGTTCAATCTTAACTGCCTTGCACCTGTCTCAATGACCTGATGCACCAAGACGTCAGCTGGTTCCCAGTAGAGGGAAGGAAAGGGGGAGTGTTAGGCTGTTTTGTTCTCTTCTTTGTTCTCTCTATCTTGGTAAATAGGCCGGCGCATTACTGGTATATCTAGCTTACTATGTCACTGGATACATAGGGAGCCTTCTGTTTGTTGATTGCATTGATGCACACGGTGGTGGTGTCAACCATGCAAAAGGAACAGCTAACCGGCTGGGAGTAGTTAAGAGGATATTGGGTTCTTGCTCCAAGACACCTCGGACGGTTGTCACAGGAACAAGGATCGGACCAGCAACCAATCAGTGGCTGTCCTCCCTTTACTGCTTCTTTGCTCCTTTACAGAGGTTCTACCTTGGAGATCTCTGCTGTCACGGTAGGTGCACTTTCATAATCTTTAGGTCTGGTTTAGCCTCCGGTATGTGCGTAGAGGTATTGTTACTATTGAGATTGGTGCTTTAATAAGAGATTGAGGACTCAGACACACAAGCTTATACTGACAAAGTTAAACAGTGAGTTATTACTTGATGATTATTTAACTATTAAAGTATCTAAAGAATATGTGCCAACATATTTTAATTGTATTCGTTATTTTGGCAGTTGTAGGCCTACATATTTTTGCTATTTATAATTTATTCCCACATCCATATGTGTGTTCTCTAGACATGTCAAGAGAAGAGGACCAAGCTTGTGGATCTGGTGGTCTTACAAACGATACTAAGGCCAAGGTAAATTACATTACTACTACTACATTACAAATATTAGCCTACATCTCATGCGACATGAATGACACAATGTACATTAGCTGGCACATCACCATCAGATAAAGTCAATCTTGAATGCTAACTGGTTGAATTAAATAAGTTGCTCCTAAATACACAAAACAATTTGTACTTGTTACGACTTGTCACTCAATAAGCCCTTTTCACATAATTGCATAATTGTAGGACGTATCAACACTAGTTTAATCTAAGTACATACAAGTGGCAGACCCATAATTAGTATTAGCGACACCTGTGTTTGGCCTATCGGGACACATCTGTGAAAGGGGTATTTTGGTAGCAAATATTTTAAAACCCATCTCTGGTGGAATCTCTGGTGGAAAACTGGTCATTGCCTTTGCTCTTTCTGATTGGGACAAATCATGGCGGGTGATGATGGGACACAGTCTGTGTTTAGTCTGTGTTCCATCCCTCCTCCTACTCCTCCCCTTTAGCCCGACCATCTTATGACTTCTCCAACGGCACTACTTTGCGTCAGGGTACAAAATCAGGGGTGGGTCTAAGGGAGGGAATTGAGACATTCAAATACATTAACGCTGAGTCAGAGGTTGTTAGTGCTTGGCAACTAATTCAATGACTGACTTATTACACTGTCAACACATCACATTATGTAGTATATTGTTGACCAAGCTCACAGGAAAAAAGTTGAGCAAATGTTTTGCCAGATTGGCTTTAAATTAGCCTTATTATTGGCCTCGCTCCAGCCTGGCCCTGCGCCTGAGCCCCTGGACCTGACGCGCTGCGCCGCCTGCTATGACCAGAAGAGGCACTCTATGCCTCGTCATCGGGCAGACAGCGAGTCCAGCTCTGAGGCCTCGGATCGAGAAGAAGACGGGGACTCTGAGTCTAGCTCCAGCAGCAGCTCTGAGGCTGGCTCAGGATCCGGAGCGGATCAGGAGGACACACCTGGAACCCCTGCGGAAAGGCAGGAGGAGACCAAGGAAGAGGTGCGGAATAGAGACGTTGAGGACATGAAGACCGTGCTGCTTTCTTCCCCGTCCCGGGGTGTCTTTCGTCGACCTCCTTCAGTCGTTTCCACCCTTCAGCTGCAGGCCTTTCCCAGCAACCACGGTGATGTCACAGTCTACACCCAAACTGGTTACAGCTGCCCAGAATAAGTCGACTTTGAATATGTTTCATTTTTTAAGTTTCATAAAAATGAGAAAAACAAGTTGAATTAAGTTATTTGATAGAACCAATTACAGGCAGAGATCCCCTGGCTAGATAGCTATGCAAGGTTATTTACATAGCTACGCAATGTTATGTTTAAAAAAGCTTTACAAAGCTGTGCATACAATTTAATCACTAACTTTAGGGTAATTGTGTGTGTGTTTGTGTGTGTGTGTGTGAGTTTGTATATATTAATCACTATGGCTTTAATACTTCTGAAATGAAATAAGTATGTGTACTTTATTGTGTGGTATTTTGTTTTTTATTTAATTATTGATGTCCCAACACTTAATAAATATTCAAAACCTAAATGACGCTTGGTTAGTGTTAATGCCAGAGCCAATGACATCCGTACCTATTAGATAGAATTAACATATTAAAAAGTAAAATATTATGATTACTAATATTACATCATTTGAGCAAAGACTATGGTCCCTGACGCCCTCTGGAGTAGCGTAATTGTAAATCATTAACAATATTGAATTTAAAGTAATACTCGAGTGCTCACTTTACATTACTATTTATGCCACATCCTTTTCTGGAATCTAAATCTTGGATATGTCATTCCTGGGACCCAGGGGAACATGTGTATGAATTTTGGCATCTCTACCTATCTTGAAAGGGCATGAAAAATGTATGCCTTAAGGCGTGTAAACACAGCTGGCCTGTGGACAAGTTTTTCATATTTGGGGTCAAAAGGTCCAATTGGGCCAGTAACCACACCCCTTACGAGATTTAAAAAGTTCCAGTGCATTTCGGTCATTTCGTCGTTTTTTTTATAACGTAGAGCTCTGATTCTCAGGTATGTGTGTTGGCTTGTTGGGTTTATAACGTAGAGCTCTGATTCTCAGATGTGTGTGTTGGCTTGTTGGGTTTATAACGTAGAGCTCTGATTCTCAGGTGTGTGTGTTGGCTTGTTGGGTTTATAACGTAGAGCTCTGATTCTCAGGTATGTGTGTTGGCTTGTTGGGTTTATAACGTAGAGCTCTGATTCTCAGGTATGTGTGTTGGCTTGTTGGGTTGCAGGTCTGGGAAGAGTTTCAGCTCAGAATCTCAGAAGTGGGCCGTGGGGTGCGACGCCACAAGATGGAAAAGTTGCTGAGGCTTTGCGAGTCACTTCCTGTAGGGCTAGAGCCCCCAAACAGATTTTTTGTAGACCTTTCTGCCCTGATTCATATAAAAAAAAAAAACATGAAAAAAACATCTCAATCTTACTCTCAAGTCATTCTGTGCCCCCAGAAATTGTGTGTTTGCATCACTTTCTGTAGGTCTACGACCCTTTTACCATTTTACTTTATTGATGCACTAATCCTTCATAAAACCTTTAAAGAGGTATTAATGTCATGATTATCTTATTAAACAAAATGTATTTATTAAATTAACCTTTGAAATGGATTTTTCTGTTTATGTCCATTCCCAAAGAAGAAGTATAAATGTCATCCCTGGATCAATCGAAATCTGAAGTTTTTATTGAAAGAGCATCATCAGTTACATAAAATAACACATCAGTTACATCAAATAACACTACAGATAAAAATACATTGATTCAAACAACATGCAAACTGCATGGTTTCAGGGGGAGCAGCGTCCATATGAATCACCATGGCAAATAGAAACCATTACATTAACTAACCCCCTACTAAACCTCATATACATTCACTGAACGAAAAAGATTAGACTATAGACTATAGACTTTAGACTATAAAAGTCTCGCTAAAATGTTTTGAAAAACGCATTTTAATGCCCAACCTATCTTAACATGTTATTTTATTCCACTGAGAATTAAACGAACATCCTCCATTTTGTTTTGGAGGACAGAAACTTCACATGCCTGCCGTGTTTCTTCAACTGTTGTTTAGGTTGGAGTTCACATTGGATGCACCGGTGGCTCCTCTGACTCACCCACGGAGAGCTGCTGCTCTGGTGCTCCTGGCTCATTACAATCTACTATAATCTACTACTATTTATTTTCCCATATTCTTGCTAGTACGCAAAATGTATTGAATAATGATAAAGTAAGGGGCTTGGCATTTCTCTTTAAAAAATAAATAAATGTCGTTGATTTGTGAAAGCACTTCCCAAAAGATATTCTGCCAAAATCGTCTGTATGGTACAAACGCAAATGGAGCTTTAGGTTTCATGCTGTAAGTAGAGTACAAAAGGCTCCCAGAGAAGCAGGAATCAGACTGTTTTAACATTTTCAATGCTCCATTGATGTGCTGATGGCACATGCAATAAGAAATATCATAGATGCAGAAACACTCTTCTCCCTGCTCTGGTCTGAACATCAGATCTGCTGCTGTTTCTACTTACCGTCCAACAGGAGGCTCTTTGTACGGTGTGTATGTGTGTGTGTGTGTGTGTGTGTGTGTGTGTGGATATATACAGTTCCTTCCAGCAATGTTAGCTACTAAACCTCTCTAGATTTGGACACTTAGCATTTTGTGAAGCACTGGCAACAAGCAGTGATTGAAGCATGCATTTGCATGCGCACACACACACACACACGCACACGCACATGCACACACACACACACACACACACACACACACACACACACACACACACACACACACAAACACGCACACGCAAACGCACACACAGACTCAAGACGTCACCAGTGGCAAAAATGCTGTAGGTCGCTCTGAGTGGGAGTTGGAAACAGAGAGAAAACAGTTGCATTCAATTCCTGTGTGTGCTCACGCTCTCACTCATTCCTTTGCACCGTGATTCAGATTCACTTCAAGGATTCTCTGCTCAGGCAAGTAGCCAATCATTTCTGGGCTCCAGTCATACAGACAGCAATATAAGGCGCAATGATGTATGAAAAAGAAAGGAAACCATTACCAGGTGTACAGTGACAAGAATAAACTGCTGTATTGTTCAACTAAAATATTTCAGCAAGCTTCATTTGAAGTGATACCAAAGCCCATGGCAACACACCCATGCCCTCTTCACTACTGTTATTGTTGGGAAAATGGTTGCTAAGCTGCTGTTGTTGTGCTTACTTTTGGGATTATTGTTGTGGCAGTTTGATTGAATTTGTCTTAACGGCTGTATGCTTACAAAGCATTCTGTGAACGATTTTTTAGATTTCATACTTTGTCCTCTTATTAACTTCTCATCCATCTCTCTCTCTCTCTCTCTCTCTTCAATATCTCTCTAAGTATTGTCAATTAGTGATAATGGAGCCTCCCAGCTGAGAAGAGCCACCCCCCCACTCTCTCTTCCCTTCTTCCTGTCTCCTCCCCCTCTCACTCTCTCTCTCTTGGGTCTCTCTCTCTCTCCTCCCTCCCTCCCTATGTCTCTCTCTCGGTCCCTTAGTCAGTAATGATGTCTCCTCCCCCCCTCTCACTCTCTCTCTCTTGGTTCTCTCTCTCTCTACCTCCTTCCTCCCTCCCTCCCTCTGTCTCTCTCTCTCTCTCAGTCCCTTAGTCAGTAATAATGGAGCCCAGCAGTCCTAAGAAGCTACAGTTCGATGTCCCCCCACTCCAGGGCCAACTAGACCCCCAGGCCGCCGAACATGTGAGTCTGTGTGTGTGTGTGCGTGTGTGTGATGTTGTGTGTGTTGTCTGTCTCGGTCATATATGCGCAACAGTGCAAACGTGTGTAAAACAAAATGTCTTAGGGTACTGGGTTGTGTTGCAGTTATAGCATTGTGTTTTGATGCCTTTAAACCAGCATGGTTTTATGATCAGGACTATGTTATGTCTTCTGACAAGGTAGACATTTGTAAACAACTTTTAAATTGGACTTATTTAAACATGTATTTATATGTGTTGGGAACAAAGTATTGGAGCAGCAAGTGGAGATCATTTTTTACTGATAGTTTTACTGCTGTGTTTAACGCTCTAGGGTGATGAAGCCTGGAAGTGGGTTTAGACCACTGAGACGGATTAAGGTTGTGATTAGTAGCTAGTTAGTGTCCTACTAGTGTCCTACTGGGTTAATGTTCATGTGTAGAATATGGGTTAGCATTGAGGATAGAGTGATGTTGAATTGTCTGAACCACATTTGATGACATTTTGTATAGATGGTGATTTCAGGAAATATAATATAGTGGAATAAAATGTCCAGTGATTATTTCGGCTGCTTTCATTTCTTCACTAGAAAATGTTTTGTATTTCCAGACTACAAGTCTTTTAAGCAAATATCCCGTACACTATATTTCTGTGTGTGTGTGTGTGTGTGTGTGTCTCTTTCCCAGATCCGTCGCAGAAGACCAACTCCTGCCACTCTGCAGATATACAGACAGCCCATCGGAACAGGTAGAGAGAGAGGGACAGAGACAACCACACTAATGTGATGATGGATGGGACGAGAGCACGAGAGAGCACAAGAGAGCGAGAGAGACAATAGTGCTGATGTATAGAGACCAGGGTTGAGAGAGCTCTGGGGGGTGGGGGTGGGGGTGGTTGTAATGGAATCTTTATTAAATTAGTGTTGCAGTGGATGATAAGTGTTCTTTGTTCTGACTGGAAAGATGGAGATAAGTGTTTGTCTGTGTGTCGGGTGTGGGGTGGGTGGGGTGGGTGGGGTGGGGGTGTGAAAGAGAAAGAATGAGAGAGTGAGAAGGAGCTCCACAGGAAAGGAGAGAGGGAGAGAGAGAGAGAGAGTTTGAGCTGTGAGCACCTGTGTTTATAAGTGATGCACATAAAGAGCATGAGAGAAAGAGAGGAGCAGGAGAGAAAGAGAGGAGAGAAAGAGAGGAGAGAAAGAGAGGAGCGCGAGAGAAACAGAGGAGAGAAAGAGAGGAGCGCGAGAGAAACAGAGGAGAGAAAGAGAGGAGCGCGAGAGAAAGCGAGGAGAGAAAGAGAGGAGCGTGAGAGAAAGAGAGGAGCACGAGAGAAAGAGAGGAGAGAAAGAGAGGAGAGAAAGAGAGGAGAGAAAGAGAGGAGCGCGAGAGAAAGAGAGGAGAGAAAGAGAGGAGTGTGAGAGAAAGAGAGGAGAGAAAGAGAGGAGTGTGAGAGAAAGAGAGGAGAGAAAGAGAGGAGCACGAGAGAAAGAGAGGAGTGAAAGAGAGGAGAGAAAGAGAGGAGTGTGAGAGAAAGAGAGGAGAGAAAGAGAGGAGAGAAAGAGGAGAGAAAGAGAGGAGAGAAAGAGAGGAGCGCGAGAGAAAGAGAGGAGCGCGAGAGAAAGAGAGGAGAGAAAGAGAGGAGTGTGAGAGAAAGAGAAGAGAGAAAGAGAGGAGAGAAAGAGAGGAGAGAAAGAGGAGAGAAAGAGGAGAGAAAGAGAGCAGCACGCTCGTGTGCTGCACACGTGTTTGTGTCTGGGAGGGTTGGCCAGATAGAGAGGGAGGAAGCCAGGGGAGAGTGAGGAGGGAGGTAAAGAAAGAATGGGTGAGAGAGAGAGAGAAACCCATTACAAAACCATGTACAGGAACCGCTTAATTGTAGAAATGGCCTGGATCCACAGTTTAACATCAGCTTCTGTGGACCTTGGGCCAGTCACATGGTGAAAGTGAGGCCTCTGGAGGAGCCTAAAGGCTGCACATAAATAAACACTGAGACTCTTTACATACCTTGTCAAACAACATGTGCAGGGGAATGTGGGACTGCTAACACTTGCGATTTCTTTTGTTTGAAAACCCCTGTGTGGCTGTAACATTAGCAGGTGTGAGACTTTAGTCCATGGGTCCAATAACAGATTGAAGTTGTTTTTAAGAATGAAACCAGTTACCAATGCTCACCAAGCTTCTCTCTCTCTCTCTCTCTCTCTCTCTCTCTCTCTCTCTCTCTCTCTCTCTCTCTCTCTCTCTCTCTCTCT
>JAOPJO010000043.1:18285647-18310647 GCA_027123675.1 Molva macrophthalma | reverse complement strand
TCTTTATCCTGATCTCATGCAGCCGCTTGATAGGCCCAGCTGACAGCCAATGACCTACTCAGCAGTCAGCTGTGCCGACAACATTCTGGAGTTTGTCCTTGGATCAGAGCGAGCCAGGGCCAATGCCAGACTGCCTACAGGGATGGTTTCGGACCGTTGTTAGCAGATAGCATCTGGACCAGAACTGCTCACATATGTGAGGTTGAGGCAGCCATTAGAGTGTGTTGAATTGTTTCTGCTCCATCTGAGTGTCCGTATGAGTGATATAGGTGGAAGACTGTGTTGGAAGATGTGTGTGTCTTAGTGCATGCCTGTATATGTGTGTATGTGCGTGTGTGTGTGCGTGTTTGTGTGTGTGTGCGTGTGTGCGCACATGTGGGTTGGTGTGTGTGTTTTGGGGCGTGTGTGGGTCCGATACAACACTAGCTATATATATATATATATATATATATAGTGTTTATGTGTGCCTGTGTGTGTGTGCAGGCGTGTGTGGGTCTGTGTGTGTGTATCTATCTTGATGTATGTGTAGATATAGATATAGCAGTCAGCTTAAATGTGCGTTATATGTGCGTGTGTGCGGGTATTCTTGTGTGTGTGTGTGTGTGCGTGCATGTGGGTTGGCGTGTGTGTTGTGTATGTGTGTGCATGCTTTATGTGTGTGACATTGATGCCCTCTATGTGTGGCAGGGCAGCGAGCAGATCGATGTTCGTATGAATATGAAGAAGGTGGTTACTGGAATAAAGGGTTTCGCCTGGTATAGAATAATGCAATGATTTATTACACTGCTTTCTTACACACGTACCGCATGCACACACACACACACAGGCACTCACACACACACACACACACACATGCATGCACACACACACACACACATACACAGGCATACACACACAGGCTTGCACATGCATACAGGCACGCACACACACACACACACACACACACACACACACACACACACACACAGAAGTGAAGTAGAAGAATGGAGAGGAGATGTTAGAGAGAGACTGAGACAGCCAAAAAGTTATTTTTTTTATCTCACTTGGCAACAGCAACCCTTTTTATAGTTTTTAAACATTGTCTACAGTCATACAGTTGGGTTGCTATGGACACAAAGTCCAAACAGAAAGCAGCTAGGTTAGGCACTGGGTGTGATGCATAACGAACATGTCACAATTCCTCAAATGCAACAAGAAAATTAAACAGACCGATAGGTAGCATTAATAATTTTGGCACCCTTAATGCTACTGCTACTTAGGGGGGAAATTTCAGGATTGAGAATGACAGCGATATTTTTGTTACGAAGCTGGTAAATGCTGTCTATTGCTCTTAGAATCAAGGCTCATTACAGCAAATTTATACTGAAGTCAAGTGAGTGCAAGTGAGCACCCAGTAGAGACAGGCGTCGCACCCATTTTGTGTTTTCCTGAGCTGCAGGGGTTACTGTGCCACACACACATTCAACAGTTCATGACCGGATAACAAATAAAAGCACTACAAGCTGTTTTTATCGAGGCCGAAGTCAAAGCAGATATGTATAATGTATAAATATGAATGTATAAATATTTATGTATACTATATCATCATCGTTATTATTATTACTATAATCATTGTTATTATTATTCATAATACAATAAATTTAAATAAATGGTTATGTTATTATTCATTATTATTTGTAACAACATATTATTAATGTGTTATTATTTGTATTACAATTATGTAAATATCCACCAATGCGAATTATACCATATAGCCATTACTGGTAATGGCTATATGGCACCTGTAGTAATAAGGATTGCCCAAACTGTATCATCAGCTTTCGTCAGCTCTACTTGCAGTTAGTGCGATCTGGTGGACATTCAATTCTACTACAACAAAAAAACCCAGTTGGGTTGCAAATTCTCTCAGAAAAGGTGACTATTCCTGTTGGGAGATTCATCGGGTAAACAGGGTCTCTAAAATAAGATGTCCTGGTCTTATATTGTCTCAGTGTAGAGGTTATGTTACAATAACGAATCTAATACGGTTTATGTACGGTACAGTATAATCTCACTCGTGCGTCGCACCGGTAAAAACGTGATGACGTCACACAACAGCAGGCTCGGCGCTACTAGTCACATGTGGCCTCGGCGGTCCCATACAAGTGGTGCTAGCGAGTTGGCCCTGCCGAGTGGAGCTGGCTTCACAGCAAAAACAACACATTAATTAAATATTACACATAGCTTAACTTTTAATCAACCCCTTGGTCAACCATGCCCCCAAAGAAACCCGCCCCAGCGGCGGCGAATAAAAAGACCCAAGAGAAGAAAAAGGAAAAGATAATTGAGGTAAATGCCACTATAGCACGTTGCTGCTAGCCGTGGTTGAGATGGGTACAGGACGGACTGAAGCTAACTTGCTCCCCATATGGGCTATTAGCATTCCAGCTAATGGATACACTGCATATGCTTTTAACAGCCATCTGTCCATTCTTGAAGTGTCTTGTTGATTTCTAGGCCCATCCTTCGGTTGTATTTCGTGTTAGGATGTGTAAGCCCTCATAGTTGTCTGGCTGTTCCCTTCAGCAGCACCTTGAGGTAACGTTAGCCGTTAGCTCGTGTTTCTCTGAACGCCGGCCTGGTTGATGGCAGGGCCAAGTAATCTATGTGTTAAACTACTCAACTAACGTAACATTCGCAGACACCGGTGAAGGTGGATTAAGCAGGCTAAAAGGACCTTGTATTGGTGTTGTTATGTTACGTTATATATTGCTATGTAGGCCTGAGTACTATAAACAGACTGGCCAGGTGGCTTCCTAGGCCTTTCTCAGTTTGATTAGCAGCGATATCAACATATCGTGGATTCTGATTTAAATCCAATCACCTAATGTCATTGTAAAACTATGGCAACCTTTACCGTTTCTTTGTGGCGTTGGCGTCTCTTCTGAAAGGCAATTGATGATGTTTCAAAACTTTTCACGGTTGCTGGTTGTGATATCGTGATAGTTGGATCTTAAGTAAAGTGTCGATCGTATTTAACTTATCTTTTACCCATACCTGCTATTTGACAAGCACAAACACTCCAATCTGTTGGTCAACAACACTACTATACATTGATATAACCCCCCAACCTTTCAAATACTCAAATACTACGGCAAATATGGCTTGTTCATCAGAATGCATCTTTGGTGTTTGTTGGCAATACTCAGTTCTCTCAAAAAATACCCATTTTGAGAGGACGGAAGAGAGTTGTAGTACTTTAAAATCCAAAATAAACATATTTAGATTGTAACCTTAGCCTAACAATTTGCAAATGCGTAGAAGTCTAAAACCTCTCAGCCAATTTTTGATTTCCAAAGGCTGATCTCAACTGGCACAGACCAAAATGCATCTAGATGCAGTTGGATAGACCTACAACCAATCAGAGCATCAAAACAGGTGACACATCTGTAGTCAACAAAAGAAAATCTTGGTCGAAATTTAACCAATTATACGACCAATCAATTGGTCGGTGGGGGAAAATAAAAGGATCAAAATCTGCACGTTATTTCTGGATTAACTTAATCGGCCACAGTGCACTCTACCTGGTAGCCTAAATAACTTGTGAGGAAGTCACTGGGTCCCAGATCCACTCAGGGGCCGAGACCGACTCAGTTAAGGCAGAGCTTCAATGTAAAGCGGGCGAAGGCCAAACAGTATAAAAAAACCTTGATTTTTACGAACTACGCGTTGTCTACACGCAGACAACACGTTGTTTGTGGGTTGATTGCGTGTGTAGTTGACATGTTAAAAAAAGTTTTTTTTTTTTTAAACAGTTTGGCTTTCCATAGTGTGTGGACATTAGTGATGCGAAGTTCGGATCTTTTTTCAGACTCATCTTCGGATCTCGTTCATTCAAATAAGGAGGGGGGCCAGACGCATATGCCAGAGCAAATAAAACATGAGCTTGCAGATTGGTCTGGTTCCGAGGCTACTGTAACCTAGGCTAATGAAAACTTTGTTTTGCCACATCTTGACGAGAAGCGCTGTGGCAGTTTCAAACAACAATGCCTCAGACAATGACAAATATTTTCACGATTGAGTAAACCAGTAAACCATGACCAAAAAAGCATTACTACTAGCATAATAACTAACATTCCAATGCTCCTATACTTCCAAAATGGAGGTGGACATTGTATTGTGACTTCACGATATGGCCTATAGGCCTGTTTGAGAAGAGGTATTTAATCATTGTAGCAAAACTGTCACGTTCATGTTGCCTATTTTATTGGATCACCTTGATACATTGATCCAAACTTATTGGTAATATTCATCCAACAATCTGACCGAATGTAGGATATGGAATGGCTCTTGTCTGGTTGTAACATCCTGACTTTTGTGTTTTTTTTCCCAGGACAAGACATTTGGTTTAAAAAACAAGAAGGGCGCAAAACAGCAGAAGTTCATCAAGAATGTCACACATCAGGTCAAATCTGGACCGCAAGGTGCCCGATTGGTGAGTACAGGAGGTTCCCTTTTAGTTTTATAAGATACTTGGGCTCAAAACACATTTACAGTATATTTGTGCAGATTTAAGTATGCCGCCACAAGTCCATAGTGGTAGATCAGTGGACTTTCTGATGATGATGACCTAAATTGAGTAAAATGCAGGATTTAAACATTTATTTTGTGTGTCTAAAAGCCTGAAGGAGACAAGGGCAGTAAGAAGGCCGATAAGAAAAAAGAGCTTGATGAGCTGAACGAGCTCTTCAAACCTGTGGTCGCTGCACAGAAAGTCGCCAAAGGTAACAGTAATGTTATATAATATGATGTAATCTGTCTGTCTGACTACACAAATAAAGTGACAAAGGGCTTTGCAGATGCAAAGACAAGGTTATATTTGCATTCAAGTTTTGGTGTTGTTAAAATGAAACATAGCCTGTTAATGTAGTCTAATAATAATAATAATAATAATAATAATCACGTTTAAATGTGTTGAATTGTCAACGCTGCTGTTGTCAACAACGTAAACCGTTTGCCTTCTGCTGCAAAAGTACATTTTCCCCACAGAAATTAAGAAGTCTGGATATCACACGTACTAGCTCATGTAGTGTCGCTTCATGCCACCATCACAGCTTCCTCCTCAAACATGAGAATTTAAATTGACATCCCATGGTGAAACGCTGGTGACAACTTGTAGTTGGATAGGTGAGAAGATCCTTATTGTGTTGCTCTCTGCAGGTGTGGACCCCAAGTCGGTGCTCTGTGCGTTCTTCAAGCAGGGCCAGTGCACCAAGGGGGATAAATGTAAGTTCAGCCACGACCTCACACTGGAGAGGAAGTGTGAGAAGAGGAGTCTCTACGTGGACGAGAGGGACGACGACCTGGAGAAAGGTCGGTGCAGATCCTACCCGTAATCCTTTTCTCGTTGTTATGGATCAGGGTTTTAAAGGCTCTCTCAGTTAACAGTTGACAATCATTGATAACATTTACTCTCTTAAGACACCATGGACAAATGGGATGAGACCAAACTGGAGGAGGTGGTCAACAAAAAGCACGGGGAGGCTGAGAAGAAGAAGGCCAAGACACAGATCGTAAGTGGGCTCAGTCGGGGTAGGATCATGTGGCGGATAAGGTAGGATCAAGCACCAGCAGGAAGATCCATCCTAGTCAACACTGTAAAGGTTGGCCTTGCGACACTGGCTCAGGAGGTACAGCAGGTTGGAAGGTTGCTAGTTCGATCCCTGGCTCCTCCGAGTGTCAAGGTGTCCCTGAGCAACCCCAACTGCTCCCGACAAGCGGGCTGTTGCCTTGCGTGGTTGACACTAGGGATGGGCCAATTGTTGATTCTATCGACCATATGTGGAATACATCGTCGATCGTCTCAAGTTGCTGATGCCAAGGCGATTTTTTGTTATTTGTATTGCCCGATAAACAGCGCTGTGATGATACTTTTACAGTATAAAAAGCCCCGCAAATTGTAATTGAAGTTACCTGGCACAGGTGGAAACGCACTCTGTAGCACTGACTTGCTGTATTCACTCACTGTTACGAGAGGGGCGGGGCTTGAAACCTACCGGTCTGCTTGCACAGCGAAATAACACTCTCCGCTGCATGTCACTTTGACAAACTTTTAAAATAAATAGAAAAAAATCAACCTGAGCGGGGGCAAATTTATTGAAATTCATCCCGTAAATCCTATGTATGGGAAACACTTATATGTGTATCTATACTCAAAGCCTGCGTTTTCTTTCACCATCTTTTATAGCCTACCCTGCAGCGCAAAGGCTGCGCACAGCTTACAGGGTTGATAATATCGGGTAATACGACTAATGAAATATTAGAAGAGACAATTTTATAAATATATGTCATTGTGTAGTAGACCATGTCCCATTGACGTTCACATAAAAACATCCCAGTCAAAGGTTGTTGGGTTTATTTGGAAGGGAAAAATAAGACATTAGTTTCAAAGTAGGCTATATGTATATACCAAACGCTTTTAAAGAACAAATATAACTATAATATAAATATAAAATATAAATATATCAAATATAAATATATGAATATTGAACATGGACAGAGATGTAACAGATGGCGAAGTCTTCACAACACTCTTTTAAAACTAAATATAAACTCTGGCAGAGCAAATAAAATAAAAAAGGGCACAAAATTGTCTAGGCCTATTGCAGACTGCAGAACGCAGTCAAAATGTACTGACATTTGGATTCAAAATAACAAAATTATCCAATGTTTAAAAGCTTAGTCTTATACACAATAATATAGTGTAATTGTATTGTGCAGTGCAGGTATGCCTAAAAGTATAATAATAAGTACATTATGAAAATGGTATAATAGCATAGACTATTGGTTTCTGGGCAAGAACACCTGCATGTTCACCTTTTCTGGCTTCAACAAGCTCCTCAGTGGAATGACAACATTGCCCGCAGTACTAAATACACACTGAGGTGTACTAGTAGCACATATACAAAGATATTTACTTGCAATCTTGGGCATTAATGGAAAGCAGTTCTCGTTTGCCTTCCACCATGCGAGTGGGTCACTGTCCCCATCTAGTGCATGTTCTTGCAGGTAGGCTGTTACTTCTGCCTTTGCCTGTTGCTCTGTGTCTCTGAAAATAATAATTCAGTTTAATGTTTGAATCCTGCGCACACATTGGTTGTTCAATTCCAGCAACAAATGCCGATTTTTCCATGGGTGGATTTGTGACCCAAGAGAGATCTATAATTGACTGCAAGCGATTGTTGCGTAACAATATGAGAGCGTTCAGTTTTTAATGTTATAATCGAAGTCAAGTTGGGTTTTTTAGGGGACGACCATCTAATTGATATATGTACATTTATTACGGCTTCTCTTACTGTATTCTATTGACAGCCTAGCGTCGGCTGTAGTAGGCAATGCTGAACTGGTTTTAAAATGTTATCTTAATTTCACATGTATGAAATTGCCCAAAATGATCGCTTTAAACGTACTTGATTGAGTCTAACCTAATTATTTAAACAGCGCTTGAAATGATTCCATTTTGAGCCAAATACGCGGTTGATCCCTGTGACGTGATCACTATAAGATGTTTCCACTGCGCATGGTTATTATAGGATATGCGGTTTCGGGTCGGTGTGTGGGGCGGGTACGGTATTGTCGCGGGGATGGGACGGGGGCGGGTCTTGAAAATCAGACCCGTGCAGGACTCCGGCACACCGACTGCATCATCTGGCACAGACGTATAGAAACTTAAATCAGTGGAGGCTCAGGCTTATATTTTTTAAGAAAAAAATAGAAAAATAAAACGACAATTTTATAATGAATGATTAATATAATTTTTATATTTGGCCGATCAAATCGACTATCGATGATCGCTAGGGGGAGCAATCGGATGATGGACACTTGTAGACGATGAGATCGCCCAACCTTAGGTGACACCACCATCGGTGTGTGAATGTTAGGAAATAATTGTAAAGCCTTTACAATTCAATGCAAGGACATGCAAACAGGCAGACTCACACTATCCTTAGTAAAGTACAAGACTAAAGCATTATATGTATGGTGTTTAATTAAAGCTTTCCCTCCCCAAATATGTGTGTAACGACAAGAGGCATACATGTTTGCCTGGACTCCAATAAGGTCTAGTATGACTGGATGACAATAAATCATAGGACAAATAATTTGCAAAACAAAAATCAAGCAGTAGGCAGTAACTTTGTCTGGCTATTTATAAAAATAACCTTTCATTTTTTGTTAATGTATTCCTCTGCAGGTTTGCAAGCATTTCCTGGATGCCATAGAAGGCAACAAGTACGGCTGGTTCTGGGCGTGTCCAGGAGGGGACAACTGTATGTACCGGCACGCTCTGCCGGCTGGCTTTGTGCTTAAGAAGGACAAGAAGAAGGACGAGAAGGAGGAGGAGAAAATCTCGCTGGAAGAACTGATTGAGAATGAGGTACGGCTGGATAGTTCTTATTTGTGGCTTTCAGCATTAAAAACAAATGAAGACAGGTCATCAGTAAATGTCATTAGGTAATGTAAACATGCAATTATTATAATTGCAGTGCTTTTGATCTCTCCTAGCGTGCTGCACTGGGTCCTAATGTCACTCGTATCACCTTGGACACGTTCCTGGCCTGGAAAAAAAGGAAGAGGCAGGATAAGGTTGGAAGGCATCTTTGTATTTCTGGAATTAGGTTGCTTTAAACTTGTATCCGCACCAAACTCTCCATTCATAATTACAAATTCTATGCAAGTTAATGTCTGATTCAATATGCTTGAGCATGTTGAGTCCAAATGTTTTGATCCATTAGTATTTTGTTTGATTGCCAGGTGGAGAGAGACATGGAGGACATGGAGAAGAAGAGGGCTGACTTTAAGGCCGGAAGATCGCTAGGGGTATGACCCAATCGAATGAATAAGAAATAATAATACACATTTGAGAAATGGTTAAAGTATTGAATAATGATAATGTAATGTTTTAGGTGAGCGGGCGTGAAGTGTTTGAATTCCGCCCTGAGCTGGTTGATGACGATGATGAGGAAGCAGACGATACTCGATACGCCAACGGCAGTGAGGATGAAGATGAGGAAGAGGAAGAGGAAGGACCGGTAATGTGTAATCCGTTTCTGCTATTACACAGTGCTTTGTTACTGTAGTACATATGATCAAATGTTAAGTTTTCTTCAACACACAGTAGACGCATGATAAAGGCTTTTTACGGGAAATATGGGATTATACTTCAAATCAATGTCCTCCTAATGTGTAGTGAACCCAAAATATGATCACATTATTGATTATCAAGGGTTTTGATAAAATGTGATCATTTCTGTTGCCCAGTTGTAACTTGATATATGCTGATTCTGAGGGTAAAGTTAAATAGCAATCCAAACGATCATTGATTCCACATGTGTAACGTTAATACATATAGTAATGTCAGGTGTTTGTAACAAACATTTTTTTGAAATGTTATGTTATACAAGACGGATGGTCCAGAGGTCCAGGACATAGACCTATCCCGCTTCGTTCCTACTGAAGTGGATAACTGTATTGGTATCACCGTGGCAACCATGGACCGCTTCACACCCAGGCATAAGACTAAACCTGCGGCGCCTGACGACGGTGAGACTAATAATAATAATGACCTTAGATTTCTTGTAACACTCTTCATCCTCCTGGTGGAGATGTAGTTGGTTGTTTACTTACTGAAGCCACTGTTGGAAGTATTTACAGACGGCGGTTTTGTAAGGTATTTATACACAGTGAAAGATACACAATAACATGTAAAGGGGCTGTTATTGTGGTAATGTTGGATTCCATTCATTAATAGTATGGCTGCATATGTGGCTGAATTACGCAGTTTGAAAGGGCTGTGAAAAGCTCATTTGTGTCCCTCTTTCTCCCTCTCCTGTCCCTCCCTGCCTACAGAGGCACACCTGAATGGTGCGTGTGGAGGAGCAGAGGCCAACGGGCTGGCTGAGGACGACGAGGAGGAGGAATGCGACCAGGACGAGGAAGAGGAGGTGCCCGTGGACGAGAACCTGTTCACAGGGGAAGATCTGGAAGATCTGGACGAGGAGCTGAACACACTGGCGCTTGAAGACTAAAGGGGCTGGGAAGGGAAAGAGGACAGGTGTGGACAGATGTTTGGGGGTCGACCAATGGGAAGAAGAGATGGATGCATGGTGGAGGAGGAAGGAGAAGATCCGATCGCATGGGACTGACTGACAGGGACAGGTGCACAACGACCAAATTGTATCACTCGACGGACTGACTTAATTGAAGATATCAATTGGACTGACCGGGTACAGACAGGAAGTTAGTGTGGCATGCCACCACATGCTCAAGCGCTTGACAATGTTCCGGTAATTTTTAAATTCAGAGACTCCAATAAAGCCTGATTGTATGATGACATCACTTCCCGTCTCTGCCCCTTTGTTTCCCACCAGCTGGTCTCCCCACCCATTACACAACTTGGCTTTATTTCAAAAGTCGGACTGAATGGGGTTTACAAAGGCCAGACAGCTTATCAAATAATCGTTCTTGACGGTCAATTTGTTTTTGCTGCTTGCTAGGTAGCTTATTGATTTTAATTGGACAAATGAAGGGGACTTGAGTTATGTAGTGAATGTGCTTTACTACTTGTCAACAAGCCACTTCCAGGATGTAATGAATATTGGCACACTTGGTTTGAATTATATTTTTGAAAATAGGAATAAAGCTTTAAAAAGTATTTGGTTAAACGGTTTCTGGAAAATTATCCCAATTTAATTTTTCGAATCCTTGACGAACTTTAGTGCTGTTTTGGAAACTAAACAATTACCCTCTGGCATGTAGTGGAATCAGTCACAAATGTCACTGTTAACCAGCCCAACATTGTAAATAAGTGTGCTCATGAGTTACAAGCTATAAAAAAATAAAGATTGTACATCCAATGTGTGGGATTCATTTCAATTTTTTATTTTATTTTTTTTCAGACAATGGGAAATTGTGGACAGACCTTGTTTTTATTCAATACAGTACATGTCTTTTAACATGATCAAACTTTGGCTCTTGCGCTAGGCATTTCTCTAGATACATTTTCAATTTTTATCATTATCTTTGGTATTTATGGACTTGTCTGTAGAAAGCCACAATAAACAAGCTGCAGGACTCTAAATATTTGATTTGGGTGGCTGTTTTATCAATACTGGAAGTCTGCATGGGAATGGTTCTGTTCAAGTATGTATAACAAAACTGTTGATGCAATGATGACAGGACAAGCAGGTAAGGGTTATATCTGTTTATTTTGCAAGAACATACCTTCAAAACGAAACGAAAAGACTTGGAGAACATTAATCTGAACTAAAATTGAATACAACTCAAACTCGTAAAACGATCTCATTTAGTGCGTGTATACACCACAAATTTACAAACAAAGTTTGTAAACTTAAATCAATCTTTTGAAATGCTTTATTTGACCATAAAGATACGGTAATTTCTGAATAAGTAGTTCTGTGCACCCCTAACTTGATCTGAACATTTGTTAAGGATTAATTACTTTGTAATAGTGGGGTAAAGTCGAGATACTGTTTTCTTGTCGTACCAGAAGTTTTAATTACATGAGTCTTTGAGCACAACGTGTGAATCGTCTCACAAAAAAACGTTGGCTTTGGTCACAGGTATGTCACAGCCTAGGTATGACATGACAGGTCACTGGAAATGGTCAGACAGAGGTCAAAGGTCGGGTCAGGAGAAGGTCCAGGTGTCGGTCGGTCAGGTCAGGTGTGTCATTGTGTCATGACAACAGTCTCCTAGGAAACAAGAAGCTACAGAGTTATCAACATATACAACTGGTCCTGACAGAAATTCAACCAACTCAATAGTAGAACGACAATGTGAACATAAGCCATACCACCTTTGGAAGGCGATAATAAAAAATTATAAAAAAGACTTGTAATTACCAGCAGCTATAGGGCAATCAATATCAGACATGTTTTTTAACTAGCCTGACTAGTTTCATGCCAACACTTAATGACAATATTTTGCATGATTATTTGTTGTATTTGATCAAAAGGCCCTCAAACTTCATTCAACTGGTTATGAATGAGTACACAAATTTGGTCGGTATACTGGAGAATTTATTTGCCCACATGGGCCGAAACAAACAAACAAAGGGTTTAGCAATTACCGTTTCTGAAAGTTATTGCCATGTTAATTAAAGGCCAATTCTTAGTGCAGCCGCGGAATGCAAGGCAGTGGTGGCCGGGGAGTGTTAGATACTTACCTCAGGCTCGGAGCCGGTGCAGGAGAGCGTCTTCTAGTAGGTGCGTGGCCGTTTGTGCGACTCCTCACGAGGGGGGTCTGCCAGCATCACCTTCATCCTCACGCCGTTGACCATGTGGCCGTGGAGCGCCGCCATGGCCTCGTCCGCACACTTGGAACAGATTCAAGTTTCGGCTTCAATCGTTTCCAAACCACTGCCCTCTAGTTGCAGTGACCAGCAATTGCTTACCAAGCAATACAGAAATACAGCTGCTTTAAAAGCTTTGATCTGAAAGTGTTTTACCGTGTGGAACATCCAGCACATTATTAAAATGGTATGCGACTTTTTGTCCCATCGAAACTGCATTGACATGATGGTGAAGGATTTGCCTCGGATTTGTTTTTTGTTCTTGTGGCTTGTTACAAGCCAGTGAAAAAGGGGCATTACATATTTCTTCCCGTCTTTGTAGCCCCCCCTCCCCCCGAGTTGACACAGTATCCCCTCCTCCTAAGCTGTGGTGTAAGCCTCACCTGTTTGTCAGCATACTTCATGTAGCCGACCTTCCTCCCAGGGACCAAATGCACCTCGATTAGAGAGCCGTATCGACTAGAGAGAGGCAGAGAGGGATTTTGATTCAGAAAGATTACCCAAATTACTTTTGCAAATAAAATTAAACAAGGGTTTCACATTCTGCGGGTTTTGCCTTCTAAGACCTTCACAAATCAATACTGGCAATGAAAAAATAATGAGATAGTTGTTGGATTTTGGGTTGCCCCCAGCACTTGACAGGGATGCAGCCGGTCTGTAAATATGGATGGGGATTTTTAACAGAAACTTAACAGACGCTTTTGTAGCCTAACTGCTTGATTCTTAATGCAAAGAGATGCATGATTTATGCAAATATAAATTTAACTTGATAGTCTTCTCTCTTGGCTAGCCAATTGGTTGTTGGAAAGAAAACACGACTATTAGTGCGGTTAATTGAGGCATACCAGTTTCAGATTGCCAATTATCTTAACAGGCAATTAGCTTAATGAGCGTTTGCCTGTCATTCAATGTTTAGCCCAGAGGGAGAGTGATGATTGCATTCATGATGAGCTCAGGAAAACCCAGAGTACGATTCTACTGGAGCACACTAGCTAGAGCTTCAAACACTTTAGAAGGACGCCATCCTGACTCTCATAATCAATCAGATTTACAAAAAAAACAAAAGAGCTAATAGATAATGACATCTTGTCTGTTAAGGATGTGTCAAGCTAGATGCTAAAATATATTTTTCCATTTCATCAAGACAACTGAATCGTAGCCATGTTCCTCAATCAAATCAAATATAAATAAATGTGGATACTAGAGCATTCATTTTAATAAAAAAGGTATATGAGGGAAGTTCAGCCCCCAGCTCAACTATACTATCTATACTTCGTATATCTCTTAATGAAGTAGACTTTTAAAATGCCACAAGTCAAAAGAATATTTACCAAAATACATCTTCAAGGACATCCATGGACAGAGGGGAGGGGCTGAACACGACAAACAAGCGCTCCTTCACCTTGCTGTCTGGGGGCGCTAGTTTCTTTATAGCGGGTAAAGAGAGATCCGCCTGGATGCGCGGTGCTGCAGGGGCCCCAGGGAAGCTCTGGAGGGAAACAAAAAGCCATCGTCATTTCAAAATATGTCGACATCCATAAAGCAAAGGCGGAAAGGGACCACACATTGTCAAATATTTCTGTTAGGTTTTGCATTGAAGGACAATTCATGGGTTACCAAGCACGAGTTTGAGAAGGCGGGACTGGAGGGGTCGGGGCAGTTTAATAAGGACTTTACATAACGGAGAAGATATGAGAAGTGCAGATTTCCATCCACCAACATTATTACCATTGATCCATGAATAAATGTGTTTGGACTGAATTTGTGTCGTGGAAAAATGTATCCTAATAATAATATAAAATTATATACAAATGTTATGACCTTGCTTGCATTGTTACTAGTCAATTAAAAAGGCATTTGTATAACTTCTCCTTGCACCTAGAGATGGCTCCCTTCCTCTCTCCAGTTGAAAGGGGTTAAGTTAGTTAGCATTCACATTGCTACTTTAACCACCAAGTCTGATACTGAGGCCATGCCAATCTCCTGACTTCTTTATTGTGTAGATTCCTTTAGAATCTACACGGTCTTGCATACATGTCCACTTTCCCCCATAGTGTTTTGCAAATTAACTCTCCTGCCCTTATAAGAATCACGTACACCCGTAGTCTCTTTGAAACTGCTGGTAAATCACTTACTAGGCTTCCCATGATCATGATTTATTCATATCAAATACTTTGTGGTCAATAATTAATTTTCATCAATTAGTTTCATTGTTATTGATCTTATAAGATCTGCTGTCCCAGACCCCCATTACAACACTACATATGCGTTTCCACCAAAATTACCCAGAACTTTTAGTCCAAGGAACTACATTGCAAGGGACTAAAAGGTTCCTTCAGCCCCTTGTCGTCTGCGTTTACACCATGGCAAATCAAGGTCCTTTTACATCAGGCACAAAACGAATAAAGACCATGAAAAAGCAGGAAATAATGAGAAAAATCGGACCAACAAAATCAAGTCCACCATCAGTTACAACACGAATATGCGGCAATTTTCAATAACAATCGCGGCAGTGAAAGACAGATGGATTCAACCCTCAACCTCATAAATCCAGTGAACACGAATGCGCCATACTTTCATCAAAATATCCTATGTATTTAGAGAATTCAATTATTATGGAGTTTGATTTTTAATCCAATTGTAAAACAGTGTAGCGAATGACAGTTCGCGAATGAGAGGGATTATGATAAGGGTGTGTGCATTCTCTAATACATCCATGTTTTGGAGACGTTAGTTTTTGAGGTTGTTTCCTTGTTTGTTCGATAACTAAAATTACTCTTTTGGAGGAAGTTGGTATCCAAATCCAAACTGTTGCGATACAACTGCACACCACCATGTTATCAAAAGCAACCTACATCCTGCAGTGCCAGTTAACATTGGCTTGTAGCGCCGAATGCTATCGAGATGAATGGTCAACACATATAACAGAAAGCGATAACTATATGAATGTAGTTAACCACTATGAATGCAATAAGAAGACGTGGGATTTAGCCTACTGCAGGTCAAAGTGAACAAAAAAAAACTGTAGGTTTGCAGTTGCAGAACATTTTCTTCCACCAATCAGAAAGTTCAGCGCTGCCAGCCCCACCCCCAAGGCTCCTGGACCTTTGGAAAGTCCTACCCTACGAGCAAGGACGTTTTTTGGGATAAAATAATGTCCCCGGAACTTAATTTAGACCCTGGTTCCTGCTGTGGAAATGCACTTAGTTCCTGCAAAGGTTCCTAGTTCTGGGGTAAAGCTCCTGCGGTGGAAGCGCGGCTATAGTTTACTTGCGGCTACATAGTGAATTACAGTCGGACCGTTACTTACGGTGGCGGTTTTCAGTAACTGGTTGCCAGAGGGACCGTTCCAAAGTGTGGACATCATCTGAGCAGCTACAAACTGCATGGCCATTCTGCCTACAGGGCTTCACATAGAAGAGACACACACACAAACATGAAAGGTACCAGATAAACATGACAGATCCAAAAAGGTAATGTGTAGTACAATCAATTTGTATGCAAAGCACGCATCTATGCATACCTGTTGCGATCGTCTCCATCATCGATGTAGGACACCGCCAGTCGGTTGCCGGGGGGATACTCAAATCCATTTAGTTTCTCTTTGGCATAGACCGCTGAGCCCAGATTGTTGTAGCGAATAACAGCGTGACCTGGGAGCATCGAGAAAAAAAAAAAAAGCTGCATTGAGATTATTGCTATAATACATATTCTGCACGCAGTTGAATCAATCCACAACCGTTAACCTCCTGACCATTAGGCTGTCACGCATAAATATCGTCGAGGTCATACGATGACAAGTGAACACAGCACGGCACTTTGTCTTGTCAGCTTAATAACTCCATAATGACTTTCCCATCAAACACTTTGCTACTGGACAAGCTTTCCCCAACATTCACAGATGGTGCAGGGGATCCAAGAATCAGGTCAATCACTTTGATGACCCACCTTTGCTGAGTCCGTAGGCGTCTCTCTGTAGCTCGCAGTAGTCCATGCCGGGGATGATGTCAAACAGGGCGTACACCTGCTCCTGGGTGACCGCGGCCCTGGACGACAGCATCAGGCAGCGGGTCATGACATCACTGGAGCGGTAGTCGGTCATCTGGTAGTTGCCGGGGTCGGCTATTACATGGGCAATTGTTTGTTAATAAATATTTAAATACACCCCCAAAAAAGGAAATATTTATTACAAAAACATTTTTTTAAATGACACCATCACTGACAAAATGATAAACAAATGTACACAAACATAATATTCTCACACACCCACACACTTTTGTCTTAGGTTTGCATTATTGCAATCAGTTGATCATTCTTCAAATATAAAAACTACATAAACATATACACATTTCAATCTGCTGTCATGCCATAATTGGTTGCACCACCTTTCTTTGTGCGCAGCAGACTGGAGTAGATCTTGAAATTGGCACCCCTATGTACTGAATCAGGAATCAATTTCGAATCGGGTATCATTTTGAATCGAATCATGACCCCAAGTATCAAAATCTAAAAGTGAGATACTGAAATATTCCCACCCCTGATATGTATTGTACTTCAAAATACATATCATATTCCTTGAGATTCTATATGTGACAAAAGTAGTACACAAACAAATACGAAGGAACCCGGCAGTATGTACCTCCCATGGCGAATGGGTATGGGTTCATGTTGTCGCCCCCGTGTTGGTCGAACCTGGCTCCTCCTCCAGCGTACTCCCCTTCTGCAGAGTTGGTTTTGCTGCGGGGTTCAGCCAAGATGGCCCTGTAACCTGCCAACATGATCCAACATTAACCATCATTTATCTCTGAATTGGGCCATCTAAACACTAAAGGTTGTTTTAAAAACATTGAAGTGAGGCCTAAACAAACAAAAGCTAAAGAAAAGCTTTCCATTAGGGATAAAGACACTTATGTTTATCACAATTCACATTTTAATATGCTGGCTACAATAGTTAATAATAAACATAGCGAGACATATTGTGCATTTTAAACTCTCTTACCTCGGTCACAATTTTCTATGGCCATGGCCGCCTGGGATGGCTTGTAGTATCTGACATAGCCCAGACCTTTACTTTCTCCAGTGAACTTATTCTTTATGATTACACAATACTCAATATCGCCATACTCCTAATAAGAGACAGAGAGGTAGGGGAATATTATCATAAGCATGTGTAACGTTAACAATGGGAATCTCGTCTCCATTTTGAAGGTATAGAGAAACACGTGTCAGGCTGGTGTGTAGTTACTTTAAACGTTTCTTTCAGGTCATCTTCCGTGAAGGTTTTAGGGATCATGACAAAGATTCTGGTCAGCTCCTCATCCTCAACGTCCCGGTGTCTTCCAGATGACCTGGACTGGGCAATAAACACCTAAACAAAAAACGTACAACAAATAAGTCAGGATGACTGCAGGTCGTTTTGCCAGGGAAAACAAGTGGATTGTAGACATGGTCTCTGTAAGATTGTAATACATCTAGGAAACGACATATGGGTTAATGTTCTTGATTAACAAAGGGGAACGGTTACACGTTAACTCGGGCTCTGCCTGTCTGCAGGCTATCGCAAGCTGCAGTTTGGGTATACGTGCGAAACGTGCAACCTTCTGGTCATTATCATTACGCAATAAATCACGGAAGTGATGTTAAACGATTACCTTTATAGGTTTAGTTCCCTCGATCACGACTTTGCCGTGCATTTCCTCCATCGCCAGGCAGGCCTGGGAGGACTTTGCGAACTTCACATAGGAAACGCCTTTGGATTCCTTGGTCTGTTTATCCTTCACCACCCATACCGCCTGTATGTCCCCAAACACGGCAAAAGTGTCCCGAATCACATCTTCGGACATGGACCGACATGTGACTATAAATAGTCGGCTGTTGGGAGGTTCGTCTAGATTTTCGGTAACCTGCTTTGAAGCAAAATCCTCCATGTCTGCGGCCTGCTCTTCCTCTTCTTCGGGTGGTAATGCTACGTGGACAACTATATCTCATGTCGCCACCTACCGTGCTGATCATGTATTAGTATCAGATAACTAAGGCATTTAATACAACATAATACTGTAATGCTATAAGTTCCCTACAGAATAATTACTCAAGTAAATATTTTACTTTTTAAAATAAGCAAATATTACCCAACGTCAAGTGTAATATATGTGTTTTGTGACTAGCCGCCTAAACGTAGCCTAACCAGAGAGTAGGCTAAGGTAGGTATGACAATGAAGGATTATTATTATGAAGTTAATCAGGTGAAGGAAAATGCAATGAAAAAAAAAAACTATGATAGGATGAATGTCTCCTTTTAAGGCGTGTTTTTGTCTGGTGTGTGGCAGGTGCCTTGTCAAAACCGAGGACTGAACCCTCTACCAGAACCCATCCTGTCAAATGTTTAAAGTACAATTATAAAAAATGGGTTACATTTTGTAAAGAAAGCAGGTAAAGGGTGAGTGTAGTAACGAGTGTATGTGTAAGGGATTACGTCGAAGGAGGAAGCGACGACAGCCAACACGTGATAATATGACGCAACATGCGCCTCCATAGTAAAGTGACCTTAACGTCCGCTATAACAGTACCGCCGCTGCAGTGAGAGCAGATAACACCCGCTTGGGCACAGCTACCACAAGAATCAACAGCCCTACACTCGATCAAAGGTACGTTTGCTGTATTACCAGTACCAATCTTAACTATGTATAAATAAATACATTTTCTGTTACAATTCGAAGAAGAAGAACGCCCGCAGATTCTCTGGTTACGCTTCTGTCGGCGTGCAGTCCTTTCTGAGAATAGCTATGATGCGCCTTCGGCGTAAACTAACGGCACCATTCATTGGTTTAAGGGTTTATTCAAGGACAATAGTGTATGTAGTAATATAGAAGCGTAGCAGATGTTGTGGCGCCCAATAGATGGACGAGGAGCGTTCATTTTTATAGATAAATCGATGTTCATGTTCTATTAAAGCCATCTTAAACCTTTTGGGGAGCCGGTCACGTTAGCAGACCAGCTAGGCCAGGATAACCACTTAGCTACATGGCCGCCGTTGCCGCTACTAGTTGAAAAGTCAAGTTCTCTTCGTGTGGGAAAATACGAGCGGACTTTGACTTGAGAGCCGTGAAATAATATTTATGTTAGCCAATATGTATTAGCGAATCATTCAAGTCAGCTGCACTGTGTGTGGTGCGTGCCCTTGGTGATTTGGCGATGGTCGGCCTCACCCATCCCGCCATGTCGGAAGCTGTCTTAATGTAACCCAGCCTAGGCAGGACACTCAATGGATTCACTCGCACAGTAGAGCCAGCACACAATTGTTAGGTCATGACAAGCGGCCAGCATGGCTCTAGGTCAAACCAAGAGCCCAAATCGTCCTTGAGTGCAGTTCACCGACAGTCCCGCAGGGTCAGTTATTTAACCCAGGTAGACTTTACCATCTAAAGAAGGGCATTCTTCTTTGGCGACACACTTCAACGGGTGGGCGGTTGGGGGGGGGGGGGGGAGAAAGTTAATGATTGATGAAAATCGGAATATAAATGATTCCGATTAGGTGCTGTTTATGCCTATCTGTTGCCTCTGTTACCTCAAATGACCTTCACCAGCTGGCAGTTATGTAGATAGGGAGAAAGAGTGAAAGCATTTCCTTGACTGCAGCAAATTAAAAAGCAGGTCAACTCATAAAGCAATCCTGGTCTTACTTTTTGTTTTTGTTACTTCCTCTAGCTAACTATGGGAGACATTGCAAAGGGAAAGAAGGCCTTTGTCCAGAAGTGTGCCCAGTGCCACACCGTTGAGGAGGGTGGAAAGCACAAAGTGGGACCCAACCTCTGGGGTCTGTTTGGGCGGAAGACGGGCCAGGGAGAGGGCTACTCGTACACGGATGCCAACAAGAGCAAAGGTCAGTTACTGAGCTTGTATCCTTATTGTGATACAGGTGCTCACAACATAGCCTCCAGGCCAACGTTTGTCTGACTCTTTCTCATTGTTTTAAAACCTTCTTTGGATGATAATGAATGGCATACGATGCATATTGAATCAAACTGTGCTTACCGTCCTCAGGTATTACATGGGGGGAGGACACACTGATGGAGTACTTGGAAAATCCAAAGAAGTACATTCCCGGAACCAAGATGATCTTCGCTGGCATCAAGAAGAAGGGAGAACGCCAGGACCTTATCGCATACCTGAAATCAGCCACGTCATAAGAGACTCTGAAGAAAAAATGGTTTCATATCGCTGTGGGTTTTAGTCTTTCATTTGCTAAAAAACTAATGGTTCAAGCTAGGTTGATTTTGAATAATAGGTCACTTTTTTGCCTTTTATTTTTTAGGGAAACAAACGTTTGCACGTTCCTGCTTTTCCCCCTTATTCGTCGTTCAGCTGAGAATGTTATAACTTAATTCGTAAGGCTTAAAAGTGATTTATGTCAAAATGACCTAACACAAACCATACTGTATATTTTTTTGTGTGTGTGCGAGCATCTGTACCTCAACAATGGATAACCTTAATCACATTAGAGATGGAGAGAGAGTTAACTATAATGGGTCACAGACCTTTCAGATGGTCTGCATCCGTACGTCCAGTAGTTTTTGCTTCTAGAGCCATCAGCCTTTTCACAAAAATACAATATTCACCAAGTCCTCTAATAGGAAGACATATGATCTTATAGTGTTGGAGAAATGAAGGATGTGGGAATGTAGGATTATTTCGGCAGCTAACAGGTTTTTAACAACATCAGAACTCAGATATTACAAAATGGGGGGTGGGGGGGCACCTCAAATCAGGGCTCCAGGGAGTCAGTGGAGTTGTACGTTGAGAGATCAGCAGTATGTCATGAATGCAGATTCTATTCACCGATGACAGGTTGAATGTGGTCTGTATTGATGTGGTCTGTATTGATGTGGCCTGTTCAATGCTTATGGCCTTGTTCAATGACCTCCTCTACAGCTTGCTCTAATTGGGTGCTGGATTAAACCCCCAAACTCACGCTTTATCCCTCCTTTCTCTCAAAGCCATTGATATTCGGTCAGAACCGGCAACATTGTGCTTCCTCCTAGTACTATCTCATGTAATGCCTGGCCAAGCCAATGACCAGGAACTGGTTGCCAATGGACATAACAAACAATATCAATGGTACTACTAATGAAAGACCAATGTTATTTACCTGGTTTCACAGGTCTGAAAGTGGACCGTTTTAACTTATTTTACTGTACTCTGGCTGTCTGAAGTATATTTTAATGGAAAATGCACATGAGAAATATTCAAATGTGGTACGAATGATCTATGGTTACAAAACAGAAACAATCGAATAAAAATGTTGGCTACCATGATCTAGGCTATTCTGTATTTTTTTTTTTGTAAAATGTTTACGCTTTTCTCTATCTCATAAGGAATACATTTATCTCACTTAATACAGTGTAATTAATGTTATTCCACCTCCAGATACCCAAAACTACCTGGTTATGGAAACTATCAACACCCGAGGGCCATTAAAATGGTTCAACTTGCTCTTATTGTGTGGTGTAACAGTGTGACAGGTCTGCTACGCCTAAGATACACCCTCCTACGCAGAACATTGCGTCACGATAAAATGTTCTATGACGTCTCGGCGACTGGTCACCCTCTGTTTAACCACGTGTATCTCACTCTGACAAAAGTCCACTTGATAGCAGAGGTGGTTAAGTGCCGGCTTATCAAATAATCGGTCAGCAGCGCACCAGCTGACTACTGTACCTTGCTCTGTCCTTTAAGTACATTATGCAGAACAGCGTCAAGGACAGCCTGTGAGATGGGGACACCCAGTGGACAAAGAGGCTACTTTATATTCCACATATTGAATACATAGAAATACATTAAATGTTATGCTATATTGGTATATAATCATAAAACGGTTAAATGCTTAGCTTAACGGGGGGATGGGAGGCACACACAAACATACACATAGCCCATGGTAAGTGGAAGAGGGGTTCCCTGTAGAGATATATAATTAGCACTGACGTGTTAAAATGACAGGTGTGGTAGCCAGCTTTGTGTGTGTGTGTGTGTGTGTGTGTGTGCGTGTGTGTGTGTAAATAAAGCATGAATGGGAGCCATGGGTCATATGGAGGTAGGACAGAAGATACATACTAGTGTAAGAATAGTTAAAATAGTAGAAATCAAGTGTTAAGTTATTTAAAGCAAGGTAAACATAAGGCAATTGAAATATATTAAATATGCCATGGCTACTAGTAAGTGCTATAATGAGATGGCTCACACAAAATATTACTTTTGATGTAAATATTACTTACATCAATATTACTAATATTGATGTAATAATATAATATTACATCAAGAAGAAAGAATGTTCCTTGGATGGTGTAGGTTTAGCTACGACGGCTATCTTTAGGTCCTCTACTACAAAATAAACCTTGTGATGAAGTAAAAGTCAGCTGGTGTTGTAACGTGAGTGGATTGCACAGCCTAACATGATTGGTTACCTGACGGCAGTAGCCTATAGTCACCTCTAAGTGGCATTTTAGAACTGATAGCGGAAATCCAAATAGGAAAGAAAGCGACGAAAAAAAACTGACACACACACACATACATAGTATTTAATAAATAAAACATGAAATATAACCAAATGCGAGGGTAAGGGTTTAAAAAAACATAGGCCTACGTGTTAATCTGTCACATTTTCCCTTGTACTGAGTGGCTGATGGCCACTGTGTTTACAAATAACTGAGAGGTTGTGTCCTTGTGGGACATTACAGGGATAGGAGAATGGGAAAAGAGTGTCAGAAATGAAACACTGTGAATGGGTAACACTGTGAAATTATGATAACAATATTTTCTTGAAGTATTTCAAATTGAAAAACCTAGTGTTCACATAGCAGAGAGAATGAAGGTCAGCGATCAACAATCAACACACACACAGGCATGCACACACACATACACGCACACGTATGATTGATGATGACAGTAATTCCAAAGGGTGTTTCTTACCCAAATAAACCCAATAGTGCCGTGACATTTATATTTGAGTAAGTAACGCTACCATCCAGTGGCCGAAGACGCACATTACAGACAAAGTGGATTTACGTAACGGTGTCGGATTATAGGATGTGTGAAGGCTCGCAAGTAAAGTAGAGGCTTTGGACAGGTTGGGTAGGCCACATACAGTAAGACCTTAAAGGATCCCATATTGATGTAAGATTTAATTTAAAGACTGTTTGCCAATACTGTTTCCCTATTGATTCATTTAATTTAATTCAGTGCGTACATTTCCCAAATAAGCATTAAGTATAATTTTTAATGTACCAATGACTGCAGCAATGTGGCAATGTGGTCAATTATCTACACCAAATACTTAATTAAATGCTAAAAATGTCAAATGATTAAAGATTTAAATCATACCAATATATTGCAGATAAAGGTTTCTACTGCCATCTAGTGTTCAATATTAACGTCGACCCCCTATTTTACACACTACAATCCTGGATTCTAGAACATGGGAGAAATAAAGGGAGCAAATAATGAGAGGCAATTCAAATAGTAATCAATCAAAATTACAAGAAAACACAATAGACAGGGAGAAAGAACCAGCCATACATAGACACACAAGCAACAAGCTAAAGACACACACACACACACACACGCACGCACGCACGCACGCACGCACGCACGCACGCACACACACACACACACACACACACACACACACACACACACACACACACACAAATCTCGTAGGTTTGTTAACTTCAGAATTGAGCTTAGTTGGATTCTTTCAAAAGGCTGGTGACAGCACGGATCAGTTGAGTCATCAACTCAACCCCCCTCGCTTCACCCACACCCGGCGGCAGGATTAACTATGGCAAGGGGGTATCAGAAATGACTGAGGGGGCACAACTATTTTTCACTTGCTGATAACACAGGAGGGATAATAATCGATAGTACAATTACACACAATATATTTGCAGCCCCCCGCAGCTGTCTCGTTGCAATAATACAGGCTACTGCACCGCTTTAAAAAACACGGACAATTCACTACCAAGCTGTCTTGCCACAAGAGTGCCGTAATACGCACTGTAATAATGATCTATTATGACAACAACAGAGATTGATGTAATTACACCCTCATCGATGTTATGCAAAGCAAGAAACTATTCTACCATATAAAACAACATTAACATCAGATCATCACCTTCTTGGCAGCAATGCCAGTGATATAATAATGTCTATGCTTAGTACTGATATTTCCCATGCATTTCCAAAAAGCTACAAAATAATACAAGCCCAAGCAGGGTGCTTGGGCACAACTTGCACAATAATCAACCTGGGGAATCTCTCTCCAAAGTGGTTTGTTGAGCACCATGGTAGGAAATTGCGATGCATGGCCGTTTGTCAATCACACAAAAGTGATAAAGGCTACTATAGAAAAGGTTCCATAGTGCAGCTTTAACTTTTTCCCAACCCAACAAATCCAATCTGTACTTTTGAACCCACTGCACTGCATGGAAATATTTTCTCTTTTTGCACAGTGGTTGGCAATCAGGGGATGAGTCATTGCCTCAAATTGCTTCCTTTCTTCCCTTCTCTCACACACACACATATATGCACATACACACACACACACACACACACACACACACACACACACACACACACACACACACACACACACACACACAC
>JAOPJO010000043.1:18251986-18264781 GCA_027123675.1 Molva macrophthalma | reverse complement strand
CCTTCATTTAAAAACTGCATTTTGTGTTTACTTGTGTTATCTTTGACTAATATTTAAATTAGTTTGATGATCTGAAACATTTAAGTGTGACAACCATGCAAAAAACTAAGAAATCAGGAAGGGGGCTGACACTTTTTCACACCACTGTATATATATATGTAAATTCAAATGCATGTGCATGTAGGTTCACATGCGGCATATGTTCACATATGCCATCATATGGACTTCAATGCTACAATTGGGTTATAATGTAATGTTGAAGCCACACAAATCCTGCCAATGAAGTGATTACAATTCATTGGATTTTCAATTTAAACTCATAATCTTTTCCTAATTGAAAGATTATGAAACATTCTGAATATCCTATAGATTATGAGACAAATTTAAAATTGTGCAAGGCATGTATTCTCACTACATCCTAGAACCTATAAACTGAACAGACAGCTATGCCAAAGGGCAATTATGCCATCCTGGCTAAAGATGGATAAGGACAAGGACAGAGTTTTAGCTCCGATATCCTGCAGTATGGGGAGCATGTTGGTGGAAACCCAACCCAGCCCAGTACGTGGTAAAGACCATAGCCACATATGGGAGCCACATATACTGGTATCACAACAGAGGCCAAAGCACTTTTGCAAAATGTATAGTTAATTTTCATGCTTTTTCAATGACTTTGTCCATAGATCTTTTGTTTTTCTTTAGGATGTTCTGAAAAAACCGAGTGCAAAAGCTAGCATAGCTATTATAGCATGGCTGCAGACAGCCATGTTTGTTTACACTTCGCAAGATTGGCATTGCGATTTGCAAGAGCTCCGGTTTTGAGATTCAGGACTGGATTTTTGGGGAAAGAAGTGTGTGGTGTGCTGTTTTGGCAAAGTTGTTTGCCTTCCACACAGACTGGGGACACACTTAGCGTCCAAAACAGTTTAATGTATCTTCATCGTTTTTCTAAATTAAAAAAATTGTCTAGTGTGTGCCAGGCACTGAATGCGAAGGAGGTAGCCAAATTGTTGTTGTTCTATTGAATGAAGAAATTCAACATTCTGAACTCTTTTTGAAATTCAACTGGCACAATTTTTGTGCGGTTAATTATCATTTATATCTGTGCATATACACAATGATTGATAATTGAATGACCTTCGAATGGTTTTGAAATTCAACTGGCCTCGGTTTTTTATTATTTCTGTTGCATATAAGAAATATACCTTTCAAGCTGACTAATCTTTAGTTCACAGGAAACAATCGATGTTCAAAGTTAAAAAGATGCTGTTGAACAATAGTATTTTAATTGAAATAGACTTGCTTTGTCCTGATTCTATAATAATTCAGTTCAGTCTTAAGAAGGAAAAAAGATGCAATTAATTGCAATTAATCACAGCAAATAGTGTGAATAATTAGTAAAACATTTTTAATTGATCAACAGCCCCAGTGTTGATTTGATGCACCCCTGTGACCTTCTTCTCATTTACTTACATTTGATGTTGTCAGGGCTACGGCTGTGCCTCCTGTCAGCCCTGGTGTTCTTTCCCTCTCCCTTGTGCCTGTGTTCTCCGCTTGGTCTCCCCCTCTTAGTCTTTGTGTGTCTGTGCGCCAGGGACGTGGCGGTCCATTCATTTCTACCGGCTCCCTGATTACTACGAATTTCTATTAACCTGTTCCAAGCCGCACACATGGCATCCATCCTCAGCTCTGCAGTGTATATAAGCCACCATTCATTGGATTGTTGTATTGCCAAAAACAATACATTTTTGGAAATGAACATCGCTATATATTCGATACAAAGTTCATATTACACTTGGACGGGGGGAGACTGCAGGGGCAGGACGGCTGACCGATCAACCTAAATTTATTAAAGGGGTCTTATATAGCTTATGTTTAGCTCCTGTCTCTTTATGGCCCCCATCCCGAAAAGCCCACTCAGTTGTGATTGGTCAACCGCTTAGAGTGTGTGTTGAAAATCTCCCGTCCCTGAGTCCCGAGCTGAAACATTGCCGGTATCAATGGCTTTGGTTCGGCCGTACCTGTTGGAGCCCAAGTGATGATAACAACGCAACACAAAGTCATTCCGAACAATGCTTGGTCCCTCAGCCATTGTTTAGCTAATGTGCCCTGCTCATTCTTAGCATTTTAAGCTGGTGCATCACTGGTGTAACTTCATATACATTCCGTCTGCAAACTGCAGGTTGCACCCACAATTTTCTGTTTGTTTAATTTTCCTCACTGTGCCACCCGTTGTTCACAGAAAAATGATGTACCAATGTCCCTTTTTTGAGAGTGACAGAAACACTCGGTGTAACTAAGCCTTTACGGTTACCAAATCGTGACGTTTTAATAGAGCGGTTGATAGTGAAACCGGTGAATCGCTGCATCCCTATTTGTAACTTACTATCATCATGTTGTTGGACCAGCAGATGTGAGAATGCAACGCCAGAGTAGTAACATAACTTTACGAGGACGAAAGATTTCAGGAAGATTGTTATTGTTTGGTATTTTGATGTGGAGTTCTTTATTTTGGCTATCTTGTTAACTGCTTATAAGTTATGAGGTAATATGTTTATTTTAGGTCACGGAACACTGGACAGCTGATGTGAGTTGTGTATTAGTTTAGACATGGGTGATGAGGTGCTAGCCATGGTGTACTGCACACAAATAATGCACACTTCTCACCACTAGAATTTTCACTATATCACTGGCTGTAGTATATATTGGAATTAGTCCCAGCGGTGATGTGACATCACAATCACATTCAGATCCCCCCTGAGATGTCACTAACATTACAAATTTGACTTATTCTTACTTTTTTCCTTTTTTTTCTTTACTTTATTGTGACAATTCAACAATGTTTTCCATGTAAAACAGAAAGCTAAAAACTAATTTTAAACCTCCTCTTTAAGTCTTTTTCTTCTACTATGTGTAGAGTAAAGAAGACAGAGGCACTTAACACTAAATACTTATTTTATTGAAAAAGAAACAATAAAAAAATAAAACCAACAGAAAAATGCACTATATCGCTGAAGGGACATCACCATTGAATGAACAGTGCACCACTTTCATCAGGAGGAATGAGTCCCCTGTTTCACAATCCCAATCCTTCCTTATTTACATTTACAATGGAATCCCAAGGGATAGGATAGTCAACACATCTTGCAAGCACATACAGACATGCATACACACACAGGCAGACACACACACACACACACACACACACACACACGCACATACTCACACACACACAAAGTAATAAAGTGGGTCTTGTCACCAGCACACCTTCTCCCATAGTAAATATGACACAATATGAAACCCAGTTATTTACTGGAATGTAAAACAGTATTACTATTGTCGTTGTTTTTTGCAGTGCACCACCCATCAGCAATGAAATGTGAAATATACACTCCTGCGTAAAAATCAATATCATAGCAAACAAAAACTAGATTGGAAAAAATGAATTGCATTCTTGCACACTTGTTTGAATTCACAAAATTATGACAAATTATGAAAACTGCTGAACCATAAGCACATGTGGTCCAACGATTCTACTGTGATATAACACAAACATTTTCTCATTTAAATATTCAGAGAGCCTGTGATAAAAGGCCTCACCCCAACCACTTATAATTGGCTGCCGTGTTTTCAAAACAGGTGAAGATTAAAGGTGAAGGTTTTTCAAAATATGAAGTAAATCCTGACTTGTACATATTTTAAATGTGATGTTTTTCAGCAATTTGAAAAAGAAAATCCCTATCTTAAATTCATACATCTTAAAACTCTTATCAAGATAATCTTGAAGTGTGTGCGCACGGAAGGTTAAAATCCTCATTGCTCTTTAGATGTGCTCTCAAGGGTGCGGCTGTGTTTAACCTATTGAAGAACATTTCCCTTCCCTTTCAATATGGAACGTGATAAATAATAAGTATGAGTGGTTTACCTAGGAGTCCGGAATGCTTTAGTGAGGTCTTGGCGAGACAAACGTTGCAACATGTCTGCCAGAGTTCACAGATGTAAACTCACTTTGCATGAACACTCATTTCCTTACAGATGCGCTTGTAGGAAGCAGGAAGAAGGAAAAATAGATACTCTTATCTATCTGATGCTTTAACCCTGCCACCAGACATGCACACACTCACAAAACATGCATGTACATATGCATGTCTGTGCACACACAAACACACACACTATTTTCGCTTAGTGCTCATGGCCTAGTTAATTGTCAGATGTTTAGCCTGGAAAATGGAGATGGCCGTTTTCAATTAGTTTTTTCTTGTATTAAATATGTCGGTGGAAATAGTAAAAATATAGTGTAGCGTCCCAGACTGTCCAGCATGCTCTAAAGTATGCATTAGTTAATGATTGTTTAAGGCTGGTTGTTTACTGTTTAAAGGTATCATAGTGTTTTGTTCTCATTGGTGTGAGACTGTGGAACAGGAAGTGGGGGTCTCATGTGGTCGAAGGACGCTCCTGTCTTCTTCCGGTGTGGAAATCAGCTCTGTTTCTTAGGAGTGATATCATGTGATTTTGTAAAGCAATAATTTACTTCCGTTTGTTTGGAGATCACTGTGTCTTCCATTTATTAAAGCCTCAAATCATTACATTGGTGTCGGAAGTGGGATGAATTTTGAGTACGAATAGAAACACCTGCTTAGTTTATTACTAAAATCTTAATGCCATTACTTTTGAATGTATGTAATACTGGCCAATTATTTAGGGGTTTTAGAACTAAGAATTGCACGCAAATGGAGTCGTCCTGCCGGGAAACTGAAGGAGAAAAGGGATCAATGTCTACGGCATTGGTTCTCAAACTATGGCACACGTACCACTGGGGGTACGCATGCGCCATTTAGTGGTACGCGGAGGAATCTCCGAAAAAAACCAACAATTGATTTAAAAACATAATATTATCAAAATACTACTACAAATGAAAATACCTTAACCATGAGATCATTGAAATGGGACTCAAAATACGTTTAGCCTTTCCTGTAATATTTTTGTTTCTATATCAGCCTGTTAGGTAGTCGGGTTGTAGCGCGTGCACACATCGACGATTACAAGCTAAACTGTAACGGCAAGATATAAGCGCTAAAATTATGAATGGTTCAAAAACATTGCGATCGTGGCTCAAAACGGGAACTATTTGAAAAGAGATGTGCGGATCAGGAGGAGAATATTTCGAGCAGACCTGTAGAAACTGAAGTGGACGCCAGTGAACCGAGCACAGGTGCTAGTGGCTGCTTCAGCAGCACCAGTGAAGTTTCAACAGCACCTGCTAGCAGCAAACGGCACAAGACAGTAAGGAAATACTATGACTCGAGTTTCGTCAAAATTTGGATTCGGCTGGAACGGGACGGAGGAAGAGCCCAGGCCGCAGTGTGTGGTATGTGGCGATGTTCTGAGCAAAGAATCCACGAAACCATCACATCTCAAACGGCATCTTACGACCAAGCACGCAGTGCTGAAAGACAAACCAGTAGATATTTTCCTAAGAAAACGTGACGGATTGAAGCAGACCAAGTCCACGATTCAATAGTCAGGAACAACATCATTGCGCACCTCGTCTCGTTCGGACAACAGTTCCGCAAATATTTCCAAGTGACAGCCGAAGCGAACAACTGGATGAGAAACCCGTTCAGCATTGAAACCTCTGAAATGCCCGAGGACTTGACTGTTGGTGAGCAGGAGAGTTTAATAGAATTGTCATGCGACGAAACAAGTCTGCTTTCAGAAGGCAGTCTTTGTTGGACTTTTGGACACAGCAACACAGCGAATACCCTGCGCTTTCGGACAAGGCTGTGCGCTTTCGCCTTCCTTTTGCGACCAAATATCTGTGCGAGAAAGGCTTCTCTTCACTTCGTTTCACGCCGTCATAAAAGCGAAATCCAGAAGCAGGATGGATACTGAGCCAGACCTGACACTGAAGCTGACCTTAATTGATCCAGACATCGCAGGACTGTGTGCGCAGAGGCAGGCGCACCCTTCTCATTAGGCTTATGGAAGTTCATTTGTCAACATGCTGGCCAACTTTTAATATTATTTGTATTTAGCCTCACATTTTTCAAACAGGTTGCTGGTATACAGTTGTTATTCTTAATGTTCTCACTTGCTGTGTGTGTGTGTGTGAGGGGCGGCCCCATGCGTTGTATGAGAGTTGTGTTAAAGAGTTTGTGCCAGTTCTAGCGCTACCCCTTTGTACAGTTAACAATAAATAATATTAGTTGAAGGAATACATCTGCCTCCTGCCTGAACTGTACGTAGCTGAATAGGGTAGACCTACACCACTGTGTTTTAAAATCGGTCATAATGGTGGAACTTGGAGAGACAAATATTTTCTGAGGTGGTCCCTGGTATAAAACGTTTGAGAACCACTGGTCTACGGCATGGAACAGAAGAAGGAGGAGGATCGTCCTCAGCCGGAGCTAACTGTCAGAAGGGGGAGGCATGAACGGACTGGAGGTCAGCATTGACAACAAGAGCTGTGTCGGGGTAAGCAGTCCCCACAGCCGCACGTGCTGCCAGGTACGTCTGAACCCAAGTATCAATGATCAGCTTCGCGGCAACAGTCATTGACGCGACGCCCTGGTAACCTTGCAGCTAAAATGCTGCGTAGATCAGGTTAGGGAAGGAGGTGTGGCAGAATTGGGCTTGATTGTGATGCCGTAAGGCAAAGGCCCAGCCACTGCATCTTCACCCAGGCGTATCCTCTCTTTCCCAGGGGGAGCAACCCGAGAAAGCTTGTCCACTCCAGTCAAATCAGCGATGACCCGTGACAGCTCGACCAACGGGACGCCGCGGAAGCCATTCATGGCTCTATTAATCGTGACTATCCCGGTAAACATTTTCAGGTCAGTTTGAGTTGAGAGCCCAAGTCGCATTGACACAGGGCTGACGGATGCTCTGAGGGTTTTGAACATCAGGCGGAGGTCATCCGATGACTGCGATGACCCGACTGCGCCCACCAATGCGAGCTGAGAAAGTCCCACCCTCTTTGAACCATCTCCCTCGTAAGGTCAGGCACCTCCACCTTCATTTCCCTCCCTACGGTGTTGATAATCCTTCGAAGACGAGTGCCCATGATGCTGCCTCCACTGGTCAGAATTGTCGCCCCCATAAGAAGGAGGTGTATGATATCACCACGCATTCTGGTGCCCTGGGGAGTCTCGAGTTGATATCTCCATGATCTCCATGATCGCCTGGAAAATCTCGTTGCAACCAGCGACAGCTGACTGCACAAATCGGCTGGGAGGTACCCTGCTAATGCCCAGGGGTGAAGTTCTCCACCAGCCGGGTGTGGAACAACACCCAATGGCGTCACATGGGGCGTTTTGTATTGCAGGATGGGTTTCGATGTATGTCATCCACAGTTCCCAGTTCTCCGGAATCCAAAAGTGATCCTCCCGGCATCAGTGGAGTTTACCGATAAGCCCCCTGCCATGGGTGGAAGGCAGCATTGGTGTCATAGTTGAGGAGGCAAGTGAACCTCACAACAGGGATGGTGCTTTTGCCAAAGGCCATTCTCAACGAGCACTGCTAGTTGCTCAGTGCAAAGGTAAACTCCTTTACCAAGCAGAGGATGACCCTGGACACCATGCCTAGTGTAGCAATAGCACTTTGTGCATCGCCGTCACACATTTTACTTCGCTTGGTTGCTGCTGGGCAAGCACACCCCTGCTGTTTGTACGTGGAAGCATGCGCTTTCACAGCCTTCTGGATCCTCCCTGCATGTGAGCTAAGCCTGTGAGGTTGAATTGGTTTGCCATTGGAATTTGGGAAGAGTTGGGCTTTTTGCAGAATTGAAGAAAGACGAATGATGAAAGAATCTAACATATCGAATAAAACTTTTAAAACAGTAATCTATTGCCAAAATCAATTTATACTTGTTTTGAGCAGTGCAAATCATTACAATAGTTTACTGAAGTACCTGCCAGTCAAAATAAATAGACAATTATTTCTTGGCGTGCAACCCGTCAGAATAAACCGAAATAGTGAAAACCTCCAAATTGGATTTTACTGTCAAAAATGTGCACTTTACTTTCTTGTTTTAGAGGGATAAACTAATTCCGAGAGCATCTTTAGACTACAGACAACTCAATGAGACCAATGAAGTTCCTTGAATCAGCGAATTAATAAATAAGTGAAAGCTATGTGGGAGTATCAGACAGTCTTTGAACGTGGTCAATGTGTGGATATCTGTGGTGTTCGTGTTGAACACAACACCAGACAAGGTTTTCCTGATTGTTTCAATGGTCACATGGAACTTGTTGTCCTTGAAATGATGCAAAGCTCCTCCAATGTAATTCAATAAATTAACAAAGAGTGATTACGTACATCTTTTAAACAGAGAATTGAACAGATCAGATCTCTTTTTTTCTGATCATTTTGGAAAAAGAGTGACCTTCCCAAGTTAGGAAATGTGAGGTTGTAAAAGTTTTGCTCCAAACGTTTTGTGAACTTGTATACTAGCTAAGGATTGGAGAAAAACTACTGAACCAAATGGGCTATGATCACGCTCTGATGATTTTAAGGCCACCTGCTTGACAATAATTTAAGGGCAAGTATTCATTAAGTATTAGTTGTATAAACTGGTATTTTTGTCATTTTGACTCAGGCCGAAAATAATTAGGCAAAGCAAAAGCCCTAACATGAATAGTTCAACACATTTCAAACACTGGTGTGTTATGGACCTATGGATCTTGTTTGTCAGCATATTGTAGCAGTTGTGGAGGTGAACTCTCACATACAATTATTTCACTGCTACAACTACACAAAATAATTTTGTTACATGGAAATATACGAAAAGAAGAACTCCTTTGGAATGTTTTTCCTAAAAAATGTGCATGCTGGATTCCAAAATAGGGAAACCTCTTCAAATTGCACTACACTCAGGATAGAGCAGCATGCTCGTTTCAAGGCAATGGTTAAAGTCCATCAACCTTGAAACACTGTAAAAAACGATATTCTGCTTTTCATGTAGTATTCCGATCAAAGTTGTTTTTTCCAACTTCTTTGGGCTACCAAAATCAATATATGGTTTGTTTAAATCCTATTTTCATACATTACAAAGGGGCAAAAGTTGTTTCATAGGATTGTAGTATACCAGCCGATACCAAATTGACCTTGACATTTTTGTTTTATCTGCAAAATGTATTGTTTTAGTTTATCTAAATTTGCTCAAATTAGAATGCACTGATCGACCTTGTGCGTTAAACTGTATCTATTTTGTAGCTAGGCTCTTTAAAAAAATAAATCTGGGGAGGGCTTATTCCATTCAGAAATATTTAATTTAGTTGACCAGTGAGGTTAAAAATGTCTGACAGGAAATTGCTATCTCTGCTATCCACATTTTCTTTAACAACTATTAGTGACAACAAATGTGCCAATTGCCGCCAGTGAATTTCTGTATCAAAACATGAGTGGAACTTGATTCACCACTTGCACATTTTTATATATTACCAATATAGTTCTGGGAAAAATCTGCTTCTGTCTACTGGTTCCATTTTGTGATTTGAAGTTGTTGACACAAACATTTTGTTGAAAACTCAAACAGAAACTCAGAAAGTCCCAATGCTTAGGACACAACATAGACATTTATTTATTGTTTTAAGTAACCCTGGAATCTCCCAATCCTTGTGTTTTGCCCTCCCACCAGCCCCTGAAAGCAGCATAGTTACCAACAATAAAAAACAAAAACAAATTAAACGATGGCAGATACAACTCGTCATTTCCAAATAGCCCTCTGTCTCTCCCTCAGTCCATCCTCCTGCCATTCATGAACAAATATACCCCTTGGGTACAAGCACACTCGACAGCAGTTTATGGGGCATGTGCATTTGTGTGTGAACTTGTAAAATAAACTACAATTGATTGGCAATCAGCATTTCCAAATCAAAGTCTCTGTGGAAGTCCATTGCTTTTGTATCGTTTTTTTTCTTCCATCTTTTCTTTAAAGTTTTTTATTTCCATCACTGCTTCTTTCATCCAGGGAACTTTTATTTTGTACAGCAAATCCAAGGTGATGCCTGTTGCCACAGGAGATTGCAATTTAATTCGCAACACAAAGTTTGAAAGGCATGAAGGACCATTTGTCTTTGGGGGGCACCGGCATTGTTGGCCATTTTGTCTTGTGGCTCGTAGGATTGTGATTCAAAGTGTTGTCAAGAAGGGCAATTTAATGGGGTTATATTTAGATTGAAGGTCATAACCACGTCAGAAAATGTGAAGTGGGTATTACCCATAAGAAGGCAAGAAATAAAACAAAATTAAATCATTCTTCTGTTCTTCAACTCTGTACTTGGTCACTTTTTGAATTCCATATATTGATATCCATATATATTTATATATATATATTTATATATTCTTTTTACAATTAAAAACACCATGGATTTGACAGACTATTTGGTTTGTTTTCGTCTAAGCAGAAGTGTCTCTCATTTTTAAATAAATGCATGTAAATATGTTTTCTCTTTTTCCATATTGTAATTCGGTGAAGAGGCAGCCTCCCCAGTGTTTCTATGTATACATACAGAATGCATAACATCAGCACAATACCAGATTCACCATCAATCAAATGTTTCACAGTTCAATATTGTCCATTCCATCCCATTGATGCAAAAATGTCTGCCATTTTGAGACAAAAACACCAGTCTGTCAAATACTGTCAAACAAAAAAGGGAATAGCCTAAATCCTGTCCTTTCATTGGCCAGTATACCCCAAGTCTCTGTGTGATAGATTGTGGCTAAGTAACTGGGTCTCTGTGGGTCCGTTACAACTCAACATACCAGATCCACCACCATAAGGGCTCAAGAAGCAAACAGTTTCCTTGGCCTCCACAAACACAACCATTGACCCGTTGCAACTGTTGCTTAGGCTTTCTTCTTCCTTCTTATGGGCCAGAGCCAAAGCCCGGAGCTGATCCTGGGCCTCCTCCAATACCAGGGTTACCTCATCCTGCTTCCGGCCAATGGGAGCGGAGCAGGGGGAATAACACGACGCATCACATGCTTTTACTTCTCCGGGACGAGGCGCAGCGGCAGAGTGGACCAGAGCAGCCGACGGGGTGGCGTTAGAGGAGTGCAGGCCGGGGCTGGTTTGCATACAGGACACCTCGTCGTCATGGTGACACTGGACGGACGGGATGATGGGAACGGAGCAGGAGCGAAAGGAGGTCGGAGGAGCAGAGAGGCTGGGGGGGTGGAGGTGGCCGGCGAGGGTCCGATCCTGGGGCTTGGTGGAACAAGCCACTGTCATGGCCGCCTCACGCCCCGGCCATGACAGTGCTGCCGCTGTCGACAACGTGGTTTCCCTGGAAACGGGAACTTGCATACGTAGAAAGCTGTCCTGCCTTGGGTCGTTGCTAGAGTTCTCTCGCTGCATCTGGTATCTGCAGAAGAGAGACAGAAGAAAAGAAGGTTGGAGTGAGCGAGGGATGAATGAAGACAGATAGGCCAGACAGAAAAGAAGCAGTGATATTTGAGTGCAAATCAAGGCTAAACTTGGTTTACAAAACTTCTTTGCCGCAACTTATCCTTGACGAAAAGGTTACTGTGCCTTTTGTGTACAAGTTTGAACCGTAGTGTTCATGAAACGCCTACGGATGTACTTCAACATATTTCACAAAGGAACGCATAACAGGCACCTCACGATCTTATAGACTAAGAGGCTAGGAAGAGCCAATGAAAGAAAGACTCCTACGTATGCACACACACACAAACACCAAGGTTATTATCGTTAGCGTTATTAAACAAAAAAATATTCAACTAACTGATCTTTACTGTGTTGACGAAACAAAGTAAAATTAACAAAAATTATTGAGAAAATGTCTTCAGTTTTCATCTTGGTCAATTTGTCGTTTGTGGATGTTTGCTCATCTGTCCTAAGTGAATACTTTATTTTAAAATGGTACAATGTTTTTGACAAATTGCCCACATTACAAAAAAACTAAACTAAAACTAAGCATTTCAAAAACAAAAAAGTAAACTTGACTAACTAACTGAAATTTATACGTGTAAAAAACAAATGAAAAATGCTCAACTATAATAACCTTGACACACACAGGCTAATGAAGAGAGAGCTATGGCGAGGTAACGCAGAGTTTTCCCAGGCCATGCTTCATTTCACCATGAATAAAGTGTCATTGTAAAGGAAATAAGTGTGTTCAACATCCTCAAAGTGTAGGCAAGGTCAATGTCACGTGCTATAATCAAGCAGGCAATTTAATCATTTTGAAGAGTACTACAACTGGTAGACAGTTTGACTGTGTCAATAAAGACTCATTTCACTTTGATTCATCCCTGATCTGAGCCTTGCTTGTTGATGCAACACAACCTGAGCACTGTGTTGGGAACCAGTGAGCTCAGAGATACATCTAATATTGATTTTTCCTTCTTTCTCTCCTTCCTTCGTTCTCTCTTTCTCTCCCTCTCGAGCGTTATCAACGTGTCAATCAGGGAGCATTCTGCGGCATTCTACCTCATTATCGTTGTGTAATAATTCATGGCCTTCGACAAGCGCTAGCTGCTCTCAACGCATCAATATTAAAACATTAGTCCTTCTCTCTCTCCCACTCTCCCTCTGTCTCTCGCTCTCCCACTGTCTCTCTCTCTCTCCCACTCTCCCTCCGTCTCTCGCTCTCCCACTGTCTCTCTCTCTCCCACTCTCCCTCTGTCTCTCGCTCTCCCACTGTCTTTCTCTCTCCCACTCTCCCTCTGTCTCTCGCTCTCCCACTGTCTCTCTCTCTCCCACTCTCCCTCTGTCTCTCGCTCTCCCACTGTCTCTCTCTCTCCCACTCTCCCTCTGTCTCTCGCTCT
>JAOPJO010000043.1:18163326-18176508 GCA_027123675.1 Molva macrophthalma | reverse complement strand
AGAGAGAGAGAGAGAGAGAGAGAGAGAGAGAGAGAGAGAGAGAGATACAGAGAGATACAGAGAGATACAGAGAGAGATACAGAGAGAGAGAGAGAGATACAGAGAGAGAGAGAGAGAGAGAGAGAGTCAGTCATTGGGTGCTACAAATGCAGATCTACCTTTTTTAAATCATGTTATTTCACAACATTTAGCCACCAGCCAATCTATACGTTTGATAAAAGGTATCTGCAAAATATCAAAGAACATTTTGTGTACAAAATATGAAAGCTTTAAAATAGCCTTGTGAAGAACAGCCATCAATAAAAACATGCTACACACGCAATGAAACACATTTTAATTAATGCTTCCCTTTTAAACCAAAACATATTAATATATTTCTTATTATTGATATGTGCACTGGGTGGTTTCTCTCCTCAGTATCTTCATCTCCTAACACGGCAGTGGTATATGTGTCTATGTGTCTGGCTGCCCTTCCCTCTCTCTGCTGTTCATCTGTCTATCCTCGTTCATCCTTCTCCTAACTTACTCTCCCCTCATTTATTTTCTTCACACTGCACGCTCTTTCCTCCCCTCCATCATCTCTCCTTTTTCTCCGGCCCACCTATTTCCTCTCATTACTTTTTCATTAATCATATTTATTGGAGGCTCCTATTCCAAGCAGGATCGATGTCTTATTTACACTGCTGGAGGCCTGGCAGCAGCTTATGGATATCAGCCCCCAACCCCGCAAACCAACACCTATAGGGTGAGATTAACCAGCCCATAAACGCTTCGCCGATACCGTCATCAATAACATTTGTTTAAAGCTCAACTGAGCTCGGGAGGAACCCATTAGCATGGAAAATAATGTTGTAAAACTGCATACTTTTTTCTCTGGTGTTCATTTTTTAAATTTTTTAAATTGCAAATTGAATACCGCTCAGCGAATGTGTAGAATGATTTAAATAATAATAGCACATTGTGGTTAGCCCAAAGGGTGTGTTAAGTGTATTCTTTTTTAAAGACAGAATTATGCCACACATTTTAGAGCGCAACAAGCCAAAAGACATTAACAGAACTGAGTCCCTTTCATTAGGTTGCTGATGTTTAAATCCAGGCTGTATCCAACAGTTAAATGTAATAGCGGCTCTCTTTCACATTTACAGTTTTTCTGCAAGCAGCGTCCTGGCAGCGAAATCAATAAAGTGTCAATGGCCACATTGGAAATCTGCATTCCCGAGCCAAGCAAATTGCATTAGACCAAGCAAGGGTGAGCGAGCACTTCGATTTCTTCCATTTCCTCCGAATATAGCATGGAAAACACCATTTCAAATAAAAACAGTTTTTCAACAACAAGCGTGTGACTGTCGCTCTTTTCATCCTGAAAACAGTTCTCCCGACCGCAGTCTGTCAAGAGAGATGTGCTGCCAGGACACTCCAATTTAACAGGAGCGTCACATCCAGTCCACTGCTGAAAAATAATATGCTTCAGACATAGCTGCTTCTGCTCCACCATACATATCTGTAGAACAAAACGATACAGCATGTTAAAACAGAAATGTTATGACAGTTATGCTGTGGCATCCTGCCGGAAACAGAGCTTTGCACGCGTGCACGTGTTTTTAGTGCACTGGCAGGCACGCTCTGCTTGGAGGATGCCTGTCTGCCCGCACCAGAAGGGCCCTCTACAGTTCTTCAGCACCCGTGGCCCCACTTTGCTGAAGGTCCTGCAGCAAACATATCAGTCAGTTTGGGAAATCTGGCAGCACCTGTCTGAAGGACGTGTCTTTTCATGGCCAGCAATTATCCACGCCTCTCTCACGTTCAGTCTCATCCAGGGCTGCCAGGGAACCTTGCAGTGAGATTTGAGGGAGTTTGGGGCGCAAGGCACATTTTTTTGGGTCTGTTTTGGGTTGTCAGCGCACGCTAAAGGCAATTCTATATTTATTTCTGTACTTGAAGTAAAGAAACATACTATTTACAGCCGTTCCCAAGTTTCATAACCACTAATCCTAACCCCAGTCATAAAAAATGAACATAGAAATAAAACAGTTTTTGCACACCAGATGGATCGCTGACCTGATCAATGATCGCTGTTGACCACCAGGTCTGGGACCGTTTGACCCAGACCGGACCTAAACAGGCCCTGGGGCCACAGAACAGTATTTGCTTTTCAGTTGGCAATCCATGATCAACTAAGATTTGAATCACTGCATGACAACTCGGACGAGACATCAGTCATGCGTTGGACGTATGTTCAGAACAAGACCAATTTGAATGCCAGAACCCCTAACGGATTTCACAAAAAGCCACGTGCCTTTGGTCTAAATAAAACATGTTTTTACACATTCTTTAAATTTGGAATCTTAAAATGTTGTATTTTTTGTGTTATTTTATGATATACTATTTATATGTTGAATGTGAATCGACTGCAATTGTTATGTTCAAGTAACCCCCACTCCTTTTATGTAGGCCTATTGGTTGAAATTAGATTTGACCAACATATTTTTCTTGTATGTTTTTATTGGATGGCAGCAGGGGGGGCCCATACATTTTATAGCACCAGGGCCCTTAATGACCTACTTACGACACTGTCAACCTGCCATATCTTATGACGGTGAACTTGACTTGGTCCGCGTTATTCAGCTTACGTCCAAAATTACTGGGGTCTGATCGGAAACTAGGAGGGCTTGAACTGCCGGTGCCACAGCGGGCCGTCGCTAGCACGGTGAGGCCGCGGCCCGAGCTCAGCGCCACAGCGGGCCGTCGCTAGCACGGTGAGGCCGCGGGCCGAGCTCAGAGCGCTCTGCTCTGTCTGCGTACAGCCGCGTTAAGATCCCAAAGCCTTCTGCACGTTACAAACCGAGCCTGGGGCTGCGCATCGTACTGATATACACACGGTAATATTATAGAACGAAAACAAAAACATATGATATTAATCCTCCGGCCGGTTGGGCCTGTGACGTGTTAAGGGGCCGTCAGACTACAAAATGTGAAAAAATAAAATAAAAGACAGTTGTGTCGGCAGCCCACCGGGAAAGTGCACAGTATGCCTGAGATGCCAGTCCAGCCATGCACACACACACACACACACACACACACACACCTCTATTTTCACCTCTCCACTCTCTTCCTGTCTTTTGTGTCGTTTTGGCTCCCGTTTTAGTAAATAGAAATATCTCTGTCCACGGCACTCAACTGTTAACAGCCAGTCGTAGCCATGGGCAACAATTTGCCATGATTTCTAAGGCGACCAAAGATTCCCTTCTCCCTTTCCCTTTTCGTCCTCATCTTTTCCTCCTGGCTCGGTACCAGGATTCAATTACTCCCATATAATCACTTTTCATCCCCCAGGCCTGACGACTTCCCTGGTCAGACAAAAACCCTAATTACTCCCTGACCTTGACTCCCTCACTTTCCTTTCCCCTCCCTCTCTCTCGCTCTCTCTCTCCCTCTCTCTCTCTCTCTCTCTCTCCCCCCCCTCTCTCTCTCTCTCTCTCTCTCTCTCTCTCTCTCTCTTTCTCTCTCTCTCTCTCTCTCTCTCTCTCTCTCTCTCTCGCTCTCTCTTGCTCTCTCTCTTTCTCTCTTGCTCTCTCTCTTTCTATGTCTCACCATCTCACTCCATCACCCTCTCTCTCACTTTCTCTTGCCCGTTATAGCTCTTGTTCTCACACTTTATCTCTCTCTCTCTCGCTTTCACAACCTTGTTTTCGAATTTGTTCTTTCTCCCTCTTTTTCGCTGTAAAACAACCTCATTCTCATCAGTACCTCTGGGCTGCTGCTGTTCCAGACCTCCAGGAATTGTATTGTCAACATTTAGGCATATGCCCTGACACCTATAGCCCATCCAAAACCATTTGTCCACGTAAAAAACAGTCCGCTTGTGGGTGTATTGACAGGTTGGGTGCATGTTGACACATCGTATCATTCGCTACTGTGTTTATTGGAGTTCAACGTGCCTAAATAAATTACCCGTCAGTAGCCAAAGTACATATAAATGTGAATGCTGTTCGCATAATCCATTGCTTTTTAATGTTACTCACTACTGTTTTTTGTTCAACATAGATCAGTGAAACAGTTCATCCACTTGTTTCATATTGCTGAACGTAAGTAAGACAAACCATATAATCTGTACATCACTATGTCCTGGCACAGTCTAAATAACAAAATAGCTCACCTGTTGCTGTTTCCCAGGCAAATGCTAATTCCATTACATTTCACACCATAGTTTAAGATGTGTCAATAGTAAAAGAAAACTGTCATGATCACAAATAGTAGTGATAATACATCACTCACTCTGAGATCATAAAGAGACATCCATAGATTATATATTTATCTTTAATATTTATTATAGATATCTTGGTCAGTTTGTATTCATTAGATAATATAAAAATAAAAGAATGTCTGCAGCCACACACAAGGGCAGATTCATTTCAATGATGCATAAGTGGGATTGACAAGTCTGTGTACACGATGTAATGACCCCCCCATGAAGCGTGTCACTTTCCAGTAGGGGATAACCCAGAGAGAGAGAGAGGATCCGCCTGAAATTAATTCTGACGGGCCATGACTGCGTGTCACAGCCTTATGCTTCTTATCTGCTGGGTGGCAGTGGTTTTGATGTAAAAAGTTAGACGCGTTTGATAATTAGCTAACGAGCATGGTTCTGTTCGGTGTTAACACCGTAACCAGGCAACAGCGGACTCGTGTCTCGTTCCATACAGAGGCAGGCGGTGTGGTTTTTCAAGAGAGACTGTAGAGGTGAGAGCTTGTGGTCATTACAAAGGCTGGCGTACTGAAACTCTGATTTACTGAAAGACTGCACACGGAGAGCTGAATTATGAGGAGGAGGAGGAGGTTTGATATTCATTTGGTGCAAAATGTGTCCTTCTGTGATTTCTGCCAATATGCATGGATATATTCTTATTGTGCCCAATTTCCACACATTAAAGCAGATACATATATTCAAAACATGTATTGATAGAAAAATGATCAAATTGCAAACATAAACAAAAACACATAGTGAGGGAGGTGGTTATGTGATGGACCGAATGCATATATCTAAATCTACTCTTAGGCCTTGAAATGTTTGATTTAATAGCACACCTTCAACGAGAGCTCCCAATTCAAAACGATGGCAAGGTCTACCTGTGCATCCTGCGCACACATACACAAAGAGGATCAAAGCATACACACATTTCCCACTCACTGTTTAAATGTTCTTCACTTCATGTCTTGAGAACGGCCGAGGGACGACAGATACATTGAATGTGAATGCGGCTGCATTGCCAGGTCAAGCTTCGCCCGGCGATGCACAGGCAAGCCGGCTCAGAGCCAGTCCTCTGGGAGGGAGCGAGGCAGAGGGATAACAGGACACACCGGATAGGCCGCTGAGCTCGCTCAGTATGCGCCCTCCGCCACGGAGCCGTGCGTGTCTGAGTGGGTATGCACGGGTTAGGAGCCTGAGAAGAATGAGGACGACGTTTGCCAGAGGCCCTCTCTGGGCCAGAGGGACAATCCTGTTGTTTTATGATTTGTGTTTTCAGATGTTGAACCGTATAGCTTTCTCTATGAAATCGGAAATGGTTAACGGTGAAGACAATTCTTGATGCTTTCATCATGAACCACAACTATTTTAAAATTGCCATATATGAGACAAAGTCGTATTTACACTCATTTCTAACTCGTCCATGAATTCACAATCATACTGACGTTGATGTGGACTTTGTTTGGTAAGCTCCGGGACATATGAGTCAGACCGTGTCAACCTCATCCTGCTCCATGCCTTAAGCATTTAGTCTTGGAGAAACACTTTCTGTGTTTTCCTATTTATTTTGCATGATGTTCACGCACCCTTATGTTCTTTTTCTTAGTCAAGGAAACAAAGTTAAGGAAATAAATATTGATATTGGCTTCGAAGCTCAATGGAAAGATATGGCAGTGGGCCCCATACTGATATACTGATGTCTTTTTTTGATCTCGGTGTTTACAGTCCCCTTCATGCTTTCGTAATGAATTGTAACCAATTAATGGTGCTCGTTCTAACTCATTGGGAGGACTTGGACTATCAATTCCTCCTCCACAAGAGTGAATTCAGCACCATGGACAGCAACCAATGAAAGTAGGTCAGATCATTTATAAGCAGAACTGTTCAGTGCAGCTGCAGGTTGATTGGTAATGAACACCTGCCAGTCATGACCCACAAACATTCTGCCAGCTACAAAGTCAGGACTGGAGCGTGTTCCACCTGCTATGAGTACATTTGTTACTAACTCTATGGGCAAAGTCCTTACTTAGTCCTTGGTACCCACTAGCTCATTTGAAATGGGCAGTTTACTCAATTTGGTTGCACCACCATTCCGTATGTTATGTCCTCATTAGTAACAACATAGTAATGTGTAAGTTGAACTTGTTGTTCAACGTGACAACAACCAAGTTGTAACAAATCAACAACACAACAAGCCTGAAAACCCTTTGGAGGAATTGTACCCCTTGTTATTAGAACATCAAACGTGTCTGTGATTGCTTGTTGTCATTCTCAAATTGGCCTCACGGATATCAAACTACCACCCTATGTATATCACAATGGATGTGTTTTGATGTAGATCCTCCATCTTTCCATATTGATGCATGATATACATAATGAATACTGTTTTGCACTAAGGACAAGGCTCACGTCTATTTTTCACCCGGCAACAGTGGTAGATTCTTTCTAAAATTAGTTCAACCCGGGTCGCCGGTAGCAAAAGAAAGAAACAAAAGGGGTTGTGGTCCCTTGAGTTTTTTGCAAGGTTAAATACAGTTGCTCAAACAAAACACCTGTTTACCGTTGTCAAATGTTAACCATCTGAGACAAATTCCTAAGTTACACAAATATTATTCACAATGTTGACGGCATTCACACCTGCGTATTTCCATATGCCCGGTAGGCAATGTAGGAATGTGTGCCTTTATATATCCAAGTACTTAGCTTAAAGATAATAGAATAATACTTTTCCTAACGACATGACTGTAATCCGAGCTGTCAGTTATGTGAGCGTGCGTTGTTGTTTTTCTTTGCATTTGTGTATGTGTACATACAAACCCAATAATAATGCATACACAGAGACAGCATATTTGTTCATCATAAGCATACATATATGTATCTCTAAATGTTGTTTTTATAATAAACACTTTTCATTTAGGACAGGCCTTCATCAGATTGATCATTTATACAGGTCATTTTGCACCAGGTAGGGGCTAGGCATCTTGCTCAAGGGTGCCGACAGGTAGGACATTGGGTATCTTACCAATAACCTTTTGGCTTGAAAGTCAAACACCCTGAACACTACAGATCCCTATGATACGTGTACCTTAAAAAATTGTTTGTAGAAACCACCTCGTTGGTGCTATTTTTTTTTACAGAGGCATCATAATGGTAAACTATTTGTATTGAACACGGTTGCACTCTGAATAATTACTCTCTGAAACACTGGCAGACCCTTTCCTTTGTCCTCTGTCTCCAGCAAATACATTGTGCTTCATAACTCATCCCGGGGCTAATTCCACAAACGTCTGTTTCCCTCCATCTTCGGCCCACACCGCCGATTGATCTGCCCTTTGTATCTCCATAAGCCACCCTGCTGTGCCTTAATAGTTAGCGATAAAGTTACTTTGTGGCTCCAATAAAACCTTCACACTTGTTCTTAAGACCTCACCCTTCCCCAAATCCTGCGGCCCATAGACACCTCGGCACATTAACCCCAGTGTCTCATTGATTTGGTGTATATTCTGTCACTTTCCTTCGGTCACATTATACATTTAGCTTTTTTCATGTACTGACTTTCATGTCAAAAGAGTGAATGGTTCTCTTAACATTGACTGCTGTTGTTTTAGATGTGCACAGGAATGCACCGCAACCACATTCATGCATACAAATGTGTCTGGTTTATTGTTTTATAGAGACCGACAATATTTGAAACGTTGACTTCTCGCATCCCTGCTAGAGAATCTAGCCTCAAAACATACAGACTTGAACCATAAGCTCTTGATTTATGCTTTCCATGTTTGGCATATTTTTGAGTGCAAATTGGCAGAGAGCAAAACAAAACCGTTTACAACCTTTTTCCGGTTTGATCCTCCTCCTCCACTGAACCAAGATTGTGAGCCCAAGAAAATAGATGTTGTCTAGGGGGACGAGCACTATGCCCTGATGCCCTCCCTTTTTAATTAGTGAGAGAAGGCCTGAGAGCTAGGAAGAGAGAGAGAGGGGAGGGAGGAATGAATATACTAAATTCCTTTATCATTGCCAGGTTTTTCTAGAGGAGAAACACAAGTATTATAACCGACACTCGGGAATGAAGTGAAAGGAAGCTGCGTTTAAACATTGATGTAAAAATCATTAGAACAACGACATAGGTACTACTTACAAACACCGTAGGCTACCTGACTAGGTGAGCACCCTGAGTCGGGTGGTTTGACAACATTGCCTCTTTACTTAAACGTGTTAACAAATTTAATTTGTATCCAGTTATTATCAGCCACTCTGTTCCAGCATAATGATAACGGGTAGACAATAGAAGTACCACATGTCTGATGGAAGGGGACATTGTCTATTATCAACTTGAAGGAAATACCAAGTTTGCTAGAGAAATATGTATTATTAATGCTTTAAAAAAAAAAAAATTAGAATGAGGAAGATTATAATATCTTCAAGCCTCAGGTGAACCCTGGGGATAAATGGATGGTGATTTTTTGATTTAATATTTACCAACTTAGTATTTGAATAAACATCAAAATATCTCTCAAATACATACAAGAATCGCAAACACTCGACTGAAACACAACACAGAATACAGAATACGCACTACTCTATTCATGTGCAATTAATGTGTGTGTGTGTGTGTGTGTGTGTGTGTGTGTGTGTGTGTGTGTGTAATATTTGCTTTGTTGTGAGACTCAGGTTGTGCTCCAGTGATGTGAATGGCACTGGTGTTTAACACAGACGCGTTCCAGCATCCATCAGATTCATCGTCACTGTTTAGAGTGAATGAAAGTTTCTATTCTTGTCTGCTTCACTCAGCCAAAAAACAAAATCATTGATGTCTCCTAGGTCTTTATGCCTAATGAGATGTGGTACAAGACACGCATACACAGAGACAACCACACTCCTACAAAATGTTCCTCTTGCAATCAGTGGAGCGTCTTCACACATGCTCGCTTAGTCAGTCAGTCATATTTGCATGCTCACGCACTCACCAAACATTATTAGATGTTTATAGCTAGTAATGTTTGACACACACAAAGTTGTATCATGTCACACACACACACACACAGACACTATGGTAGGCCAAAAGGATCACAACTACGCCTCATTGTAGACGTGTATTGATTTCAATTAACGTGAAATTCCGCTTTCAAGCTTTCATAGCGCCGTATTTCTATTTAACGCGCTATTTAACGCGTTAAATAGCGTGTTAAATACAGCATTTTCATAACAGTCAAATGAGCTCCTCCTTGATTTACGCAGCCAGTAATTACGAACTTTCTTCACCAAATCATTGATGACCAAAGTCATTGATCTGTACATTCACTTCACTTCACTATGTAGACCTTAGCAATATCAGGTGTTTAATCCATGTTCAATTCAGCAATACACTGTAGAGTAGACTAAACATAATTTTCACTAAGATCACGTTTTGTCTCCCTTCAGTTGTCAGAAAGTACTGAATGGATTCCACCTTCTATGACCTTGTCAAATGTGAATTAAATGTGTGTTATTGTAGGCCTACATCTATTCTTCTGGATGTTCAGTGTGGCTGATTTACCAACAGACAATATTCATTTACCTAATAAAATCAATCCAGACGATTATTGAAGAGTGTCTTTTCCGTATTAATGCGGTCCTGTTCTACTAGGCTAGTGGCATCAAAATACTTTAAACAGAAAATCCACATTCACTCTGGCATTAGTCTAATATGCATGCAACGCAGATTAAACCCATATTATGAGGGGTCAAACAATATTACGGCACTCTTGCACATTGAAGACCCGCTTGCGAAGGCATTAGGCTCTTATGAAGAACCGCTCGTAAATGTTGAACATTCAGGGTGAGGCTTCTGTGCAATTGTACTGAACGGGGGTATTAGTGTGGTTTCAAAGCAAGCCACACTGTTGTTATCATGTTTCTAATTTTTCTTTTTATTCTTCCGCCTCATTCTTGGTAATGGACAGTTTTGGAGGTAGAAAACCAAACCAATGGCAAAAAGGTGGCCGTCGATCAGTGCAGTGCCCTGTTCCTATGATTTTAATATTTGTCTTTTTAAATATATCTTTTTATTTTATTATCATTTAATATGGAAAGTAAATGGGGCAAAAACGCTAAAATCAACCACTCAAAACTTTAACTCCTGAGAGTTGTCAAATTAAAAACAAAAATTGCCCAAAAACTCTAAAACTTGTCATGTGGTCCTTATCTGACACATCTTTGTGTGTGTGAAATGTATGTTCCGCGGGAGAGATGGAAGGTTCCATCCATGGACAGAGGGTTGGGGGTGCATTATTGATAAGGGCCAACTAAAGTTAAATGTTTTAGGATATTGTACATTTACATCTATTAGTCTGAACGTAACAAGATAGGTCATTGTATAGTTGTATTCATAAGTGAAGTTTGGCCTATGTATGTTTGTTATCCCATAAGTAGTTAATAATTGGGCTGGCTCACCCTATATAAGGGCCAACATTTCTAGCTCATTGTTGGATGAGTAAGCTGTGTTGAAGATAGGAATTATATTAGTTATTATTAGACAGCTGTCAGAATATTCAGTTATTTAATCCTTTTATTCTATGTTGGGTTCCCCGTTTACATTTTTGTTAAACTTGTTCTTTTTTGGGGAATAAAACCCTCCACCTTTTTGTACCTCAGCTCGTGTCTCTCAATCCTGCTTGGTCATCCCTGAGAGCCACCATTATTCAATCATTCACAAGTCCGCGACAAGACATATCATTTAGTAGGCCTATCAAGGACATCCCTCTTAGGTAATGTGGAAAGTTTTGTGTAGATAGCTAAAAACATTTATCGTCACAGTGTCAATTTAAAATGACCACTGTTGCAGGTGCTCACCGAGCTATATTTTATAATGGAAGTCAATGGGGAAAAAATGCTGACTTCAACCATTCCAAAGGTCATCAACTTAGAGTTGTCAAAGATGGCACACATAAAGAAACCGTGCATAAGCATGTCTCCAAAAAGTTAAGTACCACTTTGGCCACAGGGGGCGCTATAACTCCCAATCAAAGTTAAACGATCAGCCCCATAATTCAATCAATCAAAAGTCCACTTCAAAGTGGCCCACGGACTTCAAACTTGGCGTGCTCGCTCATTATGCTCTTGGAAAATTATGCACACGACGACATGTGCATACGGCGACATGTTTAGCTTGATTAGCGATGCGTAAACAGGATCACAAGATCTTGCGTTCATAGCGTGTGTTTTGAGAAATATGTTATTTCTATTAACGTATTATAATATATGAACATATTGATGACATTCCCATCAGCGCCATCCTGAATGAGAAATAAAGTTAGACAAAACGTGGTGATCAAAGTAAAAACATTGGTTATCAAAACGGCTATTTGACACGTTGAATAGAGCGTTAAATAGCTGTCAAAAAACCCTGTATTTTACGTCATTGTAGAGTTGAAGAAGAACGGTGAAAATTCCGGCTCTGTTGAACAATAAAACGTTGAATTTTGCGGCGTAATAAAATACAACAGCGTAAAGAACAACGTTATGAAAGCCTCAACGCCCCTTTAACACAGATTGAAATCAATACACTTCTACAATGAGGCGTAGTTGTGACCCTTTTGGCCTCCCATACACACACACACACACACACACACACACACACACACACACACACACACACACAAATCATGTGCAATGACCAAAAAACAGGAATTAGTTAGTCCTTTTGCTGTATTTTAATCTTAATCGTTCAATGAATCCAATGCTAACCATAACTGAACCAAAACCACAAAAGCTTGTGGTTTATGAAATTTTCCTATTTCACATTCACACATGTTCATTTAGCATATTTCTCTCAAGTCCTACTTTAACTAAACAACATATACTGCATCAATGCTGCTTTTTAATTGTATTTAGCTACCGAAATGATAAATGTAGAAAAAATACATACATCATTTGATATTAATAACGATTGAATAATTGAATAAATATATGTAGGGTTAGGGTTAGTAAGTAAATAACAAATGCCTTATAAGTCCATCTCGTCTTCATGCTATGGAATGGATTCAGCGATATATCCCCAACTATCAGGCTCCCCATAGACTCTCACCGGGTTAATCTTTTATTGGACATACTTTACAGTGATTTAAACGCACAGCCAGATGATGTGACGACCTCTAGAAGTCAAAGTAGTCTTTCCTAGGGTGTCATCATTTTAATGACCATGCACAGGATCTAAAAGGAGTTTCCATCCAATATTCATAAGCATAGGTGCTCAATTCTATATTTTATTGAGTAGAAACTATCTAAGTAGTCAAATCACCAACTGAAAGTGTGTGTAGGAAAATAATATGTGTGTGTGTGTGTGTGTGTGTGTGTGTATGTGTGTGTGTGAGTGTATGTAGGACCAGTAGGAATGTTGGTTGGCATGAGTATGTGCACGTGTCTCCATGCATGTATCCCTGTGGATCAACATGAATTCACCTCCCATGTCGGAGTAAGCTTGTCCCTGTTTGCCAACATGGATGACGCATTTGTATGCATGTGCATGTGTGGCTTCATGAATCCAGGTTGCATGTTAGCCTTCCATGTGTCTGCATTCATTCTGTGACGTGTTTACCTGAGCGGCAATTTATATAAGCGTGTGCGGAGGGGGGAGTTTAGTGTCACACACTTACTCTTGTCTTATCGCAGAATCTGTCAAAGTGACAGGGGGATGGATCTGCTAAGTCAAGTGGGAGACGACTGTGTTTAGTCTTCAGGCTGTGTTGGCCTTTCCAATGGGAGACGAGGCTGTCAGGGTATTTAACCTACACGGGCAGGCTTGTATTTGTGGCTCACAGGTAGAAGACAGACACCGGCCATGCTTATTATTGCAGAATCAGCTCATCTGTTCAGTTATTCTCTCTCTCTCTCTCTCGCTCTCTCTCTCTCTCTCTCTCTCTCTCTCTCTCTCTCTCTCTCTCTCTCTCTCTCTC
>JAOPJO010000043.1:18107766-18130248 GCA_027123675.1 Molva macrophthalma | reverse complement strand
GGTAAAAAAACACACGTCCTCTTTGGCACATGCATCCAACCCCCCCCCCCCGATGGCTGAAGCAAGGACACCGGATCTATATTTGAACCATGTCTGCTGTCTGCCAGTGAAAGAGACATCTACAAGAGGTGAAGGGAACAGGCCAAGGGGCGAGAGAGAGAGAGAGAGAGAGAGAGAGAGAGAGAGAGAGAGAGAGAGAGTCAGTCATCCATGTATCCTGGTGGTCCGGGCGACCCTTCAGACACTGCGACCAGCATGCCACCATGCACAGAAGAAAAAAAAGCTAAAAGTAAGCAAGAAAGTAAAAAAGTAAAAAAAAAAAAGAAAAACGGTAGGATGGGTGACAGCATGAAAAGCTGTTTGTGTGAGTGAACCGTGTTCTGTGCTGAGGACTGATAAGCCGGGCAGCCGGCCAGCGGGCCGGATGGAGCGGTGCGAAAGGTCGGCGGTCTGGAGACGGGACTGCCAGCGTCAGGTCGCAAATAAATCGCGGGACCGTGGGCGGATCTCTCCGGTGTGCACCTCTCCGACTCGCTGAAGGCCCGACAACTGTGTTCCGACTGTGTCAGCTGGGCGAGAGCCGTGGTCAATACCAGTGGGGTGGGATTAATGCACTCAAGTCTATCAGGCGGCCATTCAGCTGCCACCCCGTAAATCCAGTCAGCAGCAGGTCTATTTGGGAAAAGCTTGTATAAAGGTTGTAAATCCTCTTGCTGTATAATTGGAACTGTCCCCCCACATTTGCCGGACCACTATTAGTATAATTGCGGTGCAGGAGAGGCTGGGTGGTCTTTCCCGGCAGATCCTTGCAGACTGTGATGGGGTTGGCAGTCGCAGGGTGGTTGGGGTTTGCTCCAGTCAGCCCGAAAGCTACTCTTCTGCTCTGCGTCTCTTTCATCTTAAGCACCTCCCTCTTATTCAGCCTCCCTCCCCAGTCCACCCCTGGGGCCGTGTTCGCTTGTTGACATATTAGAGATCAGAAGAGCAAAACGGAACACCCCAGGAAAATAACTACTAAAAGAGCATATACCGCCAAGTTGAACTGAACAAGGTTTGATGACAAAGAACAAAGTTAACATGAAACTGGAGGAAGAACAGAACTGGAGGGCATGCAGGACTTTTGTATCCAAAGCTGGTTGAAGTTTGTTGATTGCAGAAGCACTTATTTTGTCGTTGTTTTCAGTATTTTGTCATTCGGTTTTGTACGTCATACAATATTACGATGTAATACTATGACTATTACTACTATGCCACGAACATCTATCAAGCATCCATCATATGAGCCATTTATGTAATGTAATGTCAAGAAGCTATATACACACAATTTGTGAGGTACTTCTGTTTTGCAATTAATTTGATGTTCTCAGACAGTGTGTGTGTGTGTGCGTGTGTGTGTGTGTGTGTGTGTGTGTGTGTGTGTGTGTTTGCTAGGGCAAGCAGTGGCTTGTTGTGTGGGTAAAGCCATGCAAATTTCATGGAGATGCTGCCAGCCGCGTCCTGTATATTGGGCGGGGGGCGGGGGGGGGGGGTAGAGCTGGAATGCTGCAAAGCCTCTGGAGAATGGAGCATCACATTGATACATTATTCATGATTCCTGTTAAGTCCTGGCATGGGATTTTGTGAATACCATAGCACATGCTTAAAAAAACTGTGTGGATTGATAAGTATGGATTGGAAAAGTATGATTATGTATTCTGCTCTCTGTTGCAAATCGCCATTCAGGTGTTGTTCAAATGTTTAATATTCTTTTGCTAGATCAGTGATTTCATGTCCAAACCAACATGGTAGTTTTTCTTTTCATGCATAGGTCTATCAGATAACTAAACACAATATGAAACGGCCCAGTAACTTTAACAAGAGATGCTGTAATTGTGGCCGGAACAAAGGAAGGTGAGCAATGCTGGTTAAATCCCAAGGTCCATCAAAAATGCTGCTCAAATCCCTGGATGGAATTAGCATTGAATTAGCCATGAGATTGAGTCGGCTCCTTGCATGCCGGACTTTAGCTATATGTCCATGTGAGCGACAAGATCAAGGTCTGTTGCAGAATGCACCTTCATTGTTCTCTACCTGACTTGTACATCGCCTCGGAGAAGGAAAATGTCTGTGAAATTAAGTAAATGAACATGTAAAGTGTTTTGAGTAGTCAGAAGGAACAGAAAAGCACTCTATATATGCCGACAGTTGATCGAAACCCTCATTTGAGATCAGGCGGTGTGCCAATCAGGGGTCGGCCCATGCGGCAAGAATGATTTAACGCTTTCTTTTTTTCTTTCTTCTTCATTTCGAGTACACCTCAAATAAAGACAACTATTTTAAGGGGGGTGGGGTGTGGGGGGGGGGGGGTGTTCTCTTTGAATATGGGGTCTCCACCTCATGGAATGAAATCAAACACCATTTGTGAGAATGGTTTCATCTTTTAAAGCAAGAGAGGCAACAAAAGAAAGCAGTCCCTCTGTGTATATTGTGGGACGGGAACATGAGGAGAGAGTCCCCTGGGCGCCGCGTGACTCTCGGGCCCCGAGCTGAGAGAGACAGCGCGGGGGGGGGAGGCGGGGGCCGCGTCTCAACCTGGGTGGATATCAACTGAGACGTGACGCATCCAGGCGTTTGCCATGCTTGAACCCCCCTGCAGTTTTTAAAAGGGGGCCCCTGGAAATTATTGACAAAAGGAGTTAATGCTTGTGAGGCTGTGAAAGTGAAGAAATCCTGAAGAACTCACAGAAACAAGAAACAAAACTCTGCGTACAGAACTAAGATGTGCATCTCCAGTGTTCTCCATTTTGCTTATTTAATGGCAAGATAAGGTAAGTGTTTGCACACACAATCATGTACACAATTCAGGCACACCCACACACACACAAGCACGTGTGTAAATACACATATACACACACACTCACATGCATATAAGGGGTAAGTTGTTTGTGTCCGTGCACGTGCATTTACAATAGCCATTCATTAAAGTTGTTTCAGAGTAAAAACAGCATTAGCAATCCAATTAGCAATTGAGCTTAGCTTTGTGTTTCCTTTCTGGAGTATATTTAAACTCAACTCGCTCAGAATGTCACGTAGCCGTTACAGGTAATTGGCTCAATACTAAAAGATCTAGCTAGCCATTATTTAAAATAAGTCTGGCAGACGACAGTAGCATTCCTTGACTAAATGAAGACAGCAGATGGTGAGTTTGGCCAGCAATGGACATGTGCCATTTTGTTTCAAGTGTTTGATCAAGCTCATTCTCTCTTTTTCTCATACAGACGGATACACAGACAAAATTACCAAGTGAGGGGATGGAGAAAGAATGTGAGAAGGACAGAGGTCACCTCCGGTATTTGTGTCTATTTTTGTATTATACTCCAGTCTAGATGGGGCAATGACAAACCAGGATTCTGTCTGTGTACCTGAGACAGAGTCACGCGTCCCTTTCCTTTCCTTCCTATCATTGTGTTTTTCTCCCTAGTTCTGCGTTTGGCATCGTTCTGTTTCTCATCTCAAGTCTGCTTCTTTCACTTTTTCCCGCTTGTCAGTCTATCTGTCTGTCAGTCCTGCTCCTTCAATATCGCCACCCGTCTGCTTTGTGACACTTCCCTTCACCTCCTCCTCGCCGCCTGCCTGTCTATTAAATGTCAGCAGCAAAGCATTTTCACTCCAATTTATTTTGAAATTGATCGATGTCAAATTATGTCTGTCGGTTTTTCTCTTTAACAGAAGAACTCTGATTCTGGTCTCTTTCATAAGCTCAACTGTGGATTGGAATGGAAAAAAGTGCTGGAGCTACAACTCTTGGAGCTAAGCGTGTTATATATTTAGATTACTCATGGCTGAGGTGGGGATTCTTGATGTTGGTTCATGAGTGTGTGTGTGTGTGTGTGTGTGTGTGTGTGTGTGTGTGTGTGTGTGTGTGTGTGTGCGTGTGTGTGTGTGTGTGTGTGTTTGCTATGCTACTAGCAAGAGTGGAACAGTGTTAAATGTGCAACTTTTCAAAAGTATTTGTTCATAAAGGGGGAATCAAACAAAAAACGCCAAAAGAAGGTCAGGCAAGAAGACTGTCAACACTAATCTCAACTGACAGAAAAATAGAAAAAAGTCTGGCCCATTTCTTCAAATATTGTAACCCTTGTATCAAACGTTATGACACATTTTTCACTTTCAAAGTTGCAATAAAAGCCAATTCAACTGTACAAACTAACTTTAACTTTAACTATTTCTACACTAAAACACAACAATGGGTACTTATTCACCTTGGTGGGCTCACAAAACATTAAAGCCATTTTAGTCTGCAAGAGCCAAAGTGCCTGACTCTTGCATACACACCTCAACGCATTGGCACACAGGGTAACATTTGGGGCCATCATTAATTCAAACAGGCCTAGCTAGAAGGAGGCTTGCAATGACGTGTGTTCATAAATTTTGCAGCTTATGGGCCCCAAAATGAAGTAAGGAGCCAAGTTGAGTCACAGGAAGAGTGTTCCTGAAGAGCCCCCTTCTTTTGTGTCGTAACCTGGCAGCAGGTTACCTGACAGTTCTACATTTAGCCAAGAGGCCCACTTGTTCATCGCTCATCTCTTCTCCTTATCACCCCTTCCTACTCTTCCTACTCTACACTTATTTTCCCTCTCATTTCGTTCTGCCACTCTCTTTTTGTAATAAACATACACACACACATACATGGACACACACACACACACACACACGCACGCACGCACGCACACACACACACACACACACCCCCTATTTGGTCTAACATGTGAGCATACACACTGTGGATGCTTCACAGAACAAAACATGGTATGATCTATTGGAAATGCCTTGTGCACTGTCCTAAGACATAACAGAAATGTAGTGAATCAATATTCAATAATAATAATATTATTATTTTTCGGCAGCTTTTCCTTAATAGTAATTATAAAAAACATCAGTCACAGTGTATAAAAGACTCCTTTTCCCTAACTTTTCTCTCTCTTCCCTTTCTTTTTCCTCTTTTGTATTTAAACTCTAATCGCTCTCTGCTGAGGACAGTTAGCTGGAGAGGAGCAGCAGAATATGAATTCAGCTGGCTAGGATTAGGGGTCACAACGCATATACTGACTACAAAGACAGCTAATAACATTTGGCACGCTAGCACTGGCCAGGAGGGAAATGAGGAAACTTTAAATGCTATCCTTTCTTTCCTTCTTTATCCCCTCCGCTTAGATACTCATTACAATGTGCTGTACAGTACGATCATTTTTGTTTATGTGAACAATGATTGTTCAAGCATTTTACAGTGCTCAAATCTTAAGCAATTCTCATGTTACATAATGGAGATCACAGGGTAGCCTATGGCTTGACAGAGGAATGTCCAACCTTAGGGGGCTTTTATCTACTCTTACGATTACTAAGGTACACAGATCGTGTACAGACATCGAAAGATGACTTAAACGTTTTGTTCTCTTGTTTAAATGTTTGTCCCATGTAGCTAGCCAATGCCATTTAAACAAGTAGCAGTTCAGTATACTTAATTAAAAACTAAGTTAGGCCTGAGATGAGGGTATTTTGGGGGGTTTGAACGTCCATCAGACTTTGATGGCTGAAAAGAGCAGCACAAAGGGAGACATTTAGAAATAGAAAATACACTTATTTCATAGTTAATAAGCACAGCCTCTTGACATTTTTCTTTTACTACGGCTAGACAATTCGGACTTTGGGCTGCTGAAATCCATTATTTGTCAAAAATTGTCAGTGACTACAATAATATATTGCAGCAGCAAAGAAAAAACATAAATTAATCAAAAGTCCCCCAAAAAAATGAATACTGGAGGAGGGCTTTAAGATGTTTCTCATGCCAAATATATGCCTCATATCGTGTCAATGCTCAGTGTGTTGTTTCCTTGGTAACTAAAGGGCAGCTTTGACTCCCACTTGCATAAGTATTGAGTTTTCGGCAAGTATAGTGTCTTTGAGTAAGATGCCACACTACCGTTTACTGTTAAATGGTAAATGGTGAATGGAGTGCATTTAGATAGTGCTTTTCTGACCAGTGGTCACTCAAAGAGCTTTCAAACGTTTGCACATTTACCCATTCATTCAAACATTCATACACACATTAATACACAGACGGCGGTGTCAACAATGCAAGCCAACAGCCAGCCTGTCAGGAGCCGTTGGGGTTAGGTGGGGTTAGGTGCTCAGGGACACCTCAAACCAGCAACTTGCCAGTTGCCAGATTCCCTGCTCAACCGCCTTAGCCAATACTGTTACCCACAGGTTGCATTGTGATTGCATAGTATGCATGGATGAATCAGTGGAGGCATGAGCTGCAAAGCCCTTTCTTTCTGAGTCTTACTTTTCTGCCAAATTTGATAGACAAAATAATCAGAGTGACAGACAACAAAGGCTGAAGAAATCTTCAGTAATCTTCAGTGTATTTTGAACATGGAGAAGATGCTGTGCTGATATCCATGAGTTCCACATCCACAAAGAGAGAATTTGGGTTCAGTGCAGGGTTTATCGCTAAGTCTCACGGTGAAACTGATGTGCCCCTGCATAACTTATTCAAATATATTATTTGAAAGGTATGTAACTCATATGCAACTACACTTCATGCTACATTCTCAACTGCTGAACTTTGTTTGTGTGCGTGCGTTAGTGCCCCCGCATGTTCAAAATGTTAAAGATGAGAGAAAAAGAGAAAAAGGAGTTTTGAGAAAGTGACATCTAAAAGTCGTATATTGGAGCAAAAAAGCTGAATACTATGTAAACCGTACTAACTGTAAGGACTAGAGCCAAAGTCAAAGTATCATATTAAGTAGTAAGAAGAGCTTCCGATGGTCTAATGACGGGTCTTTGTGATGGAGCTGGTGGTGAATGTAAAAGAAAGGCAGTCGTGTGCAGTGGAGCATGTATAATGTTCCTCAATTGAAATGCTATTACTGCTTTTAGTTTTTCTTTCAACTCGGATGACCATGTGGCTCCTGATGGACATTAGTGGCGGTTTGGTCACTCAAGTGCAAATGCTTTGGTGGTTACAACTGAAAAACCTCTGACTGAACTGTCAGTTAACTGCTAAAAGGTTTTTATTTTTTACACAAAAAAAACACGGTTTCCAGCTTCACACCGGCACAGCCGTTTTCAACCTGATCCTAACGTCTTAAAAAATGTCTCAAACAAGAATGTGCGGCCAAAAAATCAATACCAGACTGAGAAAAAGTAAAGTGCTAAAACGTAAATCTTCTTTTTTTATAGGGTTGTTTGTAACGTGCGCGTATTACGAAGCAAAGCCTTAATCTTCATCCAACCTCTTTTCTAACATTCCCCCGACATTTCCACTCAACCTCAAAGTTCTCCATCACGGAACCAACGGCATCTTAATAGAGAATGTTTTTGTTCAAATCTGTTATCCTGTAACCAATCTCATAGCAGCCCTTTTCATTTTGTTGTGAAGCGAGGGACAGCGAGAGAGAGAGCAAGAGAGACTGAAAGAGAGAGAGAGAGAGAGTGCAAGAGAGCGAGAGGGACTGCAAGAGAGAGAGCGAGATAGAGCGAGAGAGGCCTGAGCACCTCCCCTTCCTGCTGTGTCTCACAGCGTACCTCCTCCCGCTGTGATCAAAGCCTATGTTTTTAATACATTTCATAATAATTAATAATTAGTAATTAAGGCCTCTGTATAATGGCTGTAATATACTATGCGTCACCACAAACACGTGATGGCACTGGATACACATTAGCTGGCGTGGGTCAGTCCATGAAGCCTGTGCGTTGTTAAAGGCTCATCCATAGTGGAGGGAGGGGGGGGGCATGCCCGTTACTTTACTCGGCCATAACTCTGAGGTGTGAGCAGGCACAGGGGGGGAAACAGAAGGACAGATGTCTGTTGGTCTGGGCAGCGACACATGGGGTAGGCAGAACAGAATGACGAGGTGCATGGGGCCAAAAATAGAAGAACATGAAGGTTTTGCATTTACAGTAGACTCCTCTTAAAATAACTCTTACAAGTCACCCTACCATCTGAAATGTGGCTTTAGGGGGGCATTAGGATTAAACTCCACATCTGTAAGATTTGTATTTATTCTCATGTAGGCCTATATGCCATCCCTTAAACTCTTCCTTCAGCTAATTAAACTGAACAAAAGGCTTCTTCCTGCTCCGAATTGTGCACTTATATTATAATAGGATTCTATCAAGGCATGAAACTATAGGGAATAGCGTGTGCAGAGTCAGCATCGTGTGCCTGAGTTGAGTCTGAGTTTGTAAATCCTCCTTTTGCCTTGTTATTTCACCTCACATACACACATACACAAACACACACACGCACAAACACACACACACACACACACACACACTCACACATACACACACAGCTAGAGGGTCCATTCACTATCTGACTTTTACATTTTCATGTGTAACTGAGAAATATCTACCATTCATATTTTTTATATGCATATACATGTTTGTTGGTGTCACTTCCAGGTTTATGGAGTTTAAATAAGGGCCTTTTCATTGCTAGCATGATGGCAGACAGGATATGCCCCACTCCCGTTTCCTTCCATCTAAGTCACACTATGTGAGATTAATTTAGTCCACGCTTCCCATTCTTAAGCCTATCATTGGCCCTTGGTTGGTTTGTTCTACTGCCTCCATCCCTCCCTCTCTCTTACCACTTTCTTAATCAACATTCTCTTTGTCTCTGCAGCGGATGAAGAGGTTCTTAGCACCTGTTTGTGCTCATTATAATTCTATGAAGCCTAAAATGATTGCTGTGACGGAAATTAGCTTCAAGCTAACGCAACACGCACAAAGAAGCCTCTCCATCTCTTTAGTCTCTCTCTGATATGCAGGCAGTTACTTTTCATTGGGGGCCAAAAAATCAAAAACTAAAGGGCATATCTCAACCATGCCTTCCCTAGAAACCCTACGCTGTATCTCTTATTTATCATGTCTAATAAAAAACAAGGGTCTAATTACATGTGATTAATAGTGCATGAGCTCCCAGTTATCTCGAGTATGAACTGAGATATGTAATAATACCTCGCCATGACATTTTCAATCAACTCAGCTATTCACTCCAGTTTGTTTTACTAGCGTATGCCCCGTGAATAACTCATAACAGCATAACTCAAACAACAGCAGAGAATAAACCACAAAGTCACAAACAAAATCACCTAACTCCTTATATACAAGTCTTGCGTTTCCGATCAAATTAAATGTGACGGTTTGCGCAGAGGAGACGAACCCAAATGCAGAGATCAGACTCAGGGTAGGTGCAGGCGGGTGTACTTTGTGAGAACAGGCAGACAGAAAAGAACAAGGAAACGACAAACTGGGGCAGGAACTAAGGAACCTAAATACATGCTGCATAATCAACACAGGTGAAAAACATTGCACTAAAGACACAAAAGAAATTGAGCGAAGCCCCCAAGGAATGCCTCTTGGCGTTCCCCCAGGCTGTGGTGGAGGCTCCGCTGCACCCAGATCAGGTTTGGGAACAGGGGCAGTAAGGTCAGGAACAGGGCTTGGGAAGTTCGAAACAGTGATCGTAAGCTCAGGAACATGACTAGGAAGGTCAGGACAAGGGCTAGCCAGATCGGGCTCGAAACCAGGGATAGTAAGGTCAGGAACAGGGCTAGGAAGGTCAGAAACAGGGCTACCCAGCTCAGGCTTAGGAACAGGGCTAGATAAATGGGGCGCGAGGCTAGGGAGCGAGGCTAAGGAGCGAGGCTAAGGAGCGAGGCTAGGGAGCGCGTCTGTGTAGCTGGGGAGCAAAGCTGGGTAGCTGGTTAGCAAGTGGCACAACCTTCTCCAGGAACCAGCTCATGAGGCAAATCTGGTGCTAAAAGGTCGCTGCCCGGAAATGGGAAACATCTGCTGGGCTGGAAAGATACAATACATACAATACATACATACAATAAACAAGGAACCGACAGACTGGGCCAACTACTAAGGGACTTAAATACAAGGAAAACAAAGTGAACAGAGTAGCTAATTAACACAGGTGACAAACATTACACTAATCACTCAAAGGAAAAAACAGGTAGTGAGTGGGATTGGGGAAGGATCATAACGTTATAATGTGGCACCACATCATCACACTGTAATAAACGGCAACTCAATGCCCAGGGACTTAAGAGAGACTTAAGGGACTTGAAATAAATGAGCGTGTTTGCATAGGCTCTCTGACCACTGTCTGACAAGGAGATTTCAACAAACTCATTCACCTGGTTTAGATGATTTGGTGTAGTTGCAGACAGCGTTGTATTGGGGGCCATGTGGAAAAAGGTTGGACTAGTTCAGCTGAGTGCCTGCACACGTTACAGCAATCGAAGCGTTTCAATTGGTCACAATTGGTGTAAAAAAAAATTGATGTAAATTGGTGTAAACACACCAATTTAATTAAGCACCATGCACCCCAAACCCCACCTCCAGTAGCCCCTACCTGCACTCTGCCTGGATCCAGCCGGCAGATCAGCACCCTGGCTAGCTCCGCTTCCTTTAGAGGCCCAGCTCAGCCGAGACTCAGCTGAGCTGGCCAGGCCAGCGGAAGGTACCTACACTAATGACCTCCGTAAAGCTAAGGGTGGTAGTATGTGAGGTAAAGTTGGGCTGGAGGAACGTGGCGTAGGCTCGTTTGTGATCCCTCCAGATAGGAAAGGAGAGATGGTCCCAGACATCATCATCCTCACCCATCTAGAATTCACCCACACTATAGCTGCATTATGAACACATCACAATGTCTACCCAAAACATATGTCCTGGTCTGAGCGTTAGTGGGATTCATGGAATATGGATATCTTTATTCCGAAAATAACAATAAAATGTCCTTTTTGCATAGCTGCGCCCACACTGAGCCATCACACCCACATGGTTACATAATGTAGAATTTCCTTGAGGACGAACGACAAGTACGAACCCGTTGTTTTATTGACAAGATGTAAGTGTGCAACAGTTTCTCCTTTAACAAAGAGTAAACGAGAAAGCAATGGCCCTCTTCAGCAGCGATTACTATGTATTGACCTTAGATAGCCCTTTATAGGTACACCTGCTTTGTGGCATTAGTGCAGGCTTTTCTTTCTTCTGGTAGTCAATATCACTCTGTCCTAAATGCAACAATTACTGAACCTAAATGGTGATTAAACGGTACAGAAAAATACAACTACGCTTATGGACACTATTCTGTCCAAGTTTTCTCATTGCAGTTGAAGGGTCGAGACCATACCATACCATACCATAACCGTGGACCACAGTGCTTTTAGCGGCTTAATGCAAAACTCACGGCAAAGAGTAGTTATCGCGCTGGTCACACTGGTTTTGCATATTACGCAAGGATCTGCATATTAGCAAGGTAGGCTGACTGGAGAAAGAGATCACCCGAGAGAGATCAGATGAGCAGGACCATTTCACAAGGGTTGAATAGTGTTCTGGGTCAGATATTTCTCTATTTGGTTATTCCATCCACTAATGACTCTCAGGGTTGGGGTTTTAAACAAAGGTGTTAACGGCCTAACGCGTTCCCGTGGCCCTCGCCGGTGCAATGAACAGGCGCCGGGGAAATTAGTATTTGTGTGTTCAAAAGTAACGGTGAAGAGTCAGGCAAAAAGGGATTCAATATTAAATGTATTTGCACAGGATAAACACACGGCAGACACAGTGAATTGTCTTCCAATAATTCAATGATTAAAAAGTAAAGAGAATAATTCCCCGGGCGTCTGAATTCTTCATGAGGTCGGCGCTGAGAAATGTTGGCGGGTTGGGTTCCCAACCTACCCGCGCTCTCAACAAGCGGGTCACCGTGGTCGAGAGCGATGAAACACTGGGGTAGGCTACTGAGTTTAAAACTGTTCTCTGGTGCCGCCTCTTTTGCTATCTCTCACTCCATTAATTTCTAGAAAAATATGCAGTACAACCAGCATGTTGAAAGCCGGCAAGCTACAATGAATGCTCAAATCATCCTCTCAATGATGATGAGTCACAGTGACTTCAATGCCATGGATATGTTGTGCCTTGAAAGCCTTGTCCAACCCAGAGGATTTCAAGGTGGTACCATCAACAGTCGCATGCAAAAAATCGAATTATTCATGTTATCATTCCCATCATTGAAGTGGTTATTATTTTAATAACCTTTGTGGGTTGAAGACAATGATGGGTTGTGTGTGTTTGTGTGTGTGTGTGAGAGAGTGTCTGTGTGTGTGTCTAATTGTCTCCATCGGGAACTGTCTAGTGTTTCCATACTTAAAATTTGTGTGTGTGTGTGTGTGTGTGTGTGTGTCAGTACATGTGTGCGTGCGTGTGTGAGCGAGACAATGTGCAAGAATGTGTGCACACACATGTGCCTATGTTTTTAATTGTGTCCACTGGGATCTCCAGTTTGCCTTTTCATCAGTATTCCTCTATAATCGAGCACCTCTGAGATGCTGTGCCAAACTAGCAGTGGTTTGCAGGACTTGAACCCTAGAGCCTGCAGATTCCCCCCACACAAACACACACACACACACACACACACACACACACAAGCACACACACGCACACTTGTGTCTTTGCCTGTAAAAAACAGACTCTCACACGCAGACACCATGATCACAGGCACACACACAAACACCTGCATGCACACGCACACGCACGCACACACACACACACACACACAAACACACACACTGATTAGAGAGTGTTAAAGACCTCAATTCATTCTATCCATACTATAATCATAATAAACCATGTGCCTACATGATGTATCTATCAGTTTAGTCCCATGAGCAGCAGGATAGCTTGAAGAGCTAAACTGCTCACTCCCTAAAGCAGATAGTGCAAGGACAGACATTTAGCGGATCGCTTACTGCATGCGAACCTCACCACAGAGAGAGTGAGAGTTGGCTCTGCGGTGCCATGGGTGGAGACTCTGCAGTGACCCGAATTCATTTTGTTTGAGGTGGGTGGGTGCGGGTGGGTGCCGATAGCTAGATGGAACAGATTCTAATTTCAGATTGAGTTCATCCATGCGGAGGAGACAATGGTATTTTGTATCAACGAACATAAGAGAAAAAATGGAGAAGGAAGAAACCCCCCCAAAAAAACAAAAACAGAAGTTATAAAGTTTAATAGTTTGTCATTAAATAGGCTTTCAAAAATCATTTCTCTTTCTAAGTCTTTAAGAACATGAGTGCAAGTGAACTTTATGGACCCAGCCACCCTGTTAAACTGCACACACACATACTCGCACCAACATGCAGACACATACACGCACACACCCACGCACACACACACACACACACACACACACACACACACACACACACGCACACACACGGTTTGTGCCCACCATGTTGGGTATAAAAAGAGAAACACTGGGCTGTGAGGATGTTAAAACAGATCCCTGGCGGAAAGCTTCCAGTACCAGCATTAAGGTTACTCGTCTTCACACACTCCTCTCTTTCTTTTATAAGCCATCTGTCTCAAGCTAGATTTGCAGTTCACCTTGCCGCAAGTCCACCCGCTCAGATCCAGCTGCCTGCATTTACACCTCCAGGTCACATTCACATGTACACAAGGGGGTACTGTAGCATGTCCGACACCTTGTACATCAACCGACGAGCCATCCGCAAAAGGAACTGCACTGCAGAGCCTCTCTTTCGTACAGCTCCACGGTGAAGATGTTTGAAAAGATTTTGAAAAATCGTTCAACGCGCTGCGGGTAGGTAGATGTTGGTTCATCGAAACCAACTGAAAATATAGCGTTTTTCGATTTTTGCCGGGTGAATCCATTTTATTATAGTATGTCTGTGTCTGTCGGGATAACAAAACAGAACGCTACGCCCATTCCAGGCGCTAACCTTTCTGCGGTAAGGTGACGCATGATGTCCCATGAGTCGGGGGGCAGACCGCTAACCTCTGGGAGGGCTGCACTTCTTTGAGTCCGTGCCCGGCAAGAGGATCATGTACCGGTCACTGGACGGCCACACGGATCTCTGCAGATCTCTGCATAGGCCTATGTGATGACCCATAAGTCTAATTTGGACTGTCTCTCTTCTCTCTCTTCTCTTGGAGTCTTGCTCCCCCCTGTCTCTCTGAATCCTTTGTTACACGCTTTCTACTCCTCCTCTTGCTCTGCATGTGGCAAATCTCAAGGTGAAATTTTATTTCACATTGAATTTGAAGCTTCAATTTACATATTTTCACATAACCAACGAAATATCAGATAAAATGACTACTATCATCATTATATTACATTATTATTATTATTAGGTTCCAGCAAATCAATAAATGTGCCTCCTACCCTTATTAATTATTTACAAGCTAAGATTTTCTGTTGATTCAAGCGTATTTGTGACCTTGAAGAGTTGGGGAAAATTATGAACAGCAAAATGGTTTTGTCTGTGGGCTCATTCAAATCCTGAGCCCTTGACCTCAGTATAACCGGCCATAATGCATCACACCTGTTTTATTAACCATTTGTGGTCCCAGTGTCACCTGCAGGACTCAGTGCTGCTCCTGATGGTACGGGTACGGCCATCTTGCATTGATTAGAGAAGATTTCAGCAAGCTGTAATTGTCAATGTTTTTCAGAACGGTTTCAGAGTGGAATAGTTACTATACAGCACCTCCCTTCAGTACAATCCCTATTGCCTATATCCGATCAATGTGCTTTTTGAGTACAGCTTGCCAATGGAAATGACCATGGAGGATCAATCTTTTAATTTAATTTCATTGCATTTCCGATGGAAGAGAAGAATAATGTTTTGAGACACAGAGAGGGAGCAGAGGAAAGCAGGCATGGGTTTGAGTAGGTATCGGAAAACAGTCGTTGGCCATTAGCGCTGCAGTGTAAAGCGTTTTTATCGTGGGTCAGGGACCATGTACAACGAGCGAGAGAATGCTAAGCTGTGATTGCTAATCCATCTACAATGACCGGGAGAACGCGGAAAGCTCCGTCACTGCAGTTTATCCCTTTAGATAAGCTGATAGCCATGCCAAATGGTCTGATAGCAAGCCCATCAAAAGTGACTGGGTAAAAATGCTACGACACTTAGATTCCCCATTTAACGACCACGACCATTAGTGTGTTCTTTTTCCACTGACAGAGACGTTGAGGCTAATAGGATTAGACTCAGTTTAAACGTTTTACTTCTCTGATATTTAGAGACACTGCAGAGTGGCTGGAATTCCAGAATGGAGGGAACATTTGAAATAAAAAAATACAAAACAAATCAAAACTATGGGCTTTTAAATTGTTAGTTCATAGCTCTCGCTCACTGGAAGGAAGCTGTCAATCACTCTCAGAACAATGATCTCTCTCTGCCTTTTCAAAGCTAAAAAGAATCTTAACATCTTAAGAATCATAAGAAAACAGTCTATTTAGAGATATCAATAATACTTTGTATCCAAAGCTTCTTGTGGTGCAGATACATGTCATTAGGGGTAGGGGTTGTGTTTTTACTGAAGAATGCCTTCAGAATGGACTGCGGACATTCAGGGATCAAAGCCAGGACCTTTTGGATAGGAGTAGAACATCCTGGACACACACTTCACTATCCCGCCCCTTGATTAGTCCTCGATTATGCCTTTCTTCCAGGAAAGTGTCTTTCCTGGAAGAAAGGCACTTTCTTCTGCCTTTCTTCCAGGCAGAAGAAAGTGGACGGTAGAGCAAGGGGAGAACATGATGAGCTGTGTATTGACCAGAGTAGGAATAGGGTATGGGTTGAACTGTGAACACTCTGAACTGTCGATGCGGAGCTCCTCCTGCTGAGCTATAGACAGACATATAAGATATGTATCTTTTGATGGCTTCACAAGGTGATAGGGTAAGAATGGGCAGGATCTAGGTGCGGATGAGGTGAATGAAATTGTTCCCATATATGTATGTACTTGTGTTTTTGTCTTTCTTAGTTACGATTTACTCATTTGTGTATATTTTATATATAGGAAAAAGCAGGATTCTTTTTGCGATGTAATTTCATTATAACATTGGGTTCCCTGTGGTCAAATAGGGATGAATTAATGTACTTGCAAATGCTGTCCTGCACCGTCTATTCAGGCAACCTCTCTGTAATTGTCAATCCCCTGCTTTAATTGAAGTGTCCCCAATGCAATGGTGCGCGCTGAGTTGCAATTACCAGCAGGTAAAAACAATGTTTGATTCACGGCTACTCTTATAGCCGTGAATGGATTAAGCTATGGGTCGTTCGTCAATAGGCTCGTCCATCCTGCCGTTTCGGACTATTAGTGACAGAAGCGGGGCCACAATGACACCATTAACAACAACAAGACAGAGATAGATAGGGTGTCAAAGAGTGATGGATTGAAGTCGAAAGCAGACAAATAGGCATTGCAATAAAACTAAATCGAAACCAATTTTTACGGTTGTTGTTTTTTCATGTGATATACATTTTTTTTTCATTGCCCCATTTTTATTGTTATTTTGCTGCCAAGAGGCGGGAGCAGGGGGGGGAACAACTCTCTAGTGGCCAAGAACCAAAGACACTTGTCTCCAGCAACAAAAGCATTTGTGTGCATCCTCCAAGCCTCCAGGGGGCTGGTGGACACCAAATTACACAGTTTGGCTGTGTGGCCAAAGTAGTGGAATAAGCTAACTCCACCCCCCCAGGCGCAGCCCACCCCCCCTCCCTCACACACACACTGTGGAGGTGTGGGGGAGAAGGGAATCCCCTGGTCCTGACGTTGGATCAACTCTCCCATACAGCCTCACCAGAGGACCACGCCTTAATTTTGTTGATGGTCTCAGAAAATCTGTTCCTACCAATTTGGTGCTACACGGTTTTTTTTTGCACACATATTTTCCAGATTATCATTCATACTTAATGAATGAATGAATTCATCCATTCATACATCTATTCAAATAACGTACCGTGGAAAGTTTATCTGTTTTTGATCCTTGCAGAATGTCCCTCAAAATGAGTTGACAAACCAGCAGCCTGATGAAAGATAGATAGATGGATGAATGGATGGATGGATGGATGGATGGTAAAATAGCATCAGGATAAAATGACTGCAGACATATGGAATGGCAGGGTGAGAGAATTCTGTTATGTGTCACATCACATCATTTTGAATTCTTTGTGGAGGTAACGGGCAGGACTGATACATGACCTTGAGGTTGTATGCCATGTGTGATGTGTTTTTTAGTGTTAGTGTGTGTGTGTGTTTGTGTTTTCAAAGAACAGATGAATGTCTGTGCCTATGCATCACGGACCAGCTGCACATATAGGAAGATAACACTGCTATGGAGGTCATCTGGCTATCACAAGGTTGCTGGTTCGATCCCTGGCTCCTCCTAGCTTCTCCTAGCTTAGTGTCAAGGTCTCCCTTAGCAAGACACCTAACCTTAACTGGTCCTGAGGAGCTGGCTGCTGCCTTGCATGCTTGACCCTGCTGTTGGTGTATGAACACATGAATTAATGGGTGAATGTGGGGCAATAATTGTAAAGCACTTTGAGTGGCAACAGCTCTGAAAAGCGCTGTATAAATGCAGTCCATTTACTGTGTCCTTCTACAAACAGCAATACCACACACAACACTACACACATACATACACTGTCAAACACATTGCAGAAGACACACGCACAAACACACAAAAACACACAGTCAAACACATTGCAGAAGACACACGCACAAACACACAGTGGAAAAGACACAAATGCTATCTAGAGGCGAGAAGTGAAAGGGAGTAGTGATCATTCACATTGTAAACACGCAGGGTGTGACAACAAGTACTTGGCTGCCAGCCACGTGCCTGTCCAATCAGATCATGGCATCAGTGTGTGACACCACACAACGGGAGGACCAGGGGCCAATGATTGACTGACGCTTGGCTCCCGAGGTATGGATGGAGGACAGATGAACTGCTGCACAGCGTCTGTTCCGCGACAGCCCGTTGTCATGATACAACATCATGCTGGGACCGGGAAACAACGACTTGGGGGGACACCGATGGGGATGATGGTTATTATCTGTAGACCTGATGGTGGTCATGATGTGGTAGTATCAGTAGTAGTAGTAGTATTTCTACTAACATGGTTACGGCAGCACATAATTGCTGTGGTGTTCTATGTTCGATTTTTCAGGGGTCACCCTGAAAATGGAAGAAACTCAATGAATCACCTGAAGACCTTTTGCGCAGGGAGGTGAATCTAAAGGCAGAGATCCAACTAGGGGTAGGTGCAGAAGGGTGCTTTACTTTGTGAAAACAGGCAGAGAGAAACAAACAACAATAAAGTAGGAACCGAAAAACTGGGGCAGGAACTAAGGAACTTAAATACATTGACAGTACCCCCTCAAGGAACGCCTCCTTGTGTTCCTCCAGGCTGTGGTGGAGGCTCTGGGGTGGAGGCTCTGCAGTGGAGGCTTTGCGGTGGAGGCTCTGCTGCACCGCCAGGCTGCGATGGAGACTGATCAGGCTCAGGGCTAGCGATCTCAGGCTCAGGAACAGGGCTAAGCAGTTCAGGAACAGGGCTAGGCAGGTCAGGAACAGGGCTAAGCAGGTCAGGAACAGGGCTAAGCAGGTCAGGAACAGGGCTGAGGCTGGGTAAGGCTGGGTGGGGCTGGGGAGTGTAGCTGGGAAGCGAGTGCTGTAATCCTCTCCAGGATACAGCCAATGAGGCGGTATTCGCTCTCAAAGGTCGCTGCCTGGAACATGGATAATGAGGACATTTCTGCTAGGTTCCTTTTGTTGGTCGGTCCCTTCTGTCACAGCTTGTGCAGATGTGTGAACCCAAATGCAGTGATCAGACCCAGTGTAGGTATAGAAGGACGATTTACTTTGTGAAAACAGGCAGACAGAAAATAACAAGGAGCGGACATACATTGGCAGAAACTATTGAACTTAAATACACAGAGCACAGGTCACAACCATTTCACTAACTACAAAAAGGAAAAAACAGGTAGCGAGTGGCAGAGTGGTACCGGGGCAGAAACGCTACAAAACGCTGCAGTCCCCATGGAATCAGAGAGCATACGTATTCCAACTCAAACTATTATTAGTAATAGCAAATAGAAAAGCAACTTAATGAGATTGTAATGTAATCAGTGGTGGCTGGTGTTGATTTAGGAAAAGCCCAAACCTAAACCCCTGAAAAAACCCTCTTCTGCATAGTGTATACCGCCACATTAAAAGTGCTGTAGGTGAGATTTAAGAGTTATGAAAGATATAAAAGCTATAATTTGAGTCTAATTTGTTAGAGATGCCACAGCCATCCGTCAGCTTCTGGCGAGTGATATATCTGCCCTGGTCGATAGCCCACGCCTCTGTATGAGCCAATTTAGATTTAAGAACGCTCCCGGCTAATTTCTGAAGCAGGGGCATCTCTACCTGATTAGTTCTGGGAATCCATCTTGCCTGTCAATCACAGGTGTGTGAATGCAACACTTCACAATGGCGGAGAAAAGTGGGTGGGTGGGAGCAGAGAGCTGTGTTTATTTTCAAAATCATGCCCTCTTTTATTATTTCTGCTCTCTCTCTATTTTATACTCTCCAAGCTTTAAGGCACATTACTGAACATGATGGCAAAATGATTTTTGATAATGATAGTGAATGATCTGAGAAGTGGAGATTGACGTCGTATGAAAAGGCAGAGTGGGTGGGGTGGGGGTGGAGAGCCCTTAACAGCATTGGCAGCCGCTCCGCCTCCTGCTATAAATCCCCAAGTTCCATACTGAGGTGAGGACTTGACCTTCTCCGCCTCTTGAGTGCCTTCTGGTCTCTGTCCCGTTTTAGCGGAAACACTGGCTCACCTGTACAATCCATCACAACACAACGTCTCTCCAGGACGACACGTGAGCAACACAGCTAAACGGCTGTGTTAACGGAGGACGATGATAGCAGCATCGGAAATGTATCGAAAAAGAAAAACAACCGCTTTTATCGTGAAGGGCTGTTGGCAAAATCACTGGTCTTACTCACTGAATAAAAAGATTACACCGAGCAGCGTTTTTATATGCCAGTGTGTTCAGGTGCATGAAAAGCTTAGGAGTGAAGATTTCATTGTTGTTTATTCACCGCTACGAAATAAGGCCCATTTGTGGAACTACACACAGTCACGTGCTGTTTATCAAACTCACTGCTGGACTGAACAGAGGCTGGCTGGTCATGCAAAAAGGATAACATTAAATATAGTAATACTGATACTGTATGTTACGCTGCACACTAACTCCTCTTCTGTTCCTCCATAATACCTCTGGAGATGGTAATGAAAGCTTTACAAAGTCAGAGCTTAGGCTAGATAAGCAGCCAGAAAATCCTTATTTTGTCTGAAACAGATTTTGAAATCCAACTGCTATTATGATTATTGTAATTATACTAATAGTTACACTTATAATTATTATATAGATCATATTTTTATTGGAGTGGAGTGTGTCTCTATGTGTGTGTGTGTGTGTGTGTGTGTGTGTGTGTGTCTGTTCCCCCAAGATGGGGAAATGAGGTAAAGAAAGAAAAAGGGTTTAGTTGCTGATGTGGCCAGTGAGGGTTAAAAATTGCTTCCTCGCTGCATCTTAACCAAGCAGGAGATTGTAATTAACTGGCTTGTTCCGTCATAGTTGGAGACTATTACCCACTTCTTGTTCCTCGGGAGTGTAGTTTAAAAAATAATGATGTTGAAAAAAATGTATTGTCTTTAGCAGACAATCATGTACTTTAGATCTCAGTGTCCCTATCAGCGCAGGCACATTTTGACTAGCTTTGTATAATGTCCATTCAAAAACGTGACAATATTAGAGTGGCAATAACATTAGTAGCAATAGTCATACCAACACCTTTAAGTGGCCAAATAAACCTTTTTAGTTGAATTTAAATTAAAAATATAAAAAATGCGGTGCATTCCTGCTTATAACATGTACAACTTAAAGTGGCAATGTATACCCAATGTAGACCCTCTGCTGCCCCATTTGTTTCCATGCACAAAAAGTGGGTTGATTTGACAAATCACTGACATTGATTGACAGCATAAGGCCACACGTAATTAACGTTGATGGTGACTTAGGTCACATCCTGTTAAACATGCCTTCCACACAATATATGAGCACAAAATGTCTACTGTCCATAATCCATAGTGTACTGAATATATATATAGATAGTAAAACAACTACACAATGATAACTTCCTTGGCAAACAAAGAGGGAAAAGCATTAAAGCTTAGGGAGCGTATTTATCTTCCTCTGTTCCAGCAGTTTCTGCTCTTTGGTTTGAGATGCATATTGTTACGAACTGGGTAATGCAGTGTTAATGTTTATGTTTTATATGGTCATTTCTAATGTACATGAAATTCTGAACGGTACAGTTTGAGTTTGTTTTTCTCTCCCTCTGAAATATGTTGTTGAACGATTGGAATAAACACAGGGTTTGAACTTGTCAGCTGTGTACACTTTGGTGCACAGCTGTGGGAATGAGTGGCAGTTTTCATCCTTATAAACTCCATAGATAGGCATTTATAATAATAGGGCTTCACGCTAGATTTACAAACCGGTTGTTTGCTTTTGCGCTACACTATGCAGGAATAGAAACAATTAAAATAACAGTTAAGCGCTGTTTGTTTTGCAGACATTTAGTTGCTTTCAAAACGGAAGGGAAAATAGAGGCATGCATTCATTCAAACAGGTTTAAGCTGATATGTGCATTGGACAATAGATACCACCAACAGATGCTACCAATACCTACATGAGTTCATTTGAAATATATAATTTGAATATTTATAATAGTCTATGATATGAAATGCCGATGCTAATGGGTACATTTCTGGTAAAGAGAGACCAGTTTCAGATATTTTCTTTAATCATTTGTAAACCCAAGAGGATTTTTTTTATCATGGAGTATACCAAAGCATTTTGCCATATACATTATGCTTTATCACATCACAGTGACATATATCATATATGATAAAGTATTATATTAGTGCATATCTTTGAAGCCACACAAGTTCAACTTGTAACAAGATAACGTTTGACAGTGAATGCAGGATTAGCGTAAGATTTAAACTAAAATGTCACATGAAGGGGCCTCCTGCCTTATCATCTCGGTAGCACTGTGTCTTCTGTTTGCTAAAAAACACTGGGCTTATAGTTTAATACCGTACGATGGTAGTAATCCACTGATTATGTGACCTCTCTGGGTGTCAGGCTTGAAACTAAGAGGCGAGGGCTTAGAGTCGTGATCGGTAGGTTTCTGATTGGAACAACGCAAAAGTAAAAGAGCCAATGGCCACGGAGTAGAGCTACAGGGGAAAGGAGCTGGGATACTGGGAGTTGTAAAGTGTAAACTAACAACAGTCTGGACTTTTTAATATATACTCCAGCATGGAGTTACAGCCCTAGGAGTGTGTGTATGTGTTTGTGTGAGTGTGTTTATGTGTGTGTGTGTGTGTGTGTGTGTGTGAGTGTGTAAATTGATCTGTGTGTTTGTGAGTGTCTGTTGTCTTTGTGAATAGGTATTTGTGTGATTGTATGTGTGTGTGTGTGTGTGTGTGTGTGTGTGTGTGTGTGTGTGTGTGTGTGTGTGTGTGTGTGTGT
>JAOPJO010000043.1:18090952-18104209 GCA_027123675.1 Molva macrophthalma | reverse complement strand
GAGAGAGAGAGAGAGAGAGAGAGAGAGAGAGAGAGAGAGAGAGAGAGAGAGAGAGAGAGAGAGAGAGAGAGGATATATCTCTGAACTTAACTCAAAATGACCTGAAAGCAGATCTGATGAAAGGAGGAATAAGGCAATGAGAAAGCCACAGGTAGATATGATATCTAGATTATTGGGGAGGGGTTGTGATGGATATATAGAGCACACACTGGTAGTTATTTGACCATTCATTCATTCAAGAGGAGGAGAGGAGAAATTGGCATTTCTCACAATTTTCCATGCATCACTGCGCCTTGATTGCTCCAGGTCAATATGCTCACTCCTATTTGTGTGAAGATCCAAGTCCCTTGACTGTTCCAGGTAAATCTCCCACACAACAGTCTCCATCATGTATGTTCTCTCTCTCTGGCTTTGTGTCCATTAGCGCTCACCAAGTCATTAAGTTTGGACCTTTAGCCAGTGGTCCATTTGGGCTTAATCAAAGCTAAGCAAAGGGGGTTGGAGGGAAAGAGAAGGAAGTGAAGGGAAAGCAAAAGGGGCGGTAAGGAAAAGGAATGGAATACAGATTTAACAAAGTCTCATGACTTTATTAGGACTGATATTAGGATCTACAATTTCCCCTTCCCCACTACATCAATATTGATAAGAAATGTCTTTAGTGGTAAGTAGTAAATTGCACCTCCCCCTCCTCCTCTCCCTGTTTGGTTGTTGTCTTTCCCTCATGCACATTAGTCATCAGACCCCAGGGAGTAAATGGACTGAATATTATCTGTTTTTAATGTCTCCCTTTAACTCAACCTTCCTCAACCATCTCAATAATCAGCCTCCTCTCTCCTGCTTATTCCATCCTAATCCGCCCCCACTCGCTCTCTCTCTCTCTCTCTCTCTCTCTCTCTCTCTGTCTGTCTCTCTCTCTCTCTCTCTCTCTCTCTCTCTCTCTCTCTCTCTTTCTCTCTCTCTCTCTTTCTCTCTCTCTCTCTCCCTCTCTCTCTTTCTCTCTCGGCAACACCTCGGTGAGTGCGTAGGAGGAGATGTTCAGAGCTCTGTCCTCCACAGAGAGGGTGTATAGGAGGACATTAGGGTGCTTCTCTGAGCTGAGAAGACACAGACACAACATCACTGGGGGCATAATGATACACCCACACACTCTCTCTCTCACACAGACAGACAGACACACACACACACACACACACACACACACACACACACACAGGTCAAAAGGTCAAGAGGACATTAGGAAGCTTGTCAGTCCCTTCAGAATTGACATGACATGCACAGTCCAGTGGGGGCATTTTGACACACACACACACACACACACACTCACACACACACACACACATACACACACACACACACACACACACACACAAATGCCTCAATGACTATTTCTACAAACACACTTAAAAATATGCAGCAAACACACACACACACACACACACACACACAAACTGCAGATATTTTAGAGTCAATGCAAGTTAAATTCAAAGGGCACTTGAGATTCAGAAACCCTTAAGGAGTTCTAAAATGCAGAGACATTATACCGACTCTGATGCCAGAATTGGGTTCACGCTCCATAAATATCAAATATTGCTATGATACTACACCAAAGAAAGTTGAAATGAGGTAGACACACACATTACTTCAACTACACCAAGCCTTGAGACTCTTTTTACTCTGTAAGCCCTTGTGGAACAAGTGTGCAATGCTCATTTGCGCGCAAATAACGCCTCATTTGCTCTTAAGTGTGGTGACAGCACACAAGTGAAGAGTAGTAGATAGACTGTGTACAATTTCTCTCCGCAACTACAAAACAACAATGGCGTCCTAAAGCAGGACCTCGTCTGCAACCTCCGCTGATAGATGTCTGGGGTATCTCTGCTGGTGTTTACCCCACTCAAGCAGCTTTCAAGACCCCAGCCCAACAACACAACTGCCTTCTCTGTTGCTGTGCTTTCTAAAACACTTGCTTTACCCTTTTTACTGTTAGACAGCATTACTTCTGTGGCTAATCACAGCTAACAACAATATCAAACTGCCACCATACCTGCGACTACTAGACCAAGATAATACATATGATTATATTTGTTTCACGGATCATTCAAGTCCAGCCAATGCGTGTATATAGAAATGTCAGCGGTCTCAGATTCTGGGAGTGAGATCTTGGTTTTGCCGGTGTAAACATCTGTTTGGGTGGATTGAATGCTCTCTAAATGGCATCAGGCAGATGCTAAATGTCATGAAGGAGGTGAGGGGTCCATTCAACTGGCCTCCAGCGTGATCATGATGAATCAACCCGCTAATCGAGTTCAATTACAACGTATTCAACATTTGTTTGCTGTCATTATTTTGTTGTCATTATAGTTCATTGTTTCATTTCCTTGTAATTTATCATTGCAACATGACATGGCAATTATCATATAACTTTACGTTGACATATGGAAAACCTTGTGTTTGACAAGATAGCAAAATAACAAAACTATTCCAACAAACTCCTCAGACACATTCAGGTTTTTCTCCATGTGACTCAAACTCTTACATATTGTGTAAGACAATATCATTTTTAGCAGGGAGATTTAGAGATCTAAGCTGACACCAAATTTTAAAAGTAATAATAACAGAAGAATGATCCCAGAAGATACTGAATTCAAACTTACATTCTTACATTTCAAAGCACCATTCATGTCTTAGTACCTCAAAGAAATACTTTAAACTTGAATCATTCACAGAAATGTCTTGCTTTGATTGATACCCCCTTCATCATCTTCTTTTATGCTATAACCCTTGTCTGCCCTTACCAAGCTACTTTAACGTTTACCCACACTCCAGTGTCGGAGACCCTGCCACGCCCAGAATAATCCTCTGTGCTCTTTGGCTGTTTCCTCTGCTCTATGCAGCCAAACTATCTGACCCTCCATCATATTCCCAATCTGCAAATGTGTTCAGTATTATAGATTAAAGGGAAAGGTTTCTCGAAAGTTTGGGTCATGCGGTTCTTGAAAGATAATGCATGCACACACATCCCTGTACACAAGCACACATGCACAAACACACACACACACACACACAAAACAACAAACACATATTTCACACCACAATATATATAAAATACATACACAAGCACAAATCCCAGTGATCCTCATCTCATCCCTCAATTTCAGCCTTGAAAAACTATTCCTAACGCATTAATCAATTTTTTTACCACAAGAACAACCTTCTTAAACCAATGCCTTAGGCAACCTTTTATTCGCCTTGTTGCAGAACACAGAGTCCTTTAAGCGTTTTGAACGAATCAGAAAATGAAAGCATTATCTGAGTTTGGCCTCAGATAATGGCCGTCGCCATATCGCACCTCACAAACAACGGCCTCGTGGCTCATTGAGCCATGTCATGTGACAGTGGAAATTCAGAAAGCACTCCTCAACGCACGATAACTGAATCCTGCGGGAAAGAGAACAAAGAAAAAAAAACACTGCGCAAGTGCAGTCACGTGGGGATAAACCAATCAAACAGAACTTACCTGTGGGTGGGTCAGGGAGAGAGAGAGGGCGGATGGTTGGAGGATGATACAGTAATACCCCAGAGGAGCATTGAGGGAGGGGGGGGGGATGGAGGAAAAAGAAAGAGACAGAAATACAGTCAGGCAGGGAAAAAACGTTTTGGAGATAAATGATTGAGTCTATCTGCCTTTTATATAAGGACAATGAAAGCTCTTGAAATGACATCCAGGGGCAGGATCATTAAAATGTGAAGCACCTCTGTGGATAAATTATTGATGGTGTGCGTCGCCGTTGGGACAAGAGAGCAAACAAAAGAGGCCCACTTCCTCATTGGACGCCTTGGCAGCGTGGTCAAAGTGTGATTGGTCGCCATAAGGGGAGTAAGATGCCCTCGAGAGCCGAGTGAAGTTATCCTTTGAATTGGCCAATAGGAACAGCAGTTGGAGGTCGATAGGCCAATAGGAACAGCCGTGGAGGTGTGGGTGGTGATCAGCATGAGAGGGAGTGTCTACACAGTGCAAGTACAAATGAACTGGTCCCACTGTGAAAGTGATTCATAGAACCATAAGGGGGGCCGTAATAATACACAAACAGACGCTCAACATGATATCACGATAATTACTCTATAAGGTCGGGGCATTAGCCAAGAGAAAGACTTTAGACAATTCCAAACATATAGTCAGTGCAAATCCATCACTGCTAGCCCATTTTGAAGAAGCAGGTTCCACTATCTAAGCGGGCATCTCTCTGGGCAAGCGGCCAAACACCTGAACAGTGAATGAGTATATGCCCAGGAAGGCTTGTTCATAGAGGAGCTGGAGCAAGGCCAACTGCAGACCTCAGCACCCCCCCCCCCATGAAATAATCCCTCAGCGGCTATAATTTATGAAGTCCTTGGGAGAGGACTTGTTTTAGTCAACAGGATAAATAGAATCATCTACAAGGAGGGACGAGCTCACTAACTTTTGCCCTGGTGTTTTGTTATTTGCCAACGCCTCTGTAAAGTATCTGTTTTTGTGTCTATTTATAATTTAGGAGAGAGGCCTGTGCCATTGACTATTTCCCAGTACACTTATAGTGATATTCTCGTGCCGCTAGGGGCACTGAAACCGGACCAGTGGGCTTCTTCATCTGTTCACTCTGGGATTTAGCTTAAAGAGAACTGCAACCTTTGTAACTGCAATTGTTACACAGGGCTCAGTAAATCAAATATTGAAATATTTCATTAGCTCTTGATTTTCAACGCCAAGTCATGTTGTCCTTTGAGCCGTGCTCTTTGAGTGGTTGTGATTAAGGCATACCACTGTTGTTCTGCTGCATGTTAATATTGTTGTCCTGAACCTACACAGAGATAAACAGATACCTTAGATACCATCTCGACATTTAAGTTAATGATTCTGATACATTCCAAGATCTATTTTTAACCATTCTGTACCGTTCCTGAATCTCAAAAAGTTGCAGTAAAAAATAATTTGCAGTTGCAAATTATTTTGCAGAACAATATTTATTATGTATTTTATTTTTCAAAGTCAAAATATCCCAAACGCCCAGTCGGTAATTTAAAAGCAGTTTAAAAAAATTCACTCATCCACTTTTGTACGGGTAACGCGGGTTTGTTGTTGTTGTGTAGGAGAAATATAATTGTTGTTTACACTATTTAATCAGTCACCCCTCCCGCTCTTCGTATTGTTTCCTCATCTGCGCTCCAGAATCATCTGCCAGCGAGTTCCCTCCAAAGCCAGACGGGGGAATGTTGGCGTGGGGCGTGTCTAATCATGGTGCTTATAGCTGGTAATGAACATCGCATCCCCACCAGCATACGCGCAACCCATCCTCACCACAATCAGACGGCAAACCCAGCTCCGGCATCCAATCAGAAGACTACGGCAAGTCTCTCGGCTAACTTGTCAGTCGGTCAGTCATCCCCGACACCCAGCAATTTCACCAGCCACCTAGGACGTCTATCAGCCAGCCGGGAGTACAGTACATCTTTGCAGCTGACCAGCCACTTAGAGGTTCGGCATGTCAACCATCTTGTCAAGCAGACACTTTGACAGGCCTGTCTATTAGTCGGATACTGCCCAGGAAAAGCCAGTAAGGGGGTGTCATTCAGTCTGTCTGTGTATAGCAAAACATGTTCTTTTTTTCTCCTTACCAGTCAGGCAGTCCCGGTACAAAAGAGTACTTTTATGTACTGCCGTAGGCCTATCATTCATACAAATAAAATTGGCAGTGGGATAACGGCTTTTCAATCGTTACAATCTGACTATTATAGCAGCAAAACTGCAGGATTGTATTAAAATAATAAGGACACAAATGTATAAATGGAGTTTATTCCTGTTTTCAGTTTATTTGTTTAGGCTAAAGTGAGGAAGACAAGATTGAGATAGATACGGAAAGATGTGGAGGGTTAGAATAGATTAAGAATATGTGAAGAGAAGACGGGGAAACAAGGATGTAGTTAAGAAGGAAGTGGCTTTCCTTCTTGTCTCTTTATGTGTCTGGAGTGCTCCTGCCCCTTTGTCCAGCTTGCCTATTCATCTTATCATGCAGGCGCTGTAATAGGGCCATAAAACATTAATTTCATTATTGCAGCAATACGGTGGTTAGCTAGACATTGAATGGCTGGGATGAGAGCGGGAGAACCGGTAAGTTGGCTGGGAAAACTCCCAACAAAATGTCCAGACGTGAATCCTGTCAGGGCGTTTTATTTCCACACTGGGCTTTTTTTTCTTCTTCCTTTTAGCAAAGTCAACCCTGTGTTCTCAAGTGAGCTTCAGGGACGCAACTCTTATCGCCGTTTTCAATTTAATATAATTAAAATGAAATAACTGTATAATTCCATTTTGCCGGAAGGCCCTACAAAAATAGATGAATTTCCTTGGGATGTTAGGGCCTATTAAAATAGTCACACAAAAGTGGAATCATAACGCTCCCACCAGTGCTCATAATTGACTAATTTCCTTTTTTAATCCTCTTTATATTTGACAATCTTGATGAAACCTGATGAGAATACAATTAATCCAACATTAATTTAACAGTTATTTGAGGAAATATAAGGATGGAAATCTACAGCATTTTTGGGTCTTGAGAGACACACAAGCATGCAAACCTATTCTACCTCCTCTGTCTCTGTCTTTATCTTTCTCTTTCTTTAACTCTCTCTCTCTCTCTCTCTCTCTCTCTCTCTCTCCCTCTCTCTGTCTATTGGCTTTGAATTAACACCAAGTCAGATCTGAGGGTGTGATTAAGGTGCCCCGTCCGCTCCTTGTCCATCTTTCCCCCATCTTATCTTAAGGCTGTGTCCTTGTCTCTGTAGGTTATTACTCTTATTGTTGTAAACCACTTCCCCCCCTCACGCTGCACTAAACTTCAACTGCTGTGCTCCTCTTCTCCCTCCCTCTGGGTGTTTCCCGGGAGTTTTTCTCTTGCCCTTCAGATGGCTTAGGGGTTAGCAGGTGTCATATAAAGTGGGCCTGTGAAGCCCTGTGAGACTGGAACTGTGATCAAGGGCTCGCATATACAAACCAGTTTGACTTTGACCTGACTGTCTTGCAACACACACACACACACACACACACACACACCCACACACACACACAGACAGACACACACAACCACAAACATAGACAGACACAGACACAGACACAGACACACACACACACACACACACACACACACACACACACAGACAGACAGACACACACAACCACAAACATAGACAGACACAGACACAGACACAGACACACACACACAGGCACAGATATGAAATACAGACACACAACACACAAATAAATGAGATGTGTTGTCAATGGTTGGCCCGTTTGAAAGGTCACTCTGACATAGGACAGACAGCCAGTGCGCGTGTGCGCGCGCGCGCGTGTGTGTGTGTGTGTGTGTTGGTGTGAGTGCACGCACATGGATTTGTGTCTGTGCATGTGATTGTGCGCTTGTGTGCAAGATGCTGAATCATATGTCATTCACAACAAACACTTCCTCTGCTGAGTCCTGTTCCTCTTGCTCTCCAGCTCATTGGTATACATGACAACTCTGATCCTCCATGAATAAGTCCACCTCATCTTCTAACATACATTCAGAATTTGCATTCTGTTTCGTAAATCTCGGGACATGAAACAAAAACACACCTTATGTCATCGACTGCCAGTATAATCCTCCCCATGCAGAGCCCAGGGGAAAAGCACATGGATAAATACATCACATACAGAATTACTGTTCCAATCCAATAACGACGTCTGAATGTTATTCATGTTCATGTTCATTCATTCGTGCTGGTATTCCAGTAATTCCCTGTTGGTCTTCATGACTTTGATGCAAGAAAAAAACACAAATGGCAAATGATAAACGTCCTCCACTGACAACTGGCGATCAATGGCGCTGAACCATGTACAACATACTAAAGAAGGGCTTCCACGAAATGGTAGATCCAAGAGTGTCTAACGCATGGTCACACACACACACACACACACACACACACAAATTCATTTTATGAGGTGCAGGATCAGTACTTTACTTTATGTGTGTGTTTAATGTGTGTGTGTGTTTACTGTGTGTGTGAGGCTGACAGGGGCGCGTAAAAATGGGAGGCAAAAGATATAACCTTTGGAAGATATTGATATGGCCCTCCAGGATACTGGATGGTCTGTCTGTGGAGATAAGTGATAAAACCAGAGGCAGGCGGACCTCTGAGAGGAGAAGAAGAAGCCAACAATGTCGGTGTGCGCTTGCGGGCACAGGTGTATGTGTGTGTGTGTGTGTGTGTGTGTGTGTGTGTGTGTGTATGTCTGTGTGTGTGTGTGTGTGTGTGTGTGTGTGTGTGTGTAGGTGTTTTAAAGGATTGCGATGAGGCTATTTATAATGATGAGGTGCCACTGGCTGAATGCAGTTTATGCATAATAAAGTAGGGAAGGAAGATGTAAAGAAAGAAGGTGGGATGCAGGGATGAAGAAAAATGGGAGAAAAATAGAAGTAAGAAAGGAAGGAATAAAAAGAGAGATGATGATAACAGAGCCAAAGCTAAATCACCTCAAAATAAAAATCCGATAATAAAGCAGAATGGGGATTTTGTTTGGTCATTCTGTCCCAAAAACAGGGTTAATATTATGGAAATTAAAGCCAAGTAAAAAACAGCCTGAGGGAAATAAAATAGAGTGGAGGAAGAAAGTGCAGAGAAGCAGCTTGGGTAAATCGTGCTGGCGAATCCACAGATCCTACGACACCTGAATCAACAACAGAGACTACAGTCTTGCACTGCATCTATTGTATTGTTCTGCGTTCCACCGTACAATGTGTTGCCAAGGGTTTTTCCAGTTATTCCTGTCTCCGCTGATAAATCTGTGGTAGGATTCATGAAATATGAGTTCAGAACTGTCCAACGCATTCATGCATTGGATACAACATCTCGCATCATTCTCACTCGCAGGGTGGTTCCCTTGCGTTTGTGTTCCTCTGTGATTCCCTGTGGCTCTACCGGGATTGCGGTGCATGCATCGTAGCAACGCTTCTGTTATGCAGTCAGGGTATTAGCCGCCATGTTGGCTCCCTGGACTCCAGCCGCCTATGGCTGCCCTTTCCACTCGGCCCGACCGCGGCTCATACATCACGGGTGAAGGCGAGCCCCCGCGACAAGCCATAGCCCTGCATTTGAAAACACATTACTTTTTAAGAGCCCCTGAGAAATCTGCAGAGGGAAAAAAAAAAGAGTAATGGCAACTCCCCACTTGCTGCCCTGCGTCTGAATGTGTAGCTGCTGCTGCTGCTGCTGCTGTGCATTGGTGTAGGGATTGTGCATGTGTGTGTGTGGGGATGTGCCTGTGTGTGTGTGTGTGTGTGTGTGTGTGTTTGTGTCTGTGTGGTGTGTGTGTGCGGGGGGAGGGGTGTGGCAGGGTGTGTGCATATGTGTCTGTGTGGTGTGTGTGTTTGTGGGGGGGGGGGGAGGGGTGTGGCAGGGTGTGTGCGTATGTGTCTGTGTGGTGTGTGTGTGTGTGTGTGTGTGTGTTTGTGTGTGTTAAAGGGTGTGGAACGGCGTTTGTTTGTGCCTGTGAGCGTGCTTATGTGTTTGTGTGTGTGTGTGTGTGCGTGGTTGTACATTGTACATACATTCATACATTATTGTTTTTGCGCACAAAAGCTCTAGTGGTAATACTAATACATTGGCTTCTCCTCCAAAATATTGGGATATCTGTGGACCAGCTAGGCCTAAACCGATCATTGAATTGAAATTAATACATTTTACTGTCTGTGATCTCCTACAAAGGATATCAGTTATCAAAGGAAAACTTTGAATTATTACTTTAGGAAGAAGTAATGCATAAGTAATCACAATGTCCATCAATTTCAAAATGGAAGTTGATTCATCTATTTTGTTTGTGATCCAATCAAAGTGATTCTTTGTTTGGATCACAAACTCAAAACATTAATCCCATTAGTTATTAAATCTGCTAATTTAAACACAGTCCCCCAACTCAAACACAGCATAAAATAATTTGTAGCAGCTTTGATCCACATCAGTATTACAATTAATCAATACATTATCCATTCATGCTGGAGAATACATCAACCAAAACAATTATATTGACTGAATGTTAAACATAACACACTACGTCCCTGAGGATCAAAATGCTCCCTATCTGCCATCCCAATCTGTAGATACAATGAAAATGTGTCTCACAAAACACATTTCCCATGTGTGCTACATTAAGGAGGGCTCCATTTTGATGCTTCAGATAAAAATGCATTCAGTCTGCAATTTAAAACCAACAAGCAACCACAACAAACAACGAGAGCGTGGATATAGAACAAAACAAACACTTTTTCTAAACAAAAGAGACAGATCACGTAATAGTAAAATGAATGTTGAGTTATACCTAAAATATGGTAACTGGAGCGATGTGTGCAATAATATCATCCCATTTAAGGAACAGCTTTGATCGGCCTGAGGTATGTGGAAAGTATGTCTACAATTTAAGTTTAGCCATGGCTCTCTCTCTCTCTCCATCTGTGAGGAAGATGGATGGATACCATCACTCCTAGCTGAGGAAGAGACAGAGCGTGTAAAGAAGAAGTAACACAACAGAAAAGACAGGAGCAAAGAGGCAAGTGATGGCCAGAGGGGGGGAATTGATAGAGTGAAAGGGGGAGTGGAGACGGCAGGGAGAGAGGGAGAACAAGCTTATAAAGCCCCTGATAGCATCTCGCTGCTGCAGCTCCACAACCTTGGTCGAAAATGGAACTCTCCAAACATTGCCCAACAAAAAGTTTGAGTTACTTTTGTTGGGAAAAAAGACTATTTAGGCCTTAGCATTTAAACTTCAGTCACGAAAATGGTAAGACAACCATTTTGACTGTATCGATGAGAGAAGATCTCATATGGTATTTATTGATGTTAATTATGTGTTTATTATCAAAAATGAACAGTTCATATGAATATATTACTGTACACCTTATTGCATGCTGGGACACACTTTGAACACATCTAGGAAGCATCCATACCTGTAGTTAAAGTATAGTTTTAAGACTGCATTTTAATGCAGAAAGTGAACCCTCTCAAAGGCATGTGCTTTTGAGAGGGCATCGCTGTAGTCTTCAACGGTAGTAGTTGTCCCCAATGCCATCACAAAACTGCAAATGTTTGAGATCTGCCATCTTGGCTGACAATCAATGACCAATTAGCGAGCACTCTTCGCCACTGGCTCCTTTTGCACAGATCCAGTTTCACTACAATACTCTGAGCATTGTCTCAGAGAAGTGGTTTTGTTGATTTCAACCACAGAGGGTAAATAAGACATATAGGCCTTATGAGGGAGGTTTAAATTCAGGGGGAAAGGCCATTGATTCTCAATATGACACTAGGAAGGTTTGACTCTTAATCCACATTAACCTGCAAGCATACACTCCCTCACACAGACAGACACACGCACACGCAGCAGCACACACACACACACACACACACACACACACAGACACACACACACACACACAGGCACATACACACACAGTCATACACTCAGAAGCTGAAAGGTTAATTAGTCAACACAGTGTGAGTCTCAAACTCTCTCTCTTACGATCTCACTTGTCTCTCTCCCCTCCCTCCCTCTATCCCACATTATATATCTGTCTCTCTATCTTCAAGCCCTGGATGGCTCCCTGCTGAGTTTTTGATTTCAGGTTCCGGGTAAAAGACCGCCTCTAATCTAAATGAAGAAGGTGAGTAAAAATATAATAACTGTGCCTCCCCCACATCTTTTGTGCATGGTTTCACCTTGATACAGATGAACCAGCCAATGAGACGCTGCTTCTTCAGAGGCGTGGGAGCTACATATATATACATGCATGTGTGTTTGTTGGTGTGTGTGTGTGTGTGTGTGTGTGTGTGTGTGTGTGTGTGTGTGTGTGTGTGTGTCAGCTCTCGAGCTGAGCATGTTTACTCCCTCTCTGTGCAATTAATCTGACCGTTAAAACCATTCATCGCATTCACCCATCCCTCTTCCTGGAGACGGACACAGAGACACAGAGACACAGAGACACAGAGATACAGAGATACAGAGACATAGAGATACAGAGGTACAGAGACACAGAGATACAGAGATACAGAGACACAGAGATACAGAGATACAGAGAGTGAGATGAAGGGACAGGGCAGCAAATCGATAGATCCCGGCAGTGTAATAAAATTACTGTTGGTAGTTTTGTTCCTTGTGTTCAATATTTGTTAGAGTCAATATTTATTTTGAGCACTGTTGGTTTTTATCAATGTCAGCCCAATGTAACATCATACTTAAAATAATTGCCATATAGATACTACAGTGCACAGCATTGAAGGGCAGAATAAACTGTCTGTAATGTACAGATGAGGGTAAAACATCTACAATGACTCGTATCCATTTTTTTTTTCTTTCTTATAGTCAGGGGGAATCTCCTGAGACATCCAAGGGAAAGACGCTTTTCCCGTCTTGATAAAGCACACGACCACATCCATTTGGTTCAGCAGGATTCACTTGCATGTGTTTCCAACAGGGTCCTGGGTATTCCCCAGCACCTTTGATGTTACTGACATTGCTAAATTCTTAAAAGTCTTTCTCCAGGGAACAATAACATGGTCATACTCCCTGCTTTGATCTCACGCTCCTCTCTTTGCTTGCTAATGTGTAAGGGGGATTTTTACACCTCTTTGGAAATGTATATGTATATATTTATACATTTGAATATAACACTATATATGTAAAGATAGAATATATTATAGTATAGAGATATTTATATAGATATATATCTCTCGCTCTCTTTATATATACCGGAATATTTTTATAGATAGATAGATAGATAGATAGATAGATATTGCTGCTGTTTCAAACCAAAATCTATTCCTAATAATTATAGCATTTCACATCTCTGAAATGTGCCTTCACACTACGTTATGAGAACAAAACCGCCCCATAACCCCAGATAGGATTGACGTGTAGGAACTTAACGAGCTTGACTGGCTTGGAAAATAACATTTCATACTTGGATAAATAACGAAATATGATTTTCCCCAGCGTGATTCTCCATCCTGCTTCTCACTGCATCTCTCTCTCTCTCTCTCTCTCTCTCTCTCTCTCTCTCTCTACCTCTCACTCTCTATGCGACAGGCAGCCTTCTAACCCCTCCTTATTATCACACAACACAACTGTGTCTGATACCCACCCCTGTGCCATTAATCTAGGACCAGGGGTGCCAGTGGGAGACCGGGGGGGGGGGGGTAATG
>JAOPJO010000043.1:17983290-17994185 GCA_027123675.1 Molva macrophthalma | reverse complement strand
GAGAGAGAGAGAGAGAGAGAGAGAGAGAGAGAGAGAGAGAGAGAGAGAGAGAGAGAGAGAGAGCAAGAGAGAGAGAGCGAGAGAGAGAGTGAGAGAGAGAGAGAAAGAGAGAGAGACTGGCAGTAGCACTGATCTTTGAAGCTAAAAATAGCGCCAGGCTGCAAGAATGCGGCGAGCGCTAGAATAGAATCAGAATTCACGAATGGCCACGCGCACATGCATGTGCAGGCTCACGGGCGCTACTCTGCTAAACTGCTGAGTTGCTTAAGCCCGGGACACAATCAAACCATGGATCAATAAATCATGCAAGGGGTCGGCTGCATGGGACGGGCTGCGTGAGTCCGCTTTGTGGGGAAGTGCACACATGCAAGATAAAGGTCTGTGCACGGCCACCTCACACACAAACACACACACTTCTACACACGTAAATGAAGTTATCACAGTAGCCACACCTAACTGTCTGGGAGGATGTCTTTCATCTCAATATGTATGTATAAATTAATGGCGGGGAAAATGAGTGCATTAGATTGACCACTAGATATCAATAACTCTGGCCGCTGCTGCGCTTTCAGCATCCAGCCACGCAAGGATTTACAACTGCCAAACATGACCTCATTGAAGTCCTATCAATGGATTGGAACAATCCCTATGTGCTGAGGCTACATTCAAACATAGTCAAACATAGCTTTAACTACTGATGTGGCTATGTTGAGTGTCAAAGGGACAGGCATTCTCTATTAGGCTACGAAGCGAAAACATTGCTTCGTAGCTTCGAAATCATTTTTCAGCTATGACAGAGAATAAAGTGATACATGGAATAAGGCACAATGCTTTGCAGTTAGTCTTAGATTATGTATCTATATATGTCCCTATTTTATTGTTTTGCTGTTTACAGTTGTCAAGGTAGCAATTTTGTTCACCTTCTACCTATGACGACAGTGACCACGTAAAGTGCAAGTGCTTTCTTACTCAAAAAAGGACTCTCACACAGCCCAATTATGGTGGGACCTTTGCCTCCATCATCTGTTTAAACAAACCAGGGAAGATCAAAACACATTCGATATAAACAAAGACGACACGTGAACGAGTAATGCCACGTATGCTTTATCGATTGACAGGATTGTGTTTAACTCCAACTATGAAACAACAACGTTGTTGTTGATGCAAAACTTTCTGAAGGCACTTTATATACATATGCGTTGTATACAAATGTATTTCCCCTCAAATGGTATCCATTCTGGTTAAAAAGGTGTTTAGTGGAAAGTAAAATCCAATTAGATGGAATATATATTACGTATAATATAAATCAACTGACCTTGGGGGGAGTTGAGACGGGGAGGGGGGACAAGGACAAGATAGATAGAGAGAGGAGGGGGGAGTGGACTGAGAAAAGGACAAGAAGAAAGAGGTTGATTCATAGAGCCTTGTCATTGTAATATATTACATTCTCCAGAGAATTGTCCCTGATCTGAAATGCAGGACTTGATGGTTTTCACTGGAGCCCAAGGTTAAATAATCACTGTCTGAGCACCACTATATCCTTACTAATAGCATTGTCTACAGCCTTACATACACACACAGGCAAACACACATACACACAATATCTGTGTATATCAGGATAGTATTTCCTAAGAAAAATGTATGTTGCTATTTGTCACTATCAATATTTAACAATCTCAGTATTTCATAAAAAGAGGGAAAATGGTGTCAGTTGTGTTGCGTGTCCAAAATAAGATGGCTAAATCTTCGTATTGCTGCACGGAATTTATTGAGCTTCTTTGCATGAGGTCTTGCATACACACATCACTGGAATAAATTTGATTCCACGTTGGATTTAGCTTGAGAGACTTTCTGAGCCATGCATTTTGGTCATGCCATGACGTTAGCAGGTCACCTTAACATACCTTAACCCTACATCATTTCTCTGGTATCTGTTCCCTCTACATTGAAGCGGATGCACCGTCTAACACAGACTCCATATTAACTTGATCATGTACGTGATAGTTTTGCCCTATACCACGTTATCCATTACCCTAGGCAAACGGAAGTGCATTATCTGTTCCAAGGATTGTGTTCACCTACGGGTCGTCTTCTCAGATGCTAGTTAATACGCTTGGCACTTTGCCCTGCTCACTTTGTATTGAAGGTGATTCATTTTAGCACAAAGGATGATGGGCTCTGACTCTGACTCTGAAAGGGGTGTGACAAAAACAAATAATGTGTTATTCATTTAATGCAAATGTAAAAATGTGTGCAGCACGGTTGACCATTCGATCTGACAACATCTTTTTGTGCATTCTGGCGGGCCGGGGTTGCCGTGTGTATTCCCTTGTTGATATCCGGTGGTGATGTATGGAGAGAATGGATACCTTTGCTCGGGTTCTTGAGTCGAGCAGACTGCCGGAGATTACTGCACCCATTTGTCACGCAGCGCGAAACGCCCACACCCCAACCAGGAAGTAACAGAAGAGTAATAAGCTGCTGTGGACCAGCTATGGCCTGGTGGTGGAAAGAAAAGCAGGCTGACATGTGTTGCTTACTGGTGTTAAACGGTTTCAGCCATAGCCCTTCTATGGGGACGAGAGGGGACAGGGGGGGGGCGGGGGGGTTGGGGTTGTGTTCGATGAGGATTACCACCTCTCTGCTGACCTCACTCTCCCTTGATGACCGAGACTGAAAAGTGCATTTCCTTGCATGATCTCTAATGCATGATTAGAGTGAGTTGTTTGGCCTCTGGAATTCCCCTGATGTAACTAAACTTCCCGTGAAATATCTTTCCAATAATCTCCAGAAGAAATTAGCTTTTGGATGGTCATTCAAAGGAACCCTCATGGAGGGAAAGGAAAGCCATTTGGTGGAGAGATATTTCTCATCTAACATAAGAGAAATTATTTCAGTTGGCCTTTCTAAATGATGGCGAAAGAAATGCCAGAGAAAAGGTCAGAGAAAAGAGAAAATAAATAACAGAGGATAAATCCTCCACTGACACCTTTCAAACAAGTTAGCCTGTGGTTGATGTAGAAATAGATGGCCTTTTGTTGCCCACCTGCATCCATAGGTCCATCGTGTACCTGCGGGACTTGAGATAAACACACCAATAGCTACCTATTGTCAGTCCATTTCACCTTAAAGTACCTTCCCTGCTGCTGGCTCGGCTAAAGCTGCACCCAATCTATCTAATCAAGTCTTTGCAAAAGACAACGCCATTAATAACAGACACTCCTTGGCAAGAGGCAGAAAGTCCCTTCTTTGTACTTCATCATCATTTGGATTAAAGTAATTCAAGTGAGATAGAGAGCGAGAGGACTAAAGGGGAAAAAGGTGAGGGAGAGAGGCAGAGGCTTACATTCATTGTAGATATGAACTGCTGCACTTTTGAATGAAATCCCTGAAATAATGTTGAAATCGAAAAGATAATGTTGAAATCGAAAAGAAAAAGTAAGGTTGCCCAGCTTAGAGTTCGACTTGTCTTTTCTTTAACCCCTTCTTTGAGAAAGATCGTAGATCTTAATTAAGATCTTAATCCCCCATTTGAGAAAAATACATTTCCTCAAGTTTTGAGGGGTAAGAAAATGGAAGTGATAGGCTAATTTGAAGGTGGCTTGCATTATTTACATGTTCTTTTGCATATTAAATCATGTTTCTATTTCTCGACATGAATATTTCAAGACAGCTTCCCTCTGTTTCATCGGATTGAATCAAAGTGACACACAAAGCTTTATTCTAATGGCATATTTTCCCCTCTGATGGTATGGTCTGTCTTTTATGATGCTTTCCATGCTCTAAGTCTTCAGTTGCAGCAGTTCTACAGTTCCTTCCATTCCAACAGTTCAAGCAAAACACCCAACGATGTGATATGTGCAATATTGTGTCCAAAGTACTGTGTTCACAGCACTGCACAATACAGTCGATGGGCCGAACCACATTCAGTTCCCCCTCCCAGCTAGCGTTTGGAACCAAGATGGCCGCTAGGGGAATATGGCGCTTTGAGGAATAAAATGTCCTGCTAGCTGTGATCTTGGAGTACATATTTTGTCATTCAAATCCAATTCATGTGAATAGCATGCACAATTATTTGTACATGTTCAAATAAAGCAATTAAGGAGAGTAATGTACCTATCAAATTGTTCTGGGAAATTGCAGTGTTAAACAAAGAATCAAACAGGAATCATATTAAATGGAATGCTTGGTAAAAAAAAACATCTTCATAAAGTACAAAATGTTCCCAGCTGCCTTGATTGCACCACCAATTAACAAATATAAAAATAAAAACATTGTTCTGCTTTGAGACAAATGTATTTGATATGTTGGCCTGATGTATGAGCAACTACTTAAAAAAATACATATATATATATATATTTATATAAATATATTTATACATATATAGATACTTTTTAGAAGGGAATCGCATCATCAAAATATGTACGTGTTTGCAGGCTGTTTTTAAGAGCAGGACTAAATGTTAATTTACCATGGTTGATTCATTTATTAAACAAGTGCGTTATATTTACAATTATTGCAATTGCTCGGTATGTAGGCCTATGAGTCAAGCATCAAGCCCACATGCGTGGAACACACAAACGAGAACACACAGAGATGTGATATCTTATGTCCTATTTTCTACTATTTCAATTTCAACAATTTCTCAACACCCGTGGCCACAGGCAGTAATCCCACAACCTACGTCAGAAGGGTAGAAGTGATTTCAGCCTCCACGCCAACATAATGCCAGCTGGTTCACTCACGTTTACCTGCTTAGGCTATATAGTTGACGTCAGCAAAGGCAGAGGCCGAGAGAGCATTATGCAGGCATGTGTAGGCCCGGCCCACACTCTCTGACAGGCTCACACGCGCATGCCACGCAGGATGTAGGGGCCCCGAGGGCCGACACCTGTCAGGGGCAGACCCAAGTGTCCCCGCTCCCACTCCCTCTCTCTCTCTCTCTCTCTCTCTCTCTCTCTCTCTCTCTCTCTCTGGCTTATATACTTATTAATTCCTGTTTAGTAAGAGATCATTGAGAAAGTAAACAGTCACACTGGTTTCCTAACTACTATCCTATTCATGTCTTTCATACTTTATAGATATACCATTAGCTATACAGTACTTACAAACAATACAAGTATTACATATTATTAATTGAATGAAGATTTCAACAGAAACTAATGTCAATGAGACATAACATACTTTCCTATTGCCTTTAATTATATTAAAACCTTGAGAAACATTAAAACTAGGAGCAAATACGTGCTAAGTGTAGGAAATGGGCTGGGGGGAGCTATTTCAGTCCTCAGTGATGAGAATAATCATTAAAAGCAACAATTATGTTTGTAACAATTTGTCGTCATACCATCATTACACATGCCTTTACTTTTACTAGACTAAAGCCAGAACAAAGCAATCCGACACATTCCATCACTCAGGCATCACGACACAATAACAGCACAATCAAACACTGCTAATCGAACTCTGATGCATCACTACTAAACCAGTGTGCAGACATAACATGCATAACCTGTTCCTACTAGAAAGATCGCTGATATGCTGCATGCTAGTCAACTGGCTTGCATGAATGGCCCATCACTAAATCTCCACTCTGAGCCAGGACCAAAAAAATGCCAATCCTAATACATTTTAATCATGATAGGGCTATGCTTTTTGGATAATTGTCTGCAAAAAAAATGCATGCGCATTTTCCCTGACACTCAACATATTACCAATGTCCTTCTCAATGATTTTATACTGCTGCTCTGGTTGCCTTTAAAGCCCCTCTTCCCCTCAATCGACGCGCAAATCAAGCATTTAGGATTGCAACGTTGCACAATTGAAAAGCAATAGGGCTAAACTAGTGCAGGGGACAGATGCTAAGCTTTTAGTTTTCATTGTTTAACTTCTGCTATTGAAGTTTAAAAAGCCCATTGACTTTATTCTGTAACCACAGTGAAATGGGTTTAATCTAAGATAATGTTTTAAGAACAAAAACAACAACAGCGATCATAACATGATCTTGATGGCTGGAATCTCCTATATCAAAGTGAAGCACATTAAGTCCTTAGATTGTAGCTGGTTTCTATTTAAGTACCTGCTGCAGTAGTACTTGGGTTTCAGGCAATGCAGGCATCACTGTTTGAATCTAATCTAGATGCTCTTCATTCGGCAATTTCAGATTCACAACTAGATACTTGACTTGGTGCAAGAGAACATACTACCATAAAGTGTCCCTTCAGTGTTGTATGTTAAAACACATTGTGCATTATGCTAGTTCGTGCATGGGATTTAAATGAGACAGTCAGACTAATGGAATTCAGTGGCTTTCAAAGTGGTGTTGATGGGGCACTGATCTGGATTTATACTAGCTTCCATGGCACCTGCCTTAACTAGACACTAATCCAGTGGCTCAACATGGAGACAAGGAAAATTACGTTCCAACAGAGATCGACCTGGCTACAACACCAAGGCTAGTGTACACAGACACTATTTGGAAATAAAAGCATCACCTGACACACTCACCTGTGCTGTGGTTCAGTGATTGTGCAAGGTTACTCTACCATTAGAGGTGGTTGTGATGAAGGTTATGTTTCTGAGTCTTCTATTGTGAATTTGTCAACATTAACCAACCTGAACAGTTTCTACTGTAGGATCCATATCAATTCTGAATTCTGTCGCATTCTGGCCTTGTTTGCTAGTCCATAAATGTATTTATTAAAGATAACAGTTTAATACCCTACATTGACAAAAAACAATAATAATTCTGTAGCCCCACCAACCCCCCCCCCCCCCCCCGTAAGTAGCAATATCCCTTTCATACGATCAGCACTGACTATTCAGTAATATAGCATAACGCATCCACATGTAATGGGTCGCTAATGGGCAAATTATGGCTTTTTCAATTCAAACAAGCATGTTGGAAGAAGAACGAAGCGTGGAAATGCGGTGGCGTTGGAGAGATGAAGGGTGTTTAGAGTCATGGAGCACGTCGTCCTTTCTCTGCGGTAGGACTTTTCCCCAGTTGTGCCAAAAGGACTGACATTTTCGCAGGGATATCCATCACGAGACTTAATGGTTTTTCTTGAGTACAAGCGGGCTTGAGCAATGGGCCTCTTTTTAAATGGTTAATTAATAAATGAATGGATGATGGTGATAAATGTCTTTAATTTTTTCTCCCTGGTAATGAAACTACACACCATTTTCCAAACCAGTATCTAATTATCAAAGGGCATAATCCCTGGGCCTCTGTTTGGGACCGTTCCCATTAAGTGAAACCCACTACCTGTGCACTGCCAACAAAGTGGGAGAAGGAACACTAGAGAGACAAATTGGACATTGTTTATTGATCATTTTATGTATGGCTTATTTCCTGTAAATCTCAAATCCTAATAAAAATATAACTATGGTTACTGACTACGGTCCTAGCCTCAGCCTAATGGCCCTAAAGGGTCGATTTAAAGGAATGTCAGTAGCATAAACCTGGAAGGCAAACAATTGATTATAGTGCAATGCTCATCAGTAAATTGACCAATGTTCCTCTGATTGCTGTTATTAAATATAGCAATGTCTACCATATTACATTACAATGATAACAAGAAATGATAAATGTCTCCTGTACCCTGCTTTTATGACAGCCTTTAAATGCGTTGCTTAGTGTCACAGTACTCTAGAGAAGTGGTACGGATTTGATTGTCCTCATGTGTTTTGTGTGTGCACAGCAGTATGCAACTACGGTTATCGTTTCAAAGTCAACTGAAGCCAACTACACAGCTACACTGACAGGAAGCGTGATCATTGCAGGTAAAGCCTACATTTATCACCATATTATGATGCAAAAGTCACTCAACTACAAGCTCAGAAGCAACAAACACTTCAGAGAGAGAATGGGGTGTGGGGTGTGTGGGGGGAGGGGGAAATAAAATGTTCCAGCCTTAACGGAAAGGCTCACAGGCATAAGCACAGATCTGATTGATTACTGCAAGAAAATCCCCCTTGGCGCTAATCGATAGCATGTGGTGATGCCACGAGGGAAGTCAAGGACAGAAGTGATGAGCAACAAGAGAGAGAGAGAGAGATGGTAAACAGAGATTCTTTGTGTTTTCCAATGCAATCACCTCTTGGCTAGCGACTATAGGTAATTCATTTTATATGAATAAGATATTGAGCTAATTGTACAACAAAAACATAATTTGGGAGAAAGAAGGCTGAGAGGTAAGTTTGATTTGCAGCAGTGTAGTGGGGCAATGAAGAAGTGTGCAGTACATAAGGTCTGCCATTTTCAAAACTGTATCCTGAAAGAACGTCGTGATAAGTTCAACACATCAGATCAGATCAACACAAGAAGGAAATGGAGATGAACCATCCGTGTTCAGAGAAAGATGATTCATTTCACCTATAGCACATATGCAGCCTTGCCAAGCCAATCAATTATATTGAGCACCTGTTTGATCATGTTTACCTCTGCATGAGGGATTAAAAAAAAACAGAAATACAATTACGGTGAAATCATTCTTCATGCCTAATATTTGTTAGGCCAGGTGATTGTATCTCCAAAACAAACAACTGAATATACCAACAAGCATACAATAGGTCCATCAAAATGTGACAATGGAAAAAAATGACTTGGATCTTAGCTCCCAATTCTTTCTCCTTGCTAAACTGTCTAAGCAAATGAACTGCAAGTCTTACCAAAACACCAGGGCTTCTTTGGAGACTCATTGTTCACAAATGTGCCAACCACATTCCTCACACTCATCCTCATTTCATCATCATTTCCATTTCCATAGCACCAACAAAGTGACCACTGGAAATCTGACAGCACACCACCATCCCTACATGACATGCTTCTTCACCGTGATTGGTCAAAGCGCTCTCTCAATAACGGTGTTATTGATGGACTCACGTGTTTTGCGATGGCCATGCATTCGTCCCGCAGGCGTGGTGGAGACCCTCTGGGTGGTGGTCTTCTCCTGGGTCCACATCTGGGTGGAGTCATTGAGGACGGTGGGGTTGGACGGAGAGGGACTGGCTGTGGTTTCCCCCGCGGTGGTCGTGGTTTTGGAGGTGGCGGGGCTCGCCCCCACGACGGGAGGGCCGCGCTCGTTGCGGCTGCCCGGGTTCCGAGGAGTTACCTGACTACCCGAAGCTCCGCCTCCTCGTGGGTTCATGGTGGTGGTGGGGAGGAATCGAGTTCTGCCTTTTGCCACCGTGACAGTTCTAGGCGTGGGGTTCCCTCCACCGATGGTGGTGGTGGTGGTGGTGGCGGTGGTCTCAGGGAGTTTGGGAATCCCGCTGGGCTTGGAGAGGAAAATAGGATCCTGGCCTATTCTGTTAGCATCCACCAGGTCTGTTGGCACGTAATCCCGCACAGTGCCCACGACGATCCACTTCAGAAGCATCAGGCTCAAACCCAGGCCAATGAAACCGATGAGCAAAGGGACCACACAGAGCCATGTCTGCTGGCGGGGCCAAAGGGTGCACCCACCACAGCGTAGGGGCCCCTGATCCTGGCCCTGGCCTTCCCCATGGCCCGATGCCCCCGCAGGACCCTCTGGCTCCTCCAGGATCACTGCCCCGGATACGGCAGCACCCGAACACTCGCTCATTCTCCCTTGTCGTTCTTTACGGCTCATTCACAGCTAGCCCTGTAATGGGCGTGCATGGCATGTGGTGCGAAGGTACTTGACACGGCTAAACGTGGAGAATAGGGGGCCCCGAGATGGGTGCAATGAAGAAAGAGAGTAGGGGTTGGAGATGAGGGTGGTGGGGTTGGGGGTGCTACCAAACACAGAAAAAGCTGTAGTTCAAGGACAGAGAGAGGTGGGGAGGGAAGGGGGCAAACGCGACAGACGTGCATTCACAGACACTCACGCGATCGCACACACACACACACACACACACACGTGCAGTCACACAGTGGGCGATGGAAAAGCTGCCGATGAATAGATGGATAGAACCCCTATTTAGTCCACTTTTAGTGCCTTGCAGGTCCAGATGTCCAATGTTCAGCAACGTACAAGCAAGCAATTGTTAAATCCAACTTTGACTGTGCACCAAAATGCAACGCCGGAGATATTGAAGGAATTCAAATGAGGCTCTTATGGGTAAGAAAAAAGAGAGAGAGCATTGAGAAGGATGGCACAGCCCTACATCCGTGCAAATGATAAAAGTGTCGCATCAAGATGTCCAAACGGTGTATCCGTGAGTATAGTCAGGCTTTAGGTCGAATTTGTATCCGATATGTATTCCGTGCGTAGGTAGCCTACTCCAGTGTGGGACGTTTTCTTGTTAATTGTACAAGGTAGTAAAACTTGCAGGGTGGGTCCTACTCGCCTCTCTCTTTGCCCAGTGCAGACGCTCGTTCTTTCCACCCTGCGGCTGTTCTGATACCTTGAGCCCAGCCCGTTCTCCCAGTACGCTACCTATCTCTTTTTTCACCCAGACAGAGAGAGAGAGCGGGAGAGAGCGAGGGAGCGAGCACAAACGAGACCAGAGCAAAGAGAAGTCACTGATGCCTTGTTGAAATGGCCGGTCTCCGAAGAACCCCCCGTGAGATTTGACGGATGCCGTGTTTCAAGGCAAGCCTCTCCTTTCTTTTTTTCAAAGCCGTTGGTTTTTTGCCCCCATTCCTGTAGTCAGTCCATATCCAGGAGGACTTCCATTCATGTAAAATACCCTCTGAGATTCCAGCGAGGGTTCAATAAAAACAGTACATTCCAACTAGGTCGGTTTGAATCAAGGAAAACACACAAACAAAACAAAACAACAAAACGGCACCTCCGCTGGAGAATAAGAGACGAAGGGTGAGCCAGAGAGAGAGAGAGGGAGAGGGAAGTTGGGAGAGAGAGAGAGAGAGAGAGAGAGAGAGAGAGAGAGAGAGAGAGAGAGAGAGAGAGAGAGAGAGAGAGAGA
>JAOPJO010000043.1:17929940-17968287 GCA_027123675.1 Molva macrophthalma | reverse complement strand
TGAGTCTACTCTCTGATCGGAGTTGCCGTCCTGGATAAAGTGGTCCCAGTAAAAACACACAAGCGTATTCTCCAATAATAATTTCTTGTCTGCTGTAGTCAAGAAGGCAATTCATCTGTTGTTATTAACGTTGCTTGCTAGCGTGTGTTTTCATGGGTGTGCAGATGCCCGTTGTCAAGAGTGCTGCTCCATTGAAGGACATAGTTTGGTTTTGAAATGAATGTAATAGTGCTTTTTGGTCAGGTTTTAGCTTAAGAGAGCCGGGACAGTAGAAGAAAAATGTATAAAGAAGGCTTTATGACTTGGGGCAGTCATTTCTTGAGTTAAGCACGCGTTTCATAGGGACACGGAGGTGCATTCACATGAGACAAGCTTGACGTGGTCGTACACGTGCGTCGCCAGGTGGGGCGTTGTGTTCTCGATTACGGCACGTTTAAAACAAACACAAAGTCAGCTACTGCTTAAAACATTCTGGCTTTTTGGACTGTACTGTAAATCTATGGGTTGGGAAATAATTTAAATGTATTGAAATGCCGCGGGTCCCCTCCGCGCCAAACTACAGCGAGGCCTTTGTGAAATTTCCGTGGCGCTCTCTCGAAAAGGAAAACCATGGAATGGGGCCATGTGCCTGACCGAGCGGTTTGACCTGGAGTGACTAGCCTGGCTCTACCAGTATTTCTTGCGAGGTCTTTTCAGTCCTTTCACAAGAGAGTCTGGCCACACGCCTTAAGTAGTTGATGCCTTGAAGCCGTGCATTGACGGGTATCAGCCAAACACCTTCAGCCAATCAGACTAACGTATCGTAACCAACGGAGCAGGCAGATACAGCTCGTTCCGAATCAAGTCGAAGAACAGCAAACACACGGCTCATGTCTTTTCCCTCTGCACATTTATATTCATATAGTAAGGTTGTTCAAACATCTATCTCGGCTAAAACTGATGCTATGGCTGCATTAATACGACCGCCTTCGGGAGGTGAGGCGGGAATACGCTCTCTACTGCAGTGCTCCCAAACCTTTCCAAACCACGCCACTTCTTAACAGCCATTTATTTTCTAATGCACCCTAACCACACAAGCAAAAATAAATGCTTAAATAAATGCCAGCTGTCCGGGTCCTCTTACCAAGGCTTTCTGATCGCAGCTTTGTTGTCTCGTTAGATACATAGCTGCAATTTTTAATTAGGCCATATTAATTAAGGGTCGTACGAAATCTGTAGGAACCCTATTGAATTCATTAGTATTTTAAAAAAAGTCTAACAAATTCGGCCACATCTCTTGAACTATATGGTAAAAAGATGTCATGACATGCTTGTAGAACTTTTAAAATGAGTAAGGGAGGAAAAGGATGGGCCAGAGTCACCCAGATCAGACCAAAGATAGCGCAGATATACCATTTTACGTCAAATATGCATATTTGTGACGTTTAAGCAAATAATGGGGTGCGATGGACTATTCAACCTACATAGCATTGTAAAGGCGATCTTATGCTCCGTCCTTTCACTTCCTTTCACTTCACATATCCTTTAACTTCCAATCAAGGTGTAAAATAGTGTGTGGATGAGGGGGATTATGAGAAGTGGGTGTTCGTTCTTTAATACGTTTTGGAGACGTTAGTTTTTGAGGTTGTTTCCCTGTTCGATAACTAGAAGTTGGCTATCACTCTTTTGGAGAAAGTTGGTATCCAAAATGAAACTGTAGCGATACAACTGCACACCTTCATGTTTCAAAAGCAACCTATAGTCATGTACCGCAGTGCAAGTAAACATTTGCTTGTAGCGCCAAGTGCTAGAGATGAATGATCAATACATTTAACGGATAGCGATCATTATAGGTTTATAAATGTAGTTTACCACTATGGATGCATAAGAGTACTATGTGTTGAGAAACATAAATAGGCCATTACTGCCGCCATGTCCTACAACATATAAATGGGCCATGGTGACTATAACAAAGCTCCCAATTTTGATTGGTTAAACTGATTTATCGCTGGCTAGATTCCTAAAAAAAAAAATTGACCTTGACGGCATGAATGTCCTTACATTGAATGCGATAATTTGTCAATAAAATAATTACAAATTGGAGCTGAATGGGACTGTACATATACAACGCTATTTCCGTTTTGTGAAAAAAAAGCACCTGTTGCACATTGAGCAATCAGTGTGCACAGGTTAAACCAGCCATCTCCACACACACTCAGGGAGAGATCTCCTGCATGGCAGTGGAGCACCATTGTTCATCACCACCCTGCGTCCTTTGTTTGGAGGAGCCCAATAAAAGTCACCTAGGTGGAGTGTGGCAGCCACCTAGGTGGCGTGTAGCATTGTCGTTTGCCACACTGGCCAGTGTGGCAAACGACAACACTACACGATGATACAGTGCAACAGGTGCGCAGCCTCACCCTGCCCAAGTCCAATTAGTCTCGGCCAGGTGAGGCTGCTTAAACCAGCCATAATCCACACACACCCACATTCACGTACCGGAAAATTGGGGTCCAACAGCGCCTTATTAACGCCGGGTATTAATTTGCGGTATGTTGAACCGTGTTGAATCGCAGTTTAAGTGTAGCTAACATGTGCCTCAGGTACCTGTAAGCCACGGAGAAAACAATAACTAGTGTCAACAGAACAAACTAACATGAAAAAGAGACAGTGGCGAGCTGAAAGTCGTAGCTGCCCGATTGTCGAGCTGGCCAGGCATTTGTGCTCCTCAGTCCCTGCATTGCTTGCCCTGGATTGGAGAATGCCAGGTGCCGTGCCAATCAGGATCTTCGACTTTTCCGATGCAGGAACCAGTCACGTCCGGGGAATGACGCATCCAAATGAAGGTCAAACACATGAGGGCGGGGCGTCGGTCCGCAGCCGTAACACCCCTCCCCTTAAGACACAAACCAGTAGGTTTTTGTAACCTAATCAGTTACACCAGTTATAAGGCTATAACCTAGACAGAACATCTGCCAACACATTTTCTGACCCCTTCTTGTGACAAATTTCCAAGTTGTAATCTTGCACGATCAAAGCCCACCGTATGAAACGGTTATTATGATTGTACATGCGGGACAGAAAAACTAGAGGGTTATGATCAGTGAGGATTACATCTGGCAACGGAGAGGACCCAACATATACTTCAAAATGTTTGAGTGCCAACAGCAAAGCAAGGGTTTCCTTTTCAATGGTGGAGTATCTGACCTGATGCTTGTTGAACAAAAGATAACATACCGGGTGGTCGACCCCATCAGCATCCTCCTGCAGAAGTACCGCACCAGCTCCAATTGTGCTAGCATCAACCTCCAGCTTAAAGGGTCTGGAGAGATCGGGAGCGGCGAGCACAGGGGTGTGGCTTAGTGGACCCTTGGCACTTTCAAAAGCATGTTGACACTCAGGGGTCCACACACAGGCTACCTTCGGACTAAACAGATTGGTTAGAGGATGGACAATAGTGGAAAAGTTGAGACACTTCCACGAGCTCTGCTCGTGGAAGGAATGGGACACGGTGTGATGTACAGAAAACTGATTGAAAAGTTTTGACTGGACATTTGTGCATGGTCACTTTGAAGTACACGGGCTAGGGATGGTTAGTGGCTGATTTAAGCAGCCACACCCGGCCCGAGTCAGGCAGATTATTCTGGGGCTGGGTGAGGCAGCACACCTGTGATGCATTGAACAATCAGGGCACACAGGATAAACTAGCCCCATGGCATGTGGCAACTGCCACACTGGACCTAAGTGGCTTTGCTGGGCTCTGGTGACCAAGACACAGATAGATGTTGTACAAACCAATTATTGGGGAGTTGGCATATTTTACGACCAGAGCAGGTGGTAAATTCGAATATGTCCGAGCTCTCTTTGAGTCTGTGTGGTGATGGCGGGTTTATCCTGTTTGCCGTGATTGCCCAATGCACCAAAGGTGTGCAATCTCACCATGCCCCAGAGTATTCAGCCTGACCCGGAGCAGGTGAGGCTGCTGAAACCAGCACCTAACCACAAACTCTCCACAACTGTGCTGAGGTTAAAGGCCTTTTTTGAGGAAAAAATTAAACTTTTTTCTCTACCTTTTTGCCTGATAAGTTTGTTAATTTTGTCTAACAAAGATTCTCTCAAGGAGAAGTCTCACTCTGAAATCCTGCACTCTGAAGAGTTGAGTTGTTGCAGGAAATCTCCCTTTCTTATTATAATCTCAACCTCCTTCACCCACATCTTTTAGATAACATTAAGCTACACTTTCTGTAGTCCAACACAAATTCTTGCCGGTGCTCCTCTCTCCAACTCTCACTCACGTTCTCTTCCTGCAACAACTCAACTCAACACATTTTAGAGAGAGACTTCTCCTTGAGTGAGACTTTGTCAGATGGAATAAACTCTTAAAAGTTAGCACAAACCAGAAGAGAATTCAATGAAAACACCGTCTTTTATCCTATTTTAAATTACTCCTATAGGATAAATCCTGTGGGCATATTGTCAATGTATTGCTACGTCTGCTTTACATCAGAAAGTTGCTGCCTTTGTGGGCCCAACTTGCCCCGGGTTGCTCGAAGCTGGAAAGCCCCCTGCAGAGTACCAACATTGGGGACACTGGTAATATAATGACATGAGAATATCGTATACAAAATCTTGTTTGTTAAAAAGCTTTTTCTTATCAATTTGAATGTTGTCCCTCAAATCTTGACCCCCTCAGAGTCTAAATCTCCACTGTTCAGTGAAAGTACTGCACTGCATCCTACTTGTTATCAGTCAGTAGTTTGAATTCTAAAATTTAAAATTTTAATTATGGATTATTTTGTTTATCTATTGGCAGTGAAGAAGCAGCATTGGTGCATCCTCTCTAGACAGATATAATAACACCTGAAAGGGATTACTTGGTGTGTGGTGTCCAACCTTTTATATTTGTTGTCAATTGTGATAGGTCTGTGGAGATTCTCAGAGGTGTCTTAGAGATTCTCAAAATGTGTGATAACCAATGATGAAGACACTGTAGCCGTCGCATGAGTTCAGACAATGGTCTACTCGAACACAGACAATGGTCTACTCCAACACAGGAAGGGTACAGCCTATTTTGCACCTCCTCTGCTTTTATTTGGTGATTCATCATCCCCTAGAAATCTCTCTCTCTCGCTGTCTCTCTCTCTCTCTCTCTCTCTCGCTCTCTCTCTCTCGCTCTCGCTCGCTCGCGCTCTCTCGCTGTCTGTCCGTTGCTGTTTAAAATACACACTAGCTTTGGCTACATTTCCCTGAAAAGACTTTCATGTTAAATCCACTGTATGCCTGATGTGTATGACAGCGGTAAACTATTTCATTCAACGCATTTAACCACTTTGATCTTTTTTGACTGCTCTTGGCAGTGCACTATGTGCTCAAGAAAGGGGGAGGGGGGGATAAGCAAGGCTGGGATATTCCCCATTGGCCCTGAGTATATTTAGTGCTGCCTTCAAATATTGTAAGTCTATAAGATTTAAAATACTTCCAGAAGGATTGAGAAACAAGTGTCCAGAAATAGGATGTGAAACTAGAGCAATCATGATTCTATTCTCTCTCTCTCTCTCTCTCTCTCTCTCTCTCTCTCTCTCTCTCTCTCTCTCTCAGGCGTAGGCCTATATGTATAATTAAGACCTAAGGTTAATTAGCGTGTCTCAGGTGCAGTCACGGACTTGATATGTATTCAAAGTAAGGTTTGTACTATATTAACCTTTTATTATTGATAGTATTCACCTATTGTTATTTATCTTAAGCAGTATTTAGTATTATTATCGATATAATTATTATTATGCTATGAGGCATATTATGACTATTATCATATTATTATTATAAGCCTATTATGAGTGTTATAAGTGTTGTTGTTATTTTTATTATTAATATATTATTATTATTATTACTACTACTACTATTAATATTACAACAACAAACACATCCCAGCTTGGCCTATAGGGCTTATACATTGAGACGTCACATTGCAATAAGCGCTTCCGTTTCGGAAGCATATGAATTTTATTTGTATGAATGTTTTTTTTGTCATTGTTTAGTAATTAAATGTGAAAGTAATTGTCACTGTAACAGCGGTTTTCAAGAGAGACAATAGTGAAGCAAAGTTTTGATAAGGCTAGGTTAAGGTATATTTATTTTTATTTAGGATTTGACATTACTACAATTCTCCCGAGGCATCTGACAATGGCGGAGGATCGCCTACAAATAATCCCATGATGCATTCTGATGTACAAGCCCTATCGCCAAACATTCAAGCTACAATGAAAAAATACAAAAAACTCACAAGAGGCATTTCTATTTGAGGATGAAGTCCATCCTCCGTTACTTAATGTAAAACTAGCAATGACTCGGTCATACAGAGTTTTCTTTACTACGAGTGAGTAAGGTCAAATAGCTAACTTTGCTTTTAAGCTTATCCACATATCAAAAGCCAGGTATTGGAGATTACTTTTTTGAAAGGTTTCTTTTTTTCCCAGAAAGCGAGGGGAACAGGATCAAAATCCAGCAGCGAAAAACTGCCATTTAGTGTTCTAGAATGCGTTACTTGCTAAGCTAATGTTAGCGTTGTCTCTCCTAGCCAAGTCACCAGCTCTCTAATACTATGGCCGTTGTCATGGAGGGATGGATGGAATTTGATCGCCCGTGTGGCATACTATTGTATCAAAGCCTACCAAATGTCTAGCTTTCACAATTAATAATCAAGCATGCTATACATATCACTATTATACATTTTATTCATTATTTAATTGACAAATGTACAATTTACAGAATGTTTCCTCCTGATGTTGAGAGCAGGTAGCTAAAGTCATTCTGGGTAAAGTAGGAAAAGAGCTCATTGGAGCAGATAGCAGAAGCATGACATGCCAGCCAGTGACAAATTGCAAATAACGATAAAGTACACATCGGAAAAATAGGACCTGTAGTACATCACCAATAGACGTTTAATAACGGTGTCAATGTGTTTTAGGCTGTATTATTCCTTTAAGCCTTCACTTGAGGACTTGAAGCAATGACAGTTTGCCACTGCTCAGTTGTGACCTACATATTGACCTATAGCATTCTCGTCAATTTCCTTCTTATTTCTCTCCTCTGATTTAACAAAAGGTATTTTGTCATGACACCTATTTCGGCGTGATTATCCGAATGTCATTTTTTATTTTATTTTTTTCATTTGTTTGAGTTGTATGACCTCTACTTGTATTCCTTGTGTGTGTGTGTGTGTGTGTGTGTGTGTGTGTGTGTGTGTGTGTGTGTGTGTGTGTGTGTGTGTGCAAAGATGGTCCTTTTCTATGTTCTATCTTCCTCCTCACTCACATCAATTTATCATCAGCCATCATTCTCTCCTTTCATCTACTTCTGACTCATCTTAGGTCTCTCCTCTCCTCCTCGGCCATGATGTTTTCATTGCCCGGCTTCCTTTGAGCTGCTTAAATGTTTAATGAGGTCCCGGCTAGCTGCGCTGCTTCTGGGGCCCTCCTTGGGAGAGCACTATGCGGCACTGAGAGATGGCAGGGAGGGGTGTCTAGACTAGCCTGGGCCAGGCATGGGGAGGGTGAGGAGGTGTCACCTCAATTTCAGATTCAGCACTGCAACTTTTGCTGTTATTTCCAAACATTGTTGTCATTGTTGTGAGAACATAACCGCCTTAACCAAGCTCCCACGTACTTGCATTAAGTTTTCTTAAGGCCAAATCACATTTCTGTCTCCTGCACGTGTGCGAAGATCTGCAAAAATCCACGTTGCTGCTCAGAGACCGTATACTTCCCTTTTGCTGGTCTACAACCTCCATAAAGAAGTACAGCCCTCCTGGAGCCTAGCAATGCGTCCCCCGTCGCTGAAGAGGAACATGTCAAGTAAACGCTGATTGGTCGAACGGGGGCCAGTGTTTGGTATTGTTTTCAACAGCCGGTCACGAGAATAAAATGAATGCACCAGGGAAATCAGAACACTGTATGCTAAGTTGGTTGCGATACACCAACCACAACCATGCTGTACATAAGCCGATGAATGAATGCAGTTATTGTCACAGAAGAACAATAAGAACCGACATTGAGTGTTAATCTAAAGACATCTTAGCCTTGGTATTAGAGCCACTTTGGATGACAGCCATGGAGGGAAGTACAACTTATATATGTATGTATATAAGATCTTAGAAAACAGCCTTAGTCATATGGCAACTATTATGTATTACATAGCAACCTACAGTACGTTGACATTGAAACAAACATGCTGTGAAGCTAATACTCAGACTGTTAGGGTACTTCCAAGAAGGAGTGACAGCTGTTAACATGATATCTGTAACAGTATTTCTGTTAGGAATCACTCATATCATAGATTTAACCATTTATTGCATGAAATGGTAATACAATTTAGTTTGTCGGTATGGTTCCACTCTTTTCTGGTGCTCCCTGCTGTAGGATTTAAAGCATGATAAACAGATGTCAGATACAGAATACCAGCAGCATACCAACGTTTGACTATACAATCCCCCATGGGGTACATCAGATCAGCCCATTGTATAGGTTACATACAATACAGAGCAGAACCAAACCAGGTAGAGGCTGGAGTGGTGGTGGGCGAAATTCTGCTCAGCACACTTAACTTTGCAGTGTGTGTTTAAGATGGAAGGTCTTAAATTGAGTGTAGGTGTGTTTGATTGGACCACGTTTGCAGTCAGCTGATAGGGGCGCATGACTAGAGCGTCCCGCCAGAACTAGCTACACCCATTTATGGCCCAATAATTTAGAGTGGAGTTGAACAACATAAAACTCTGCTTGGTCAACAGATCACAGGTCATGCCTGTGATCTGTTCAGTCGCTCAAACCCCACATCACTGCAATATTTGGTTTCCTAAAAGGAAACTAAATGCTGACTAAAAGCTATCTAGGTTTAACTTCTCATCGACTAGTTCACGCTTGAATTAAGAAAAACACATTTTTGAAGACACACACACACACACAGTCCAACCATTCATAGTGAAGGAAATAACAAAATGAAGAAATCTTAAGCACAAATATACTCCATTTCCATCCCCTATATCTACATAACTATGCCACCAATGCAGTTTATAATGACCATGATTACACAAATGCACATTAACACAACAATTGTACACACACAGACACACACACACACACACACACACACAAATGCACACAGAAACAATGGCCAGGGACAAACAGCAGTTGGTAAGGGCTCTGATTGGCAGATCATCCAGAGGCAACATGAAGCCTTTCTGCGACTCTCACACCCAACTGTCAGTCATACGGGCACAGGGCGCCACTGCAATATTGGTGCTCAAAATAGTTTGTTCCCACCTAGGGGCCTTTTCAGGGACGCACGTGGAACACAGCGTCTCAGGCAGCCATAGGAAAGAGACCTATCTAAAAGAGATGTTGGATAATGGATAAGGACAATGGAGTAATTGTTTTGTGAGTTCAGTGTGAAAATATATATTGGAGTTTTCAAAAAGGAGCCAGGAACACGGTAGCCAAGTCGATGTTGTACTTGCTGGATAACGGACCGTTTGGCAATGCTGGTTTGTGGATATAGTGTTTTGGAAGCACACAAAACTAATTAATTGTGTATTAATTAGTTTTGTGTGCTGGCAAAATATGATGTTTCGGGGGGTTTATTTGCCAACGTCTTTGTACACCTTTAATTGTATCATCATTTAGACTGATCTTCCACCCTCAAGATTCGAAATTCAATACCAGTCACAATGGTTGGTAACACTTATCCTATCCGCCTTGTGCCTCAAAGGAACTTAAGAAATGATGAACAGTAGGAATCTAGTCAGCAATACACCCTTTTCAGAGAGGTGTCATCGTGGGACAAACACAGGGCCTTTTGGGAGGACTAAGGTGTTCAGTTGCTAATCCAACATTTTGACAGCCATAGAGTCATTATGTATAGAGATGGCGTCATTTGCCCAGGTTGCCACACAACTTGCCATTGAATGTCATACATGCAAACAGTGTCTGGCACACTGTACCAGCGACAAAGTACCCCCAACAATTTAAGCATGAGGAACATTGGATTCATGGGGATGCCTAGTCATCCACAGCTATTTTTAACTGGTTTAAGGTGAATGGAAAGTGGGCAGGGTTAATAGATGACCTGCCAACATGGACATGATAACATCCCATTAAGGAAGTAACATTCAGTACAATTTGGTGTATGATCACTAATAAACTGAATTGAATTGAACTGAATTGTGTGTTTGTGCTTGCGGAACCTGTTGAACCAGAAGGTGCATGATGGGACTGCAGAAATGAAGTTAAAAGCTCCATATTTATGGTAAGAAGTAAAAATAAAACCTGGGCAAAACTGTGGCAACGGCAGAATGCATGCACAGAGAACAGCTTGCGTTATTCAAAAAATATCTGCATAGATATTTTTGTTATATTTTTATTAAACAGTTCTTTCTATGTACCAAAAATATCTATGCAGATATTTTTGGTACATAGAGAGAACTGTTTAATAAAAGTGGATGCTGGCAAACATTCTTAATTCGTCAACCTGAATCTATTGGGAGGAAATTCAGCTGTTCTTGCATCTTTTTGTGAATGTAAGCCAAGAGATCACAAATCATGTTGATGGCTTGCATTTAAAATGCATGATTCAGTGATGTATCTATTCGTCTTGCTTGTTGTGCTTGAAGTTTGCTTTGGAAAGATTCAGTTATCCCACTGGCCACACGCACGCACGCACGCACGCACGCATGCACGCACGCACGCACACACACAGCAACAATGTTGTTTTCCTCTGTTTATCTTTTGTTTTCTTGAGCTGTGGCTGTGTTGGAGCTTAGCATGAATGTGCTTCAAGAGAGCAGTTCAATTGAATATTACTAACAAACAAACTAACAAATGAGGAATACGGCTCACAATGTTTTGGCTGGGAATGAGCTTTCTTTTGAAAATCGCCGGTGCATTTCAAAGCACAAGTCATTTTTTGCTCAATACTAAACTTAAACCTATTGTGACTTACTGCCCGCTGACATTCAGTAGATTAAATGTGATTCAGTTCACACTTGCTACCCCCCTCTCTTTATTTCAAGGGTTTTCAAGTAGGTTTCTGAGTTCTTCCCAGTCCAACAAAATTATGAAAACATGCATTCTGTAGTCTAGTCTTTTTTTCCCACATACCACATGCTCACAAAGCAGAGGTCCATTTGAAGTGTATTCCCCAGAGGGCCAGAGTGAACATCGCCCAGCTCCAGATCTGTCTGGAGGGGAGTCAGCTGGTTCCCTTGGGTTCCCCCCATGTCATTCCTTCTTATTGGTTCCAAATACATGCAGACTTGGAGCCAACTGGAGATGTTACCTTGGAAAACTTGAGGGAGCATTAGATGGGCTGCAAATTAAAAACAACACAGATACCCAAGGTTGATTCCTGTTTTCTGCCCTCTAATCCCATTGGTTGTAAGGACGGTGTCCAATCTTGTTTTGTCGAGGTGTAGGATGCACAGCCTTTCCCCATACGTCATGTACAAATAGTGAATGGGAATACCAAGCACTGACGTCTGAGAGGGTAGGGGTAGGCCGTTTCCCGTCTGCAAGTGACCTTTGCAAAGTAAAATGAAACAAAATAAAGGGATGGATTGAGGGGTAAAATCAAGATAAGATTGTGTTTGCCTGTGCAGTCAGGTAAGGACTGGTAGAGTGCTGAGCTGCAGCGTGTGCTCGGATGCTCTGCGGTGATTGACACCCTGATCTGATTTGCAAACGGTTCTGAAGCTCGGCTAGAATTAGCCAATGGGAATGTCCTTTTAATGTCTGAGCCCCATGCTGTGTGTGTGTGTGTGTGTGTGTGTGTGTGTGTGTGTGAATATGGGAGTGTATTTTCCAGAGGTTTTAAAACACATGGGTTTTTCTTATTAATGGGGACTTAGAGATCGAAATAGCTCCGAGGCACACAAACACACTGTGTTTACGGCATTGTAAAACAACTACAATGCTAAATTGCGTAAGGTAAATTCATGCACCCTGGGAATCTGCAGGATAATTGTTGACTTGCAGAGGGTGGCTTGTCAGTGTGTGGTAGTTGAGGCATTGTAATGCTCCCAATGGCAAACACAAGACTTTAACAGGCTGGAGAAACTAGGCTGAGGCCTGACCTTTATGTCAAATCATATTTTAACTATGCCTGTCACAGATGATGCAATAAGTAGAATATATAACGTTCAGTCTCACAATTCATCATTACATCCTGACATGTACACACCGTTTTGTCCCATTCACTATGTATACAGATATTGACTATCTGCTTTGCAACAAATGATTTGTCTACGACTACTTAGTCTATACAATATAATAAAATAAGATCAGTATTGCATTAGTCTGGGTTACAGAATTGGTGGTGTTTGCATGAAATTAAAAGCAAAACGCCTGTTATTGAACATAGCGAGTAAATGTGGATAATAGGGTTCAAAAGGACCCGTGATATCCCACCAGTAATTGGTTAAGCTAACCAGGCACAGCCAGTTGTGGCTGGTGATGGACAGGCATTATAACCGCACACAGGAGATCCCTTATGGAGGGATACTATCAAAGCCCTGAGAGGTGTAGCCCCTGCCTCCGCGGTCTTAAGGAGTTTGAGAAACGGTCTGTATTTCATAGAAAAGAGTGGCTGTCCTTTTACAAAGCGGGGGATTGATAACACCAGAGTGGCTACAGCGGGTCCAGTGGGCATGGTGTTGCCTACAAGGGCTTGTTGTCTAGTTTGTTTGTGCAAGGATTATGGACGAAAAGTGCTGGGGGGGGGGAATAATAAAATATGTGTTTAAGTGTTTTTTTATACCTCTTAGATCAAGATATATTTTAGTTTCATAGCTATCACAGCTGTAATCATAATAATAACCATAGTGGTAGCAGACAACAACACTTTGCCTCTGTTTTGTCCAGTGTTGTCCAAGAGAAGGAGGGCAAAGTGGGCAATAATTCAGGCCACTGGATCCCAGCCACTGGGCACGTGTTTACTGGATATATAATTGATACACTGACCAGTTGAATTACCGGATTTGTTCAGCGAAAAAAGAGCTTCCACTCTCATTGTCCTAACTCTTTCTAGTTGTTCTGTATAGGTGGTGATTAGTGCACATTATTATCAACAGTGCGATGTGGAGGGGCTGTGCTGAACACATGAAATTGTAATCATGCAGATTATGTTGATAATAATTACTGTAGGTGGGGTAGAAGGGAGAAATAGTGGCCAAAGCAAACCAAGACTTATACAGACACAAAACAATCTGGATAACTCTTAGGTAATGAGGATATGATTTCTTGTTTAGAAACAAGAAACATTTTTACTTCATATTTTCATATAAATGTATGTGTTGTCTACTGTGTTTCTGTATTTCTTTCTTTCCAGCAAAATAGTATATCCGGTTGTTGTGATGATACCATACACTATATTGTGTGCCATCAACATGTTTTTACAATATGTGAATGCCACAGCCTAGCTGTAGTGGATGTTGTTAAATCCTTTTTAGTACAGTGCAGTGTGCATTAAGCGTAATCATGAGATGAGCCAAAACCAATACTGCTTTCGAGAAAATGATATTGTGCCTCTTTTTAGTTCACACAATCTAACGATCTATGAGTCATACGTGGAGCAGAAAAGCTGGGACTTTTGGACGCGATGTAGCTCAGTAAAATGTAATTAATTTCCATTCTCTTGAACTCCTGCTGAACTCCTGCTGAACTCCATGGATCAGCAGCTGGTGTTGAATGCACAATTGGAGAGAGCAACAAAACGATGGGGAAAAAGCCCCTCCAGCCGCCTGGTTTGAGTGTTACAATTTCTGGATTATGAACAACTTTCCAGGTCACATGCAATCCAAACATTTAAAAGCCCGTCCACCTGCAACTGCATTTTAACTTGCTCCAGAGCGAGTGCGGCTTGAGAGTGAGAGGGAATGAAGGGGCAACCTAGGGATACTGACAGATGTTGGGCAGGAAGTTTAATGGCACAGAATCCATTCGGATTCCATTTTGTTTCAGTCATTTGGGTGCGAGCGGTGTATTAAGCTTGGACTTCATCACCGCCCTCTACACACGTTCATTTCATTGTCATCACTGCAGCTGTTGGTGATTTCGCTTCCGCACGCGACATTGTGCGAATGCAACAGTTTTTGTTTATTTTTTTAGGGCTTTCCCAGCAAGTGCCAAATAAAATGAAGTCAGATTTACAAACCAAATCAAGTGATTTGCCTGAATACAATCCTTTATTTGTTTAAATGGGTATGCAAATCCTCTGAGATTTATTTTTTAAGGGAATCGTTGAAAATACCCAGTTATATCCCATTGTTTAATTGTCCACTTTTGTAAGCCGTGTCATCTTGTGGTGTATCTCTTATTGTTGTTATTTATTTGCCGCTTACCATACATGTAAGGTGTACTGCTGTTTGCTACCCTGCTAGCAGCTCATAATACCTGTAATAAAAGAGTATCCACACATCATCATTGTGATAATAAAGTATAATTTACTGCACCATGGCAACTGCAAACAGGGTACCTGTGGGAGAGTGATGGCTTGGTTTGCTGCTGTTTGTTGCTCTGGGCTCAAGAAGCCACTGTAAAGAAAGACACATTGACACCCTCACTGTTATCATCATCATCATGATCATCATGATCATGATCATCATCATCATCACCACTTAATCACCACCTTCTCATCACAGTTATTGTGTTGACTGTCACACACACTGTATAGATGATCCGCACGTCATGTGACACATGGGATGTTTGTTCCCTCCCATAGTGGCAGGCGAGCCTTCGGCAACCTGAATAACATTGATATCAATTTGATTCCTTCTGATTCAGCAGCATATTTTGGGGGAATGTGACTACACATGGAAAGAAAAGATATTTGGTAATATGTAGTGACCTATTTAGTGAGGTTGTCTTTAAACAAAATCAAATCATTATCGATTTTAAAGGTACAATTTGTAACAAATGTACTGTACTCAATCATAAAACGACCATGATACCTCATCAGAGATTAAGGAAAGTCGAGGAAAGTCATGCTAGGCTGAAATACTGGCTTCTCCGACAACAGTGCTGCAGCCATGGAAGCAAGCAAACAAACTGGATCAACTGAGATTGTACTTGATTCTACCCAACCTAAAAAGCCTCATCCACTTTTGAAAAAGCTCCATGACCAGAGCCATGCGAAACATGGGTCAATCTTGGAGTTGCATTTGAAAGATGGAGACAGCTTAGAGCCCAGGAGTATTTCAAGACAGATACCACATGAGCTGGTTTATAATTTGCAAACAACAAATTAATTGCAAACGTATATATATTAGCTGATTAACTTACAGTGTAGGACTAGTTGTCCATTGTCAAAATATAGTAAATGTCTCAAAAGTGTATTTCTATGGTGTATTTTGCCATTAGAGGCACTAGTATCTTGACTTTAAGGGATGGATAAACAATGTATATTTTCATTTTATATTTTCCTCACCCTTTGAATGTCAAGAGCTTGGAAGTGAATTGACTACAAAAGATGTAGTCTGTCATATCAGGAAGAAAACGACTTATCACTGCAAGTTGCTTAAATGCCACCTAAATTATGGTCTCTGTTTGGATTTTGTGGAGTGCAGCCAGAACTGCAAGGCCGTATGCAAAACTTATCAGTGAGTAAACTTAAGTGGTGCTGCCAACTTCAGAGAAGGAGGGGGCGCTGAGGTGAACGTGGTCGTAGAGGTGGAACCCTTTCAAAGGCGTTCTGCTTGGAGGGTATTATCCCAGTTGTTGTTCATCCCCCACATGTGTATACAAACAAACTAATGCTTTTTGTTGAATAATAGGCTACTGGTAGTAGTGCCCATGTGTCTTTCTAGTCAACACATAAACATCATGCTCAATTCGAAATGTTGCAGTGTTGAGCCCTGTAAATCTGCAATTCTTTATTTGCTCTATTAAGTCATTATCGATATACATAAATACATTTGTGTTTGGTGTGTTGCAGCTGAACCACTGCTACCAGTGTCCATCTCTCTGTTCATTCTTGGCTCACTTTATGACTGTTAGCTTCCAGTTATGCCCTTTGGGGACCTTCGATATCAATATTGATGAAATGCTTTTCCGTTTATAAGTTCACCCCACTATTTACACGACCCAGGGCGCAACTGCCCTCTACAATTGTGAATGATTTGTAGTTTAATGGTTGGACCGAATGGTGCGTTTCACTGCCAAAGTGGTGTCGTTTGGGATCCTGCAGATGCATGGTAGGATTTTGTAAATCCCCACATAGGCCAATGTGGTGGTCATGAAGGCACTTCAGCCTGTACTGTGTATGTGTGTTCTCAGTGGCAGAGGAGGAATACAGCTAGACCTCTTAGCTCATGGTTGATGCTGAGCTGTGCATTTAAATCCTGATTTCAATAGGAAATTCCATTGTGATATTCCGGGGGTAGGAAGCATTGTAATTCAAGAACAGCGAGGGTACCTGTGGTTTTGGAGGCAACTGATTTCTGGTGGTAACCTCTTGACAACCTCACCTCAGGTGAAATTGTGTTAATAGAATAGCACATGCCTGGATTAAAGGGTGTCTTCAATATAGCCTTAAGCCAATTAATGTTTTGAGTGCAGAGTGTGATTTCTTTTTAGTATAGGAAATGGTCAAAACCACAGGCTCAAATTGAATAGAAACTGTGAACTGAAAAAATGTATAGGGGTCTATGATATAATTAAAATCGTAGCCGGAAACCTTGAAGGTATTTCTTTTATTTCCACACTGGTTTAATTGTAATCAAGCTGCTACGTGTTTTAGTTGTTTCACCAAATGATCAGAAGGACAACAGCCTAAAAAACAAATCTTTGACAACAACCATGGATTGCCGTGTGACAGCTCCCCATCGTTCTACACTACATTCCTTTAGGACATAGCATAGCATAACTAGCCTTGTGAGGCCATCCCAATCTCGCCAGTTCACATTCTGTTTCTCTCTGCAGAATGGTCTGGCCTCGATGCTGTTGAAATGATAGGACCAATCAGCGCTCGGTGGAGGGGGTGTCAGTCCATGACCAAGCAAGGAGCGCTGCAGTCTTCCAAATAAAGAATAAACAATGGCGCCGCCGAAGGAAAGTAGCAATCTACGGATCAATCAAAACTGTTTTCATCCGAAATAGAATGAAAAGGATGAAAAGGAATCTGCACGGCAGGCTTTTCTTAGATGGGATTTTTTTATTTTTATGTTTTTGCTTTACTTCCAACAGGAAGAGTGAAGAGAGCACAGCTGCCCAGCCAAGGTCAGACTGGTATTCAGTGTGAAACGCAAAGATGAATACCAGGATGGTCTCACGAGGCAAGCAAAATACAGTTTTCCACTCAAATTGGTCCACTTCTTCGATGTAACACATTTTGCATTATGTATAATTCACTCATACCTATCCATGCTATTTTGAAGCCAGAGACCAAATACAATGAATAATTGACTATTGGCTGCACCCAGAGAGTAGGAGTCTGGCAGTAATAATACATTAAGATATGTTCATGTCAAAATGTGAACTTCTTTCTGAACATGTTATCGCAGAACGGGTTGGTTCAAAACGTGCTGGGTAACTCTCAATGCAAGACAGAGTCAGAATTGACTTCCCATCAGGAGTTCAGACAGTGCGTTGTTAGAACAACTGTGCCACCTTCAAAGGGAACACAGTAGGACTATGATAGTGAGATCAGAACATTAAAAAGCAATAAAGGAAGACTGTCAATGTTTGATAATACAACAAATTACTCAGGGCAATTGGAAGCTGCATGCTTTAATTTCAACCAGTTGATCTCTGAAGAAGTTTTCCAACAGCAATTGTCATCTACTTTACTCAGGGCGGTTGTGGACTCTCAAGAACCCATATCTACACAATTGATCAGAGCATATCGGGTCAAACATATCTTTAAAAAACACGACATGCCTTTAAATGTTTGGTTTTTCGGACCACAGTATGAACCTAATGGGAAATACAATTTAGCAGCGCTTAAACACCTAAGCAGTGTTTGTGCATGGATAAAGAGGCGTCGGGCATGAGCTGTTATCGAGCTATATCTGCATCCAATGTAAGTGGACAAATGTGCCTGATCATGGGCAGATGGCGGACAGATGGATGCTGTCCCCAGGAATAGATTGTCGGCGTCCCTGCCTTTCCGAGCTCTCTTTCTGTTATACACTCCCTGTTAACATGCAAAAAATGTGTTTTTCTTGACACCCATTATTACATTTATCATATCTTAAATTGACTGTGATTAAATAGTCAATGAAAAAATAGGTTGAGGGGATAATTATTGTAATGTCGGATTAAATATCGGTACACACTTGAATGTTTTCAACAAATCGCTTTCATGGGTGTAATTCCTCTGTAAATATGACTTGTTTCCAAATAAAATACAAAAATTAGGTTGGAACCAAATATAGCATATAGGTAAATTGAGGATGAATCAACGAAAGTTGAAATACTGGCTACCGTCTTCCTACCAATGAAGTAGATCAGCGCCAGTCTGTGTTTTTTATTGGTTGAAATGTTATCCCATCCTGCTCAGACTTCATAACATTGTTACATCTGTGTCTCTTGTTTTACAATAAGTGAACAGCAGTCAATTACAACGTCTGTGTCTCTTGTTTTACCAGAAGTGGACAGCAGTCAATTACAATGTCTATGAAGTAAGTAGTCCATTGATAGAGTAACTTAATTTTCGTTTAGTGGCGCATTTTCCTTAAGTGTTGTTTATTGCCATTGAAGCTCGGTGTGTCTTAAGGACTGTCAACATCCCTAATGAATAGAAAGAATAAAAATAGCTGTAGCCTTCCCCACCCCTGTGGCAAGCAGTGCCATGACCTTTTCTTCTCCAGCGAGTGAAGCCACTCACTTGGAAATAATGCCGTCCGCCTCTGACAAAGCGCTGATTCTCTCCAAAGTCCATAGCCCAAGATGAAGAAAAATTACTCGAACACAGGAAGGGTACAGCCTATTTTGCACTTCCTCTGCTTTTTATTTGGTGATTCATCATCCCCGAGATTTTTTTTCTCTATCTCGCTCTCTCTCTCGCTCGCTCCCTTGGTCTGTCTCTTATTCTCTTTGTTCCAACTGTCTCATCCCTGGGTTGAGAAAAGTGCTTTGAAAGAGGTTCAGAACTGAGCAGATTCAATGTTCAAATTATCTAAATGTGTGCATGCATGGATTTCCCCCCTTCATATGCCTTCTGCCTCAACCAATCAGGCCTTCATGCTTGTTGAAACGAACAACTTAGTCAGACAGCAAAGAACAATGTGTAATGCCTTTGTACAACACAGGATTACTAAAGAATCTCTCAAGTAGCATGAGACGATTCGTTTACAGGCCACTTCTAATTATTTTGCTGATTAAAGAAGGGAGCGACACACTTACAAGTATTTTCTACAACATTCAAAGATGTCAAACAGCAGTTGTGAAAACAGAGGACACACATTGAGGCTATCACATAGGGGTGATGTCGTTTTTCTTTTTATTCTTACACTTCTAACACTTCAATGTTAACTTATGGTGGGCAAAGCAAACCATTTACACAACCAACTTTTCATCAAACAAGTTATTGCAGCTTTAGAAGGTACATTTGGGGACACATTCACCTTCTATATCTGCCACAGTATATAGGTTAATATGAAACAAAAGCCACAGGACACATATATCAATATCGACTGGATATTTCACACAATTAGATTCAACCTGGTGTGGATTTTAGCCACGAGCAGTTATTCACCCGATAGAACGGGGGGGTCTTTGGTCCATTCACTACACAGTACTCTGTTACTTCACTAACCAGGAGGCAGAACAGAATGGAGTCAGAGCTTTATTCTTTATGCGACACATTAGGCTGCCTGAGCTGCTCACGCACGTACAAGGACAACCTGTCAAACATTAGGCCCCGACGCGACGAGACCAACAACTGTGATTTAAAGCTGGAAAAGGGGCACACAACAGCCACTTCACACTGGCTATTGAGCAGTCCAAGGGAAATGGAGCCACATAACAAAGCGACATTGCTTCAATATGAAAAAAGCTGTTCTTTCTGTATTGGCTTGCTATTAGCAAACACATTCAAACCTATATTCATATCAGAAGTACGTTGTGGGGGATATATGCACTATTTCTTGTGTGCCTGAATAAATGTGAGAACACACAATGCATTACCATTTTCGTTGCAGTTGTCAAATAATACAGTATCATTTACATAATCCCAGAGCAGGTAAACAAACCAGAAAATAACACAATACATTTTTGCTAATAACAAAATATGTTGCGTCTGCCAAAGTAGATTACTGCCCGCAGTCTGCTAAATGTGCAAGCTGTTCCAAAGCATAGGTCAGCATAAAAACCTATTATTATGCTATCTCTCTCTCTCTCTCTCTCTCTCTCTCTGTCTCTCTCTTTACATACGTAGAGAGAGATTGTTGTCTGTCTGTTTTATGGTCACACTCACATACATTGTGTGCAGTGGGTCACAAGCGTACCACGTCATCACCACTCCACCACCTCACACCCCGCAACACCATCAATTAACAATTAACAAATTTATACATTTGTCTTATTTCTATCTTTCTTTGTCTTTATTCTTTTTTCCTTGTTTCACCTTTTCTTCACACTGTTTGCAACCCCTTTCATTGCAGTGTCCATGGATTATTAGCTGGCGTATAGCGTCTAGTTCCAGTCTCTCTGGTGACACCGCCCTTCCACACAAGTGGAAGGGCGGAACGGTCAGCTCGATGGACCAAGAACTGGCTGCAGCAACGATTCTTAATGCAAACGGAAGTGAGGGAGTTAAAGTCACACATTGGGTCAGACTAGCTGGCGTAAAGGAATAAAGAGGACATTGGGGACATTAAACCAAGTGAGGAGGAAGGGAATCATACTCATGCACAAACAAACACACACACACACACACACACACACACACACACACACACACACACACACACACAGTGTGATCACATGATCACATGCAGATGAAGTTGAAAGCAATTGGTGGAACTATGAAACACATGCGATATAAGATGATATTTTTTTATCCCAGATGGATTATGCAGGGTGAGTTTATCAATGCTGACAGATGATGCACCGTCAGTTCAGGATGTGACTCAAGACAAAGTACAAGATGGAAAACATACAGCAATGATTACTTTTTCATCACAAAGTTGTAACAGCAGTTGAAGGCCAAAGTAACATTATGTACCAGACACCCATTTTGTGTATATTGCCCACTGGCAAAATAGGATCAGTGAGTTATTTACTTGTGAAAGTCCTTACAGGTGTCGAAACCCATAATAAACACATGACCAGAGTTTATTTCATTAGAAAGATAAACAGCAAAACGAGAACAATGTTGAATAGAGCAGATGTGTTCCTAAATGAACGTTTCACTGAAGTAACGTACATCCTCATATGTCCTTGATGAGACTAATTGAATTATTCACAAAATTACACATTCTGATTAAAACTTCAGAAACAAAGTCAGTTAATCTTGTTCAACAGCGCGGCAATTTTTCACTTAACTCGTGGAAAGATAAGACAAATGTGTGTGCCAGCACCATGTTGACTTTGTGTCAGGCTGTCACGGCGCGATAAGAACAACTTTCCTTAGCTATTTTACTTTGAACCAGCGGTTTAAGGATTACGTCTTCTAAATTCAAATGCAAATTGTTTCAAAATTGGGTTCCCTTTTTATAGTAAGTGGGGAAACCAAGACGAAGTGACGATATGAAAAACTCTACTCCGGCACCAGTACTCTTCCCTCATGACATTGAATTGTGTAGATGGAAAATAACTGAAATCAAGTAAACACAAAAATATCAACAATGCGAGTCTCTGGATTTTTCAAAACTGTACATGTTGTTGACTGAGGTGACGTGACAATGACTGACTTCAGTGATTGATAACTGAACGCATCAGGTTGAATCAGCGTAACGTCAGGTGATTTGATGTGATGGCCTTGTGAGTGTTGTGGGTGGGCGTGAAGCTACGATGTCTTGCATTTGTTCTTCCTCATATTTTTTCTTTGAGAGCCCATCAAATGTGAACTGTGAAATGAATGCCTTTTGAAATTTAGCGAAGCAGATTATTTAACTCAAAACTTACTTGAAATTATCAATTTACCAAAAAAAATGTAGGAACGTGCTTGGTGAAAACAAGAGGACACATTAGTAAGCTTGTGCAAACTTCTGCAACAACCAAAATGCAGATCAGAGCTCGTAAATATGTGTGCTAAATATGTAGTTATCGGTAAACCGGCATAGGCTACTGGTTTGAGTTCACTCCCATCAAAAAGGTTCTGGGTCAAAACTCAAATCTGTGCAGCCTTAAGGCATGATCGAGTAATATACTTAAAGCCCTACCTGCCCCTTTAAAAAAAAATGTTTTAGATAAGAGCATCTGATAAATGACAAAATAGGAATACTATGTAATTATGTATATACTATACATAATATATATAATTGACCTATTTTTGATCTTGTGAAGATTAAACCTGCACTATGTACGTTTTGCCATTAACCACCTCTAGTGGCTTGAGTTAAAGCTACAGTTATAGCTATATACATTTTTATATAAATTGGGGGTTAAAATTGGACTTAAACAATATATAGAGAACAATTTCCTGGATGAATACACTCCTGGATGGGTGGTTTTATTCTTGAGAAATGTTCTAGTTCAGATATTCTTTTAATTTAATAGCAGCAGTAGAAAAGCCACATAGTGCAAGTTTATATATAAATATACAGCAATATTCAACTTTTAGATGGCAATCTGTGATTGCCCTCCTGGCATTTCGAAGTATCATGCTAATGTTCTTTGTCTGGAGCGGATCCAAGAGTAATGGGTTTTTTCTGGAAAGATAAACATGTTCAATCATTTTAAAAAATCAACAACATCTCTTTCAAACTCAAAACTGAGACAGAATGTAGCATCTGATGTGTTATGTCCTCAACCGACTTAATCATAAGTTTTATATATCCAAGCAAATTACTTTGCTGCCAGTTCTAATGTGGAACATTAGTGAACCAAAATATACTTTTCTCCATTAAATCAAAATGATAGTTTCATTCATACAAATGACTTACATTTAAAAGCCTCATCAAGATATTTGAATAGCTGGTCTTATTTGACGTAACCAATATATTCATCCTCTGCAATTGATATAGCACAATATTTAAATGTGAATAATGATATTTCACATTATATTTAGGAATTGTTTAAACTTGTTTTTTATTAATTTCAATGTTATGATTTGGAATGATTAGTTCTCCTGTCAATATTGACTGTTGATCGAAATTTGTATTGGGTGAAGAAAAGTTAAATGCAAATAAAAAGGAGAAGAAAGCAAAATCTTATCATTTGTAAATCTGTTATCATTGTCCTTCTCTGACCCCCCCCACCCCCACCCCCACACGCACACTCACACACACACACACACACACACACACACACACACACACATACACACACACACACACACACACACACACACACACACACACACACACACACACACACACTATAGAGACACGTAGAGGAAAGCAGAATTATTAGGTGACAAATAATATGCAAACATTTTAGGGGCGCAACTGCCTTTTAAACCAATCGAAGTGCGCCAACTGGACGTCGCACCCGGAATGCAATACATCTGTCCAATAAGAGGTGAATGCGTGTAAAACTACAGGAAGCGTCTGATATATTAACCAATCAGAGCTCGGGGTAGAACAACGTGTACCAGGAAGACTGTACATTTGTACCCACAGTCTACCGGCGTCCGTTCTAGAGCAACTTATGTGTACACATTCTATCCAAATTATTTAAACTAGTATTTACGGTTAATCTGAGTAGTTGGTCGGTGTTAAGATGCTTGTTTTAAGCGGTCTGTCGGTGGCTTTGGCCCTGTCGCTCCTGCCAGGCGACACGGATGCTCTGAAGGATGGAGAATGCGAAGGTGGGTTTGTAGCTAGCTAGCTATAACGTTATACAAAAGTAGATGAAATGAGGGAAGATCCCTATCAAATTCAATGTTTTAGTCGTTGTGTTATTATCGTGTTAATGTTTGTATCTTAGACTGTAGCGTATGGTTGTAACTTCGCACGATATGCTCGTATCGAAATCTCGATTCTCTCCCGACGAACAGGTGATGATCTAAGTGCGATAGGCTATTCGTCTTAAAATTGACACTAATTCATATATTCTCGATAATTTCATTAAAATGTGCACTCAGGCAAAAAGGTAATTCCTAAGATTGTAGACAGTAGTGCACCATCCAGGATAGTTTTGACACCGGAAACTGTTTTACATGATATCTGCCTCGCAGTTTAAAGTCCTATTATCTCCCTCTCATCGTTTCAGTATGTGTTACCTTCCTGGGGAAGTTTTACCAGTCGTTGCTGGACAACAACGTGAAATTCAACAGTGCAGACATCGAGACGGCCCTCTTCAAGACCTGCAAAGAAGCCAGGAGCAAAGAGAACCGCTTTGTAAGATGGAATCGCATCAACCACTTAACCTCTCCTCCTTTACACTTCCTGATCTGCAAACACAGAGATCCAAATCAAGGATTTTACTGCGCAGGATACGTTTAGTTTTGGTTATTTGAGACAGACCTATCTATCAATGCACGTGTAGGTGGAGATACATTTAGTTTGAATATTGCGTTACACTGGCCATACGCCATGCATGCTATCAAGCCTTACAGACATTTAACATGCCATTGCATGCCATAATATCAGCCAAGCAAGTCACTCTTACTTATATCTACTTATACTTAAGTCATAGTATATCTATCTATGGAACTACAGGCAGAATAATACTAAGGGATTTGTAAAACTAGGGGGAAATTACTATAGAAATTATGATACATGGCTATTGGTACTGATTTAGATCTTTAGAATGTTTTACTATCCTGAGTATGCACATAAAGAAACATTGTTTTCATGTTCATGTTTAACAGATATGTTTTACAATCTGTTCATTTTTGTGTGTGTAGAGGCGAAACTGCTGGGTTAAAATCGATGAAAACAGTCAACTACAACAATCTACTGTCAATAGTATGGCACTTTTTGATTGTCCGCGCTGAGTCAAACCATGCCGTGCTGATTTGATTCCCATCACCAGTTTGAACGAATCCAGTTGTGCCAAGCCGCGCTCGAAATGGACCATCTTCTTAATCAGGCCAAAGCGCACCAGACCCGCCTCCAAGAGTGTTGTGGTGACTTCAGCCCTGCTTGTTCATTGTATCGAGAAGTTGTCTCTAAAATTGTAGGAACATAGACCTAACACCAAAATACAAAAATAACTGCGTTCTTGTGTCTGAGACGCATCACCATGCACGCAGAGTATTGGTAGAGTTCTCAACAGCTTGTTTTTTTTTATTGCTCTTTCGTTCCTATGACTATATACTTAAAATGGGTTATGAAGGTTAAGATAGAAGATCACAATGCAGTGATTTTAGTTTGATGATATTCGCTTGCATAACAAAATAGCTTGGACAGATTTCTTTCAGATTAGCCTTGTTCTGAAGACTGGACTTTTGACAATATTTCATACTATTAGACCGCTGATATTGATGTTCAACACATTTTTTCCCTAGTATCAAGGACATCGTGCAGCAGCAATTTGTGTTAAACATTTTCCATTGTGCAACAAGACTAATCAACTACATTTACTCTCAATGAGCTATTGGGATTAGTAAGAAAAAAAGGGTGAATATTGAACGTCAAACTGAATTCGTCATCACGGATATCATTGTGTGAGTTCCGTCTGTCCGAAACAAACCAAATTGTCTTCAACGAATCAATCACATTTTACGACATTCATCGACTCAAGACAAGCACGTCATCTGTGACACACCTTCAAGCGGGTAGCCCTGTTGTAAGGAGGTATAAATCCCATCCGTCTGGGGCAACGGGTCAAGCCAAGCCAGCACATGTGTATGGAAAAGGGCCATTAGTGGCCTTAACATGGTATAAATCAGCTAGCGAGGTCGCAGGGGTAAGGCCAATTGAAGCCTGTTAGGAAAGGGTTGCACTGGGAACATTTCATAGTTAGCCACTTCCCCTCAACAGAAACTATGTTCCAAAATGAGTGTTTGTGCTAATTGCCTGTAGGCCTTTTAGGCTGTAGGGTAGATACCTCTTCTGGTTTTCAAGCACTTTCTTCAGGAGAAAAAAGAGATCCATTTACATACTCAGTTACTCCTGTGTGTGTGTTCTTTGCAGGATTCTAAGACATGAGAATGTTATTCCTTTATAGTCTAAGATCACAGGTTCCTTTCATTTCATTTCATTTCATTTGTTTTCAAGTCAAGGTAGTAATTTGAAAAGCTGTGAGCTGAAATATTCCACATTGTGGCACAGGTCCTATGTATTTATTGGGTTGTGTTCCAACTGCAAACTCCATAAGTGGTCCATAGCCATGACCAATTTCTGAACCATAGTGTTTGTGGATGCATTGCTAATCAATGGTATACATATATTAATGAAAATTGTCAGTGTCCATACTAGGGAATGTCTACTTTATTGCCACTAGTTTGTACAAGATTCAGTGCAAAGCTGCATAGTGCATACAATGTTCTTTGGTCCCCAATGAAGTGCTGTACTGCCATTCCTGTTAATATGCAGAAAACAGAGTGAACATTGTACAATAGCTGAGTGAACTTGCACTAAACATTCTATGTCTTGTTCTTTCTTTCTCTGTCTCTCTCGGTCTCCCTCCCTCTCTCTCTCTCCCTTCCAGTGCTACTACATCGGGGCGACGGGTGACGCAGCCACTAAGATCGTCAACGAGGTGTCCAAGCCTCTCAGCTACCACGCCCCCGTGGACAAGATCTGTGAGAGGCTCAAGAAGAAGGACACTCAGATCTGTGAACTCAAATACGGTCAGTCTTCCTCCTTCCAGGGTCATGTGTATTTATATGAATTCAAAACTATTATTTTCAATGAGAGCATTACGACAGAGCCACGATGTTACTTCAAGCGCCACTCAAAACTGTGACGCGGCATCCATTGCCACCCATTGTATCAAACACAAAAGACCTAAAATTAAATCTTCTGACGTTGGATGTGTTTTTTTTCCTACTGCACAATGCTGCTCAACATGGCACTCTGTGGCACTTCTGGTGTGTGACTGGCATTAGACTTGTATAGTCTTTCATTGTATAACATGCATGGGGTGATTACATGTAGTGGCAGGATAGTGTTGTGGTTAGGGTGTCTGACTCCCAGGCGAAAGCCTCTGGGTTTGAACCCCAATGTCCACAGTCTACCTTAGGCATCCTTGAGCAAGATGCCCTAACCCCTACCTGCTCCTTCATTTCCTGCATCTATAAAGTATGGTTGATTTAGATAGAAAATGTCTGCTGAATTACAAAATAGTCATATAATCAAATAGTATTTCAAAGGGTTTGACTGGTTAGATCCTCTGCTGCTAGAGGGTTGAGGTGTCCTTGAGCAAGCCAGGGCAACTCCTAACTGCTCCTGATGAGCTGGTTGTTTTTTTGTAAAATAATAAGTATACTATTATTATGGCATGTTGTTGAGAATGTTTCTGCTACCTTTTGGTGCCTTAGTGTCTTGTGTGGTTGATTCCCCAGTTGATTGTGTAAATGTGAGCCATAAAAATGGTATCCAGTGTTTGAGTCACTGCTGGCGACAGAAGCGGTATGCAAGTACAGCCATTCTCATTACATGCTATGCTCTTGACCATCCTGCTGACCATCTCCTCTCTCCCTCTCCTCCGTGCAGACAAGCAGGTGGACCTGAGCACGGTGGACCTGAAGAAGCTCAAGGTGAAGGACCTCAAGAAGATCCTGGAGGAGTGGGGAGAGTCGTGTAAAGGCTGTGCAGAGAAGTCCGACTTCATCCGTAAAATCACAGAGCTCATGCCCAAGTACGCTCCGACGGCCGCCAAGGCACGGACAGACCTCTAAGGAGGAGACGAACCAAACACAAAATAAACAAAACAGCTTTGGACTGGATCGGGCCCACCACCATTATCTGGAGAGGAGAAATGCTTTTAGTCTGGTTTACGGTTGTCTGAAATAGATGGCCACTGTCTAGAAAGTGTTGGCGAAACTATTTGCATTCAAAAGGGTTGAATACAGCAACAGGGAGGGGTAGGTTAGGAGCGGGTCATAGGATTAGAAAGAGGAAATTACATCACTTTGAGTTGGGGTGTGACGGGAGGGTATTAATACTTTGTGTAGGATTTTCATATTATTAAGTTGATGCATTTCATGTTTTTGGTGACGTAACTTTATTTGTTAAATGTCCTCTCTGCTTCATCTCATTTGTGATGTCTCTAGTATCCAGGAAATGGACGAAACACCGGGTTATCTATAAAGGATATACGTTTTTAGCAGCCAAATTACTCCCATGGCGGAATTTCTAGAACTGGGTAGAGATTAAATATTCTTCATTTTTAATTAATTAATCCTTCTATAGCCCCTCTATTATTTAGCCTTCCTACATATTCATCGAGGTAAGGGACAACCCCAGACATTGCATTTATTCGGGTGTTCAGTAAAATCACTTGATTCGATTGATAAGCCACTGAGCAGATCAATAATTCCCACATACCAGATGGCTGTGGATTCAGATACCGAAGCAGATTTATTTATTGGCAGATAAATGCTGATGCGATTCTGCACACCTTGATCGAGATTATGTGGTTATGTATAAAAAGCGTACGTTTCCTTCACTCATTAGAGATATCATTATCTGAATGACCCCAATCCATGGCGCCAAAAGGTACACAACCCTGCTATATTTTATAGTTTGGTGTAAACAAATGGTGTGTACTTTAGGGTAAAATATGTGAGCAGCTTGAAGAGACTGGATATGTAAGGTAAAATAGGTTCCTGTTCCCTCACGTTGACCTTTCATCCAAGCCTTGGTTGTTTATTACAACTGTGCTACTCTACTTTTTCATTAAAATATGGAAAAACACTGGCTCTGCAGTATTGGTCTTTTCTTAATGTAGCACATTCTAGTTTTGTATCACTTGTTTACTTTGGTGTGGCCAGGCTGTTCGGCGTCCAGCCGAAATGTTTTATCCCCACGTGGCTGCAATTTAGGCATTTTCTGTAGATTCCCTACAAACCCTACCTGCTCCATAGCGACCTGGATATGAATCACTCTAAGTTGCTTTGGATGATGCTGTCTGCTAAATGTTTAAACAGTAGTGATAATAGCAACTTAAGAAGATGACGTCAATACCATCCAAGCACAGAGATGTAGAGGTCCATTTTAATTGGAAGAAAGGGTCAACACTTAGACTTATTGATGTTTCAATATATTAGTTATGTTTATTCAGAGTAACATGATTATGTCAATGGCTGTTGAGTTAAAACAATTAGAAACTGGGGGAAATAAATTGTTATATCAACAAATGTGAATTATAAAGTGGGAAATGAAGGTTTCAGCAGCACACATCAGTAAAAAAGGCATACAAATACGAATACAAATAAATAATATATGAATTTGTGTAAATAATATAGGATTCAACTGTAAAACCGACTAAAAATACAAATCACACATTCACAAAGATTAATATGTTGTATTTAAGTCCTATACATTGTGTCAATGCCTACTCAACAATGGTAAACATCTTAATGGGTTATACATTTTCTTTTCCAAGTCACTCTTGGAAATAATCGTTTTTGTCACTGAAACAGGGAAACGAAAACATGTTAATAATGGAACTCAATTTAGCATAAGTTCATCTGTTTTATAGCAGAATTAATGTATAGTTAAATAATCAAATATATAATAATGCATACTACAAAACATATTTGTCCAGCACCTGCATATTGTCTATGATAGCTAGGACTAAATAAAGTTCAGTCCCAATTTCTTTAGTGATATCAATATATGGCTTGGAGAGGCCATGATGGATAGATTTTTGTATTTTGCTATACTTGTATTTTATACAATAATTTTGTGGTTGATTTGCTTTCCCTCTTAATCATTTAGATAATTCAAAAATATAAAGCAACTAAACAGTTTTTAAGATTGAATAATAGGGTTTGAATATAATTTTCTCCTCTTATTCTTCTAAGGAAGTGTTGTAGGAATTTGGGAATACGTGTGACGTCATGACGACGCTCCGCCGACGTGCTCCCTCCCTCTGAGGGAAGGCGCACATTCCCATTGTCCAAGATGGCGGTGTTGGTGTAGAACCGCCGATGCTGACATGATTTTAAACGATTTTATTCTTTTATTTCGCATTTTATGTAGCCGTGTAGTGGGTCGGGCGTTAGTATTCGTTTACAAAAACCATCGTCGCCGAGATTATATTTGAGAGTATCCTCCCAACTCGTCCTTCCTAGCTGGAATCACCTTTGCAGGCGTTGAAAACTTTGGGCTCCATCATCCTCCTCGTTTGAAAATGAAGAGGCAGGCCGGGAGAGAGACGAGTCCCTCCAGGGCCTTAGCGAAGAGGATACGTGAGAGGGAACGCGAGGCCCGGCGAGATGAGCTGCCTCCCCCTCCACTGGCTTTGCTGCTGGCGGAGAGCCGCGGTTATCACAAGCGGAGCCGGAGCAGGGAGCGAGAGAAGTCACGCATACCGCGGGAGGAGCCCCGCATAGCCCGGGAGGAGCCCCGCATAGCTCGGGAGGAGCCCCGCATAACACGAGAGGAGCCCCGCATACCTCGGGATGAGCGGGCTGCTGCGCTGGAGCTGCACCACAGACATGAGCTGGGTCTCCTGGGGCGTCCGCCTCTACGGACCGCACCGGTCGAGGTCCCCGGTCCCCGACCAGGTACATTGGAATATAAAACACTCCTCATCAGCAACCTCGGTTCGCAAGTTTCAGACGAAGACGTGGAGGACTCGCTTTTCCACGAGTTCAAAAAGTTCGGGGACGTAAGTGTTAAACTCTCGCACACGCCCGAGCTGGGACGGGTCGCGTACGTGAATTTTAGACATCCTGAGGACGCAAAGGAAGCCAGACACGCCAAATCCACCAGATTGGTGTTGGGCGACCGCCAGCTGAAAGTAGAGCCCATGTACGTCCGCAGGCGAAGTGTCACTCCGCCGGAGGTTGGTTACTTACCGCTGCACGCACCGTACCCGTACCGACAAAGGTCCATGTCGCCGCCGGGCCCCGCGCTGGCTGGCATCAGAGACCCGAGGGCCCGGCATTACGCCCTGGAGAGCCTGGGTCTGGGCAGAGAGAGGGAGCGGATCTTGGATTACTACGGGATGCTGGAAGAGAGAAGCCGGCCCTACGGCTTTCCTCCCGTGCCGGTGGTGGTGGAGGACTTGAAGCCTGAAGACGACCAGAGAGCCACCAGTAACCTGTTCATCGGCAACCTGGACCACAACGTCACAGAGGTGGAGCTGAGGAGGGCGTTCGACAAGTACGGCATCATCGAGGAGGTGGTGATCAAGCGCCCGGCCCGCGGGCAGGGTGGTGCCTACGGCTTCGTCAAGTTCCAGAACCTGGATATGGCCCACCGGGCCAAGGTGGCCATGCAGGGGCGCGTGATCGGCGTGAACCCCGTGAAGATCGGCTACGGCAAGGCCACCTCCACCACCCGGCTCTGGGTCGGGGGTCTGGGCCCCGGGATATCCCTCACGGCGCTGGCGCGGGAGTTCGACCGCTTCGGCAGCATCCGCAACATCGACTACGTGAAGGGGGAGAGCTTCGCCTACATCCAGTACGAGAGCCTGGACGCCTCGCAGGCCGCCTGCACCCAGATGAGGGGCTTCCCCCTGGGGGGTCCCGAGCGGCGCCTCAGGGTGGACTTCGCCAAGGTGGAGGAGAGCCCCCCGCGGGTGTTCCCCTCCGGCTATCAGCCTCCCGCCCCGCTCCCCCCCCACTACGAGCTGCTCCCAGAGGCCTACGCCCACCACCGCAGCCTGGAGCGGGAGGGCAGGGCCAGGGAGCGCACCTCCTCCCCCCCGCCGCCCCACGTCCTGCTGTCCCAGCGGGAGAGGTCCGTCCTGGAGAGGGAGTACCTCAGCAGTCCCCCCCGGACTCTGGAGCGGAGGCCGGCGGCCGTGGAGGCGTTCGGCCGGCCGGGGAGGAGCGCCAGGAGTCGCAGCAGGAGCAGGGAGCGCTGGCTGAAGGAGCGGGATGAGAGGAGGGCCAGAAGGAGGAGCAGGAGTGTGTCCAACGATCGTGCCCCCGTCGAGGACCGAGAGCGGGAGAAGGAGAAGGAGCGCGACCGGGGCAGGTCAAAGGTCAGAGCCCCGGTGGGCCCCGTGTCCCCGGAGCCGAGCCCGGACCGCGCCCGCGTCCGCGCGCCCGACTCCACCACTGAGCCCCAAGACCACTCCCCCGATGAGGGCGGAGCCCCGCCCAGACTGCCGCCCGCCACCGACCCCGCCCCTCCGCCCACCCGCCATCACGGCAAGAGAGGCGTGTCCGGGGACCACCCCAACAACCATCACCATAGGAACAACGAGCCCACCGCCGCCTCCCCCTCCGCCCACCCAGACCCTCGCGCCGGCCACCCGACCCCCGCCTCGCTGTCAGAGTTCGCCGCGGCCAGCCTCCCCAAGTCGTGGCCCGGCCTGTTCGCTCTGAAGAACAGCAGCTTCCCCACGCACCTGTACCTGCTGGAGGGCGGGGCCTCCTTCTTCAGCGGCATCATGAAGGGCCAATCGCAGCCCTGCCAGCTGAAGATCGCCCAGCGGCTGCGCATGGACCAGACGCGGCTGGACGAAGTGGCGCGGCGCATCAAACAAGGCCGCCCCGACGGCTACGCCATCCTATTGGCTCTCCAGGGCCCTGTGGACCGCCAGGCCCCGCCCCCCGAACCGGGACTCCAGGTGCGCTTGCTGCGCCACCTGGTGACCTACCTGAGGAACAAGGAGGCGGCGGGGGTGATCAGCCTGCCCGCGGCCAGGGAGAGGGCCACGGGCGCCATGCTGTACGCCTTCCCGCCCGGACACTTCTCCCAGCAATACCTGCAGGAGGCCAAGAGGACTGTGGGTAATCTGGAAGAGGAGCACATGGTCATTGTGATTGTCAACGACACTAATTGAGAGGAGCACTGATGCGCTGTGAGGTGGGACAGGGGCACACGCACACATGCGCATATACAAGGTCAAAAACACTCACACACGGATTCAAAAGACTGGGAAGACATTTTTTTAACTCCTACAGATACCTTGTTTGTTCACACTACACCCATCTCTATATCTCTCCTCTCTCTGAGTGTATCGTGTCATACTCAACATAGGAAATTAAAGAAGAATGCATGGGTTAGGCGTTCCTTGGAATGCTGGGAAAATGTTTTTTTAATGGCTGTTTCTCTCAGCCAAACCTGAGACGATGTACTTGTTTGTGTTTCTGCTTTACATAGACCCGATGTAACCTATGACACTAAATGGTAAGAGTTGCTTGGGGACACTGTGTATAACGTTAAGAGCTAGGTGGGTATTGGACCTTACAGTACTGACACTACAGGGTTCTGGTCAACATGATTGTACTGTTTGGGGCACGGGGAGCCAAGGCTGTTTTAAGTCTGTCTTAGAACGAGTCTCATGGTCAACACAGCACTCTTAAACCTCTCACAGATCTCTCCACTGTATAGTTAAATACATTTTGAGTTCATGAAACCATTCCCATTTCGTTGGTCAAGCGGTGTTTCATGGTTGTTGCACATAGGAAAACATGGAAAATGTTTTTAATCCTTTTTCCATCAACGAATGAGCACCCTTTGTTATTTTGTAGCATGTTTAAAAGACTTCAAATGTGTTCCGGGTGCGATGTGTTTTTACAGAACGGAAGTGCTTCTATATTGCTGGCTCAAATGTAAATGCCTTTTACCTTTTTTAAAGAAAATACTTTTATATCGTCCATCCCTCCATTCCTGAATCCTTCCAGACCTCTGTATGTCCCTTTATTTGCCTCTATAAAGCTCTCCTGGTTTTGTTACACGTTGTGAAATACAGCGTAAATTCTTCGGCGAAGTGACATCACCATGTATATTACACTAATTAAAGGTCTGTTTTTGGCACTGAATTTCAGTTTGTTCATGCGTTGTTGATTATTTTATGCAACTTGAAATGGCTTAAACAATGGGTCGATGAAGGGGTGACTAGGGCTGCAACAACGAGTCTATTCAACAATTAGTCGGTCATTTTGATAATCATGATATCAAGTACAAATAACATTGGCTGCTTAATGTTGCAGTTCAATTCAAATATTGGGTTCATGGATCATTATAAAAGGAATAGTTTTGTGTTTCTTGGCTGCTTGTCATCACTTTTGACTGATCATTTGTGTAGGCATTTGTTATTATTTATTCAATTTTGTAGACTAAATTATTCAACCGAAAGAATAATCGTTTGTTTAAAATACAATGAAATAATCGTTAGTTGCAGCCCTAGTGTCATCATGAATGGCACCCTTTAAATTCTAACTTTGTGTTATGTGATAATTGCAGTAATGTCTCAGCCCAACTGGCTGTACTTTTCCATTATGGTTACGCCCGTAATGGGGGCGGAGCTTCAGCGGAACAGTACACATGATTACAATCTTGGTATCTGTGTGGTCCTCTCAACTGTCAATCATGAGTACAATGTTAGAATCTCCATCCTCTTTACAACAACATGATCACAGACCATTTGTTGTATCTAAAGAGCCATTTATATTGACTGGCTAGTTGATGGGGATAATTGTCAATGTTTTTCATCTTGGCGGCAGTGTAGCTACACTAAAAGCTCTGTTATAATGTATTTTATTGTTTTAAAGGTTAAACATAGTCCTTTTTAGTATCAATATAGAATTTATGATGCTGTCTGGGTTGGGCAAGAACTTTCATCATTCTATATTCATGTATAACACTTTAATGAGTGTTTTAGTTTTTATTCCCATAAATCTCTATCTATATATCGAAAAATAATGCCATACTTAAGCAAGCCAATAACTTGACTTTCCTCCACATGAGTGTGATCGCTGTTTTCGTTGCAGCCTTTTGTCTTATATTTCTGAGATTGTCCTTCATGTGAAGTAGTTCAGATGTGAAGTTGTAATGGCCTCTGAACAACATTACTTATCTCTGAACCCTGTTTAAAACTTTCCACTGCCCACCACAAGTCATCTTTTACTCTTTAAATAAAAACTAAAATAGATATCACTCTCTTTACTCTTTCTTATTATCGGCCAAGCCTTGGCATCAGATTTTTTTTAACAATGCTCTCAATTTCTTTACCGCACGTGTCGGCTGTAAAATGAGGGGGAACTGACAGCTAGCATTAAAGGCAGCCGAGAGCTAGCGTACTGTACGAAGGGGAGCCAAAGCAACTCCATTACACACCCCTACTCTACCCGTCTCTTTATGTACTTCTTGAACGCAGTGAAACACTACTTTTGTTTTTGTAAATAGTGACAAATGTGTTGTACATGCGTGTACCATGTCTTAGCGATGTATCTGATGATGGTGAATCTGGTTTGGCGAAGTTACAGCTAACATGCTAGGCTAACTTCAGAAGAACCGTTGGTTTTGTGCACCGAGTTTGTGTACTCTGGACATAACAACTGGTATTCTGTATGGAAAAATATGTAATTAAACATTTTATGCTCTTGTTTCTACGAAGTGGTTGTCTTTATTTGTCCATATGTACATATAGAGTTGTAGAAATTTTTATCTGTAAACATTTTATTTGTAATGATATTTAGGCTACTGATGATTCCAACATCATTGTTGAAAGTTTCTCTTTCCTCAGACTGTAATATATGTGCAAAACACTGAATTAAAGGGCCCCTATTTAACCAGCAGGTGTCTGTGATTAGCCATTACAAGCCATTTCAAAATCTGCCCTGCCCTATGACATAGTGACATCACAAGTGGGAGTGTCCACCTAGATGTTTGATGGATAGGTAAGCCTACCAATTGGCACAGTCCACTTGGTATGCTGCTAGACGGGTCTATCCAGCATACATCTGGGTGGACACTCCCACTTGTGATGTCACAGGGCAGATTTTGCAATGGCTTGTAGTGGCTAATCACACTCACCTGGTGGTCAAATAGTGGCCCTTTAAGTGTTAACAACGATAGGCCAAGAAAAATCAATGAAAAGCCATTGAAGGTAATGACAAATAAGATATAAAACGAGCCTATGAAATTGTGAAATTTCATAGGATTTGATATTGCATGCCTTGGCCTTGTTTTTCAGGGACTAGCAGATTTTATCACGTGAACCTATTTCGCCACTAGGTGGCAGTGCAAGCTTGGCATTATATGGCAACATAACATATTACACGAAAGTATTGCTGCAATAGTTGGCAAATAAACAGATAGTAGTAGTCAGAAGCCAGGACCGTTTTCTATAAAGAAAACTCACTGATCTATATTTGCAAATAGTCACTCCTTTCACTATCAACCAATAGGAACGCATATTTAGGTGATGCAAGGTTATATTCCAGTGATCAGTCAGGTGAGGAACAATTATTTGTTCTGTGATCGTACCTGAGGAACCTAACCCTTTGGTAAGGTGATGTTCCAGTGGTTGGGTGTGACATGTCTTAGTGGTGGGTTCTGGGTTGTGTAGAGTGTAGGGCTGAGCAATTCAGTATTATCTCTTATTGTCTTTGAAATGTGTTGCATCGTCATGACACGAAGATATCGACCTATCATGATACCCATTTTATAGTCAAATTGAATAATCATGAGAATATATGCCCTTAAATCTATCACAATGTGAGGATTGAAATGTCAGAGAGAAAAGAGGCATGGATTAACTCAGCTCCAACCATCCCATACTCCCCAGGTGGTCCTGCTGAAACAATATGCATGGCCTAGGGTGAGGAAATGCTGTCTCTATCTCTCTCTCTCTACCTCCAACATCCATGTCTCTCTCTCGCTCCCTACTTCTCTCTCTCATCTCTCTCTCTCCACCTCCTTTTTCCACGTATCTCTCTCTCTCCCTACCCCTCTTTCTCTCTCCTTCTCTGTCTTAATGTATGTGCTATCTGTGTGCGTGTGTGTGTCTCTCTCCCCCCCCCCCACTCCCTAGCTCCCTTGGAGGTAGGTGGAGGTGGTTATCTTACAGATGTAGACGGGAAATGGAGGCTGATTAAATATTAATGTGGAACCATCCGAGCTCCAATGAAATCCATTAGGAGACAAAAATCAATGACTGGTGTATGCATCCCCCCTCCCAACCTCCGCCCCCCTCCCCCTGTCCACCCCCTCTCTCTGAGCAACCAAGTTTGGATCCAGTCTGTTTGTCTGTCTGTCTGTCTCTATCTATCTATTTATTTACCTATCTATCTATCTATCTATCTATCTATCTATCTATCTATCTATCTATCTATCTATCTATCTATCTATCTCACTGTAACCCCGGATTTGGTTGTAAGTCAACTTTTGAGTTGTCATTAGTAATTCTTTCATGTTTTATCAATTCTAAATCAATTTAGTTATTTGCACTATTCAGCTGAAATATACAGTGCAATGACCATGTTAAGCAGAGATAACTTAGCATCTTAAGTTTCTGTAAGGGAGGGGAGGGGCCCATTCGCAATCCAGTAAGTGGCGGTAATGCCATTCATATGATGCCAAGCGCTGATAGACTTTAACTCAACAGAAGAAGAAGAAGAAGAAGAAGACGACGACGAAGAAGGAGGGCACATGTGAGGTGAGTGTGTGAAGGAACTATTTGTTGCTTGCTACTTGCTGACGTTAATTTTTAACGTCAGCAGGTTTTAAAAAAAAGTTTATAACGTTAGCACGGTATTGGCATGTGCTTGTGGCTAATGCTAGCTAACTCTATTCAATATTATGTTAACGTTAACGTTACGATTCAAAATTGTGCTTTTCAAAAGGACGAGGTCATTAGTTGGTCATTAGCCGAGGTTGGTTAACGTTTTGCAGTGGAGTTAATGTTACTGCAACTGAGTTGTTGAGTTAATAAAAGTTATTAGCTCTTCTTATGTTCTGTTTTTACAGGTTCTTGTGAAGTGGAAGTGAAAGCATTGTGCTTTTAAATTCCTTCTCCAAACAAGTTGAAATTGATACCAAGCCGTTTTAATGCCTGTTTTTACTTATATTTTGGTTGACATGGTTTTTTTACATTTAAAGTGTTAACGTTACCTTGCAATGTTTTGTCAACAATAAAATTGATGATGGAACATTTAAATATATTGTTTAATTTCTTCCCTTCCATACAATTTTGTTGAAACTTAATGTATTTAATACACTAATCTCATAATTCTAGATTCAGGATAACAGTATCTAGCCGTCTGTCTGTCCATCCTCCTGTCTGTCTGTTTAGAGGTCTGTTTGCCTTTCAATATGAAGGTTCATTGGAAGGTCACCTCCCGGTGTGTGCGTGTGTGTGTGTGTGTGTGTGTGTGTGTGTGTGTGTGTGTGTGTGTGTGTGTGTGTGTGTGTGTGTGT
>JAOPJO010000043.1:17917769-17929840 GCA_027123675.1 Molva macrophthalma | reverse complement strand
TGTGTGTGTGTGTGTGTGTGTGTGTGTGTGTGTGTGTGTGTGTGTGTGTGTGTGTGTGTGTGTGTGTGTTTTAAGAAAATTAGAGAAAATAGTCTCCCATTCTCCAACCATTTTAACCTTTTTTTTTATTCACTTACCCATCATCCCCACAACCTTGCACATTTCCCCAATTCTCAACTTTTAAGGTTTCCAACTCCCCTTTGCTAACCTAATTTCCTCACTTATTCAAGTCATGACCTTCTATCCTTAATTCTATTTTCTTTTTCACCTCCGGTTTCTTCAGCTCAGAGTCTGGACCCCAAATGGGTAAGCAGTCGATTGATGCCAGGCTCCTACATATCAAAGAGATTGGAACCCAGGCTCAATAAATGTCATTCCCCTGCTTGGCAGAACAGAGTACACATTTATACATTTAGCCATTGAACATCCGGGCCACCTTGGACAGAAAATGGTGAACTACAAACTGCTAAAATGTCTTTCTGCTATTGATAGGGAATATAATACCAATAGGCTTACATGATGATTTCAAATAGCTATGTTATTTCACCCTTCAACCATGCTTTCCAACTTGTGAAGAACACTTATTTCTATATTTTTAAGCAATATTCCACCTGAGGGTGGGCTATAGCATCATTACTTGCTAGACAGGGATGTGTTTAGGACCGAGGTGATAACACCACTACCCGTGGTGTAAAACAAGCCAATGACAACTTTAAAATGTTTAGCCCGCTGGAGTGGCAGCAGGCTTCACATCTCAGCTCATAATGTCAGAACACTTTTTGCGATATAAAATTTGGAAGGCTCACATCTCACCTCCCTCTGATCTTTTGTCTCGCACTAGTTACCCAATCTATATACATGAGGTTAGGAAACTAAGACACAATATGAATGTAATTTCAGTTTTGTTCTTTTGTTCTATTCTTTTTAAAGCTGAATACGTTACTGGGAGTTCTGAATGAAGAGCTTGTAAAAGGTACACTTTTTTAAATTATTATTACACATTATTCAAAAGGTATGCATGTGACAGATGTGGTCATAAACACGTCCAATTATGAATAAACAATTATGGCAACAAAAAAAAAAAGGTTACTAGAAGTAAAAACAAGTGAGAGTGAAAATAAGAGACGATGGCTGAAAGAAGAGACCCGCTGTCCCTAGGTCATCTGGGACCTTTGACCTCTGCTTGCTGCCATGACAGGCGTCTTTAGAGAAGTGATTGACCTATGGGCCCCACAGCTCATGTCAGGAAACACTTTGCAGAAAAATGTGTGTGCGTGTGTGTGTTTGTGTGTGTGTGTGTGTGTGCATGGATGCATGTGTACATGGATGAGTGTGGGCATGGATGCGTGCGTGCGTCCATGTGTTTCTCTGGGCGTGCCTGGGGTGCTGATGGCTCGGGGCATGATATATGATATCACAGTGCTGATTTGGGCATCTTGGCTCTGTCTCCTGGCTAACTGGTGGGTCTTCAGCGGGTTGTTTCACTCCCCGGGGTTCAATGCTTTCAATCGGCACAATAGCGCTGCAATGATGGGGGCCCCTGCAGACCTAGTGGGTCACGTTGCAGACATGATGCAGCTCTGGCTTACAGACATGCAACCATGTTGCAAACAGATGACACAGTAAAACCATTGCTTGGAAAGGGAATGTCTAAAATTGTATCTATGCTTTAATGACTGACTGGAATCCATTTGTAACTCATTGCCTTGGAGTCACTTCACTCATTATGAACGAGCTATTGAAGGTCATTTGTCTATTACAAATACATATGTATTGATTTGCTTGCCTGGAGAGCAAACAGCAACAATTCACTTGAATCCCATTGGAAGTAATTACATTATGTAAATGCATTGATATCAGAATATGGCTTGCTATGGTACAAGTAGAACAATCCTGAATAAATATTACCAAAGGCAGTGTATTTTAAACGTTATCTCTCAGGTTACCAAACAATTGGATCCCTTTTTTTGTTGCATTAACATTGCTTAGAAAAACGTGTCGCTGTCAATTAGCTTTCAAAGCTGCAGTGCATCTTGGACAAACATGAAGACAAACATAACTTTCTAAATGGCTTTGCTATGACGCACCCTGGTAAAGCTGTCCACCATGTTAGATGTACTTTGTCACATACATGAGGCAGTTGGTAAAACCAGAAACAGGACGGAGCAAATACATTAGGACGGATACAATGATTGACTTACAGTAGAATAAGAAAATCACTGAATGGAGTGACATCAGACACGTCACTCATGGCGGTTAAGGATTGTTTGAGTAGGATATCAAGACCCAGCTTCATTGTGACTGCATACACTCCTTTAAGAACTCATTAAATTATACAAAAAGTCAATTATCAAGGTTTTGGTGTTTCAGGCAGCTTTCCCAGAATTTTTATTTCCATCCAGTTTGAATCTGAAATGGTTTGAAACTCTGGACCATTCATGTAGTTGAATGTGTGATGAAAAAAGAGCACCCCCACAGTGACGGTTTAGATATCTCTGATCTCCGTGATACTCTGGGAACTTTCCTCCGCACTTTGTGCTCGAAAAATCCTTCTCTTCCTTCTTCCTGTGATACAAATGGAGAAAAAGGCAAAGGTAGATATGTCAATTCTGCTGTAAAGCAGGTGGGGGTATCAGCAGGTAATAGGGGTTTTTAAAAGGACAGGTGGTCTCTCAACAACACGGGAGGATTTGAAGATAACCTTTATCCTGAAGTCATCGCCCTCTTCTGATGGCACCGCTTCTGGGGAGGAACCCTGCCTCATGAGTGGTACAGGGACATGCGCAGTTGGCACTTCTGACATTTTTTGTCAAAAATATTTGCCATTTGGATTTGGGCCTCGCGCCAACTCTGAAACATTCTTGGGAATGTGGCTTTGCTCTCCGAGGGTTTTACTATTGGAGATATTTTATTTATGAGCATGAATGTTACGTCGAGACTGGTAGGAAAAACAACAAAATGAATACTTGGTGTGAAATTGTGTTTGGTTTCTTTGGTGCTGGGCATGTTTGCAACTTGTAGCGTCAAGTCTCCCCACAGTGTGTGATTGTGATATCACAGCGGTCTAGTCGAGTTGGGTCTGCTCAGAATGAAAAAAGTCACTTTAACATCTTTCGTCTTCACTTTGCGTGAAGCTCCTTGCAGATGGTGGAGTGCACCCAGTCTTAAATTGTTTTCTTTTTGCATCATTCGTTTGACTGGAGGGGAAATGTCTACTTTTGTCCCACTTTATGTAGCCCGTCATACTTTACTTAGCGAATCATATTTTGGAAGTGCTGTGACATTAACAGTTGGTTGACATTTTGTATCTCAAAGTAATGGCCATATAAATAGAAAACAAGCATTTTATTACAATACGACTCACAAGTACATCCAACATTTGGTGCACGTATGATACGTTGCAAACCTAAACAGCTACCGTTTCCATCAACCTGAATAACGTCACCATCTGTAGGTGTCTGTTTATATGATCGACCTTTCATGAGATTCATTCGGCACCATTAACTGGTTTCATGGTGATGCGGGTCCTTATATTTTCCTCGAGCTAAAGCTGCAGCAGAAGCAGCCCAAATGGCATGGCTGTCACTGCTATGGGCTGCTACACTTTGAAAGGCTCTCTGATGTCCACAATATATAAACCATCTCTTCCCTGGAGGCTGGTATGACCAGCAAGTAGTAGTTACATGGCTGTTATTGCCGTGTTGTGTGTGTGTGTGTGTATGTGTGTGTGTTGTTGTTGTTGTTTTGGTGTTGTGGTGGGGGTTAGTGTCCTGACCCTTGGCTTACCCCCCCTGGGAGACTCATTCCTACCACACACACACACACACACAGACACACAGACACAGACACAGACACACACACACAGACACACACACAGGCAGTTCAATTATATATATAATAAAACACATCAAATTGTTATATTTGCTGAGGGCTTCCATTACGCTTTGATTCAAGGTTGATTTCTGCTCACAGAGACGCTTTGTGTCCGTTTTTAACAGGAACTACTGCAACCTTGCAACGTACTTGATCCGGAAACTCCTACTGTCGTGCCACAGGAGAATCCCTCCTATGGGACCCATGTGGTATATGAGGCAATTACATGGTCTATACTGATGCACTTGGAGGAAGGAACCTGATGTGTTCCCACACGACACACCCCTTTTACATCGCTACCACCAATCTGAGGGAGGCTTGTATTTTTCTCCACAATCTCTCTATTTTGGAGTTAATTATTTCGTACAACAAAGTGGTGCATCGTAATGGAACAGATGATAGTGGTGAAGCTGCTGAGGTTTTGTTATTTCCAAGCATTTCAATAGGAACACAAAATGATAAAAAAAAAAACGAGTCATCAAACTTGCGTTGAACTGCATTGTGTGTGCGGTGCTATGCATTCCCCCGGGAGACATCAGCAGAATAGCTAACGGAGAGCTGTTTGTCTCGAACGGGAAGTGAAGTGATGGTGGGGTAACATCATCTGTCAGAATAGCAGCGGTGCACATGTGTTTAGCAGGGCCTACGGTATCATTTTTAATGCTGCAATCACCCATGTCGAATGGGATGAGGGTGGAGGTTATTCCCACCATGAATTTAAAACTGCGGTGGAGCCACACGACGAATACATCCACATTATCGTACATACATTCACGTTTGAATGTCACGATCCTTACCCCGTACTTGTGACTATAGGAGGCTAAGTGAACTTTGATGGCCCTCACCCTATGCTGAAACATATGGAGAGCCGCAAAGGGGTATTCACACACATGTATGTGTGTGAATATTTAGCAACACTGCATGGTCATTTGCATTCTAGTCGACCCCAATAGCATGTAAATGGAAGCCCTGAGGGCCAAAAAGCTTCAGGAATGGAGCACAAAGCTGCATACCAAGAACCGCAGCATGCGAGGTACATTATGCTTTAGGTCTGAGGATAACCTCGCTGGTAGCAACAGCAGAAGAGGAGAAAAGAGGAGACAACCTAGTAAACAAAATTGCATAACGACATCTGAATTTTTGCGAACCCAAGTTAAAGTGAATCAATTCTGTTTGTTGGTTCGTTTCACTTTCAAACTAAGTCTGGTGGAAGCATTCATACAAGGGGGATGTGTTTATCCATTACTCTAACAAGACTGGGATGACTACAGGCTTTTATTCTCTAAGAGTGTGTATGATATAAAAAAAGTGTTTTTGATGTGTCACACAGATGGTATACATTATTTTGGAAATGCGCTGTTGGTGTTGGCTTTGAGGAAAATAAATACACACACACACACAAACACATGCACACAAGTGACTACAAACACACATATATATATATTAATGGCTACATATAATTTAGTAAATGTAGTAAAAAAATGTGAATTGAACTTGTGAATTAGGGCACGTGTGTGTGTGTAAGAGTGTTTATCTGTGTGTGTGTGTAGAAGAGTGTTTATCTGTGTGTGTGTTTTTGTAGTCCAAACTCCTGTGAAAAGTAAATGGGGATTATCTCCCCTCCCTTGTGAGCCGGGAATAAGTCGGTAGAGAAAATGAACGAAAACAAATTATCACTGCATGTCAATTTTCTCAAGCACTGTAGAACATAATGAATTTTGAATGCATATTAAATGTGCGTCTATAATCACTGCTTTGATGAAAGTGGCTTCATTTTAATAACATATGAAATAAGTAAAGGTTATGATTCAAACACAAAATATTGCTTTGCTTTGACCCTATTAACTGTGTACTAAATCAAAGTCCTAACCAGCCATTTATGTATGATACTTCATCTTATATATATTTGTTAAAATGAATGACAACTTTTGAAATAATGAATTCTCTGTTGTAAGATGTAGACTATATTTGTAATTTAGCTTTCATCCAAAGCATACAGATACAGAGCGTTAAGGAGCAGTTGGAACTAAGGCATCTTACTCAAGGTCACCTACACATAGGCTGAGGACAGTGGGAATCAAACAAAGAACCTTCTAATGGGTGGAAATACCCAGTAGTCACTGCACTACACTTTACATTCCAAAGAAAACATGGCATCCCTAGCAGAATACAGAGAAACACAGAAATAGCATTTGTAGTCTTCCCTTTGCCAGGGTACCTAGGGGTCCATTGGTGTACAAAACAATAAGGACACTTGCAATGGGACTCCCTTAATGTCTTAAACACAGATACAGATAGACACAGATAGACATTCAGCCAGACACACACAGCTGCATTTGCACAAAGTCACACATTGTATCATGGATGCATATCCATGCATATCCAGTCATGCTCATACAAGTAACCACGTGACAAGCTTGGGACACACTAGTGCGGTGAAATCTCATGTGTATCCATGGGTGTACCCTGAGTGTGCCTTGGATTAAAAATACAAGTCCTACCACAATTAAAAAATGAAGACTCATTTCCAAAAGCCTTTTGTTTTGGACATTGGAACAGGTCATGTGAAGGAACAGGACAGACAGGACCTCAGCACCACATGAGGGAATGATTTCAACCTTCTCGACGAAGGCAAACCATCGTGCACTGAGGATATGCAGTGCATTTTATTGCATGCTAATATCTACATTCATACATTTATCCCGTTTGCAAAAAAAAACGAATGAAGAACTTGGCAACTGTCACTAATGATCATGCGATGCTCCAGTTCATCCTGGCCTCCTAAGGCCCAGCCTCTAATCCCTGGCTATGCTCAGTATGATTTATTAGTGTAGTGCTACCAGAAGTTTTTTCGAAATTATGGTTCAATATAAATTTAGGTGACGTTGTATGGCTTAAGTTGGACACCTGTTTCCATGCCCCCCTTTCTTTTCATTAGACTTGGCTCCAGGGGACTTTTGTTTTATTTTATCTTCGTTCAGTCTGATTATTCATCTCGTTAAAGTGTTCTCGTTGGATTAGGCTGCATATCTTTTTGAAAGTTTTACTCATTAGAGTGTGCGAAATGGTGCCATATGTCATTTGGCCCCACTTTCACCTGAGATAATTTGCAATAGTGGTGGGGATTTAAATGTATAAAAACAAAAACCACACCAAAGAGTATTTGTTGTGGATTTCGGTGCAAAAAACGAAAACACAAGCTGAAGGAAGTAACACAACGTCCAGGCCAGAGGCATCCTGCTCTCCAGGTCTCTGTGTCGCTGGTTTTCCAGTGTGTTTAAAGCTCATTGATTAACATGGGAGGGAGCAGACTGACAGCAGCTCATCTGGCTTAGCGACGGCCGGGATGGAGGAGTTTGAACTCTGCACTGGTGGACATGAAAGATGTCAAGAGAGCATTCCTCAGCAAAAGACACAAGAGACGGGATTCAAGAGGTCCACTGCTGTGTGAGGATAGGGGCCTAGTGAAGTTGAGTGAAAATCAATGACAAGAAATGTTCTGCTCTATTTTTCTTCTCCTGTGATGTTTTTCGTTAAAAAAAAGCACAATTTCATTATTACTTTTCTTTTCTGTTATGCTTATTCTTGTTCACACCAAATCACGTACCGGCTCTCCCTCCTGAATAACCGGCAGTACTGCAGAACATCTGGCCAGGTTGTTTTGTTTGTTACACTTGCATTACCCTACTTCAGTCTTTGTTAGGCCCAACCTGTTGAGGGAATACAGCATGATATGGAAGTTATGGAACCAACAGTCTCTGAATGGCATTTACTTTTGTCCTGTGAATTAAAAAATAATTGCTACCCTTCTGCAATTAAGTCTTTGATTGGTGAACAAAATGTGTGGCTTTCCACCCTTATTAATGAAGCTCTGTTCAAAGCTATTACTGTTGAACGTGGACTTGGCGAGACTTGGAAATCACTAAGCTTTGTTATTCTATCAGAAGAGATACTAAATAGCCTCTTTCTCTTCTGCTGGCCAATATTTCTGGCTGGGTCTGTTGTGATCGAATTATGGTTTTGAATTAAGTGCAAACTGCACACTACATCACAGAACAAACAACTTCACAAATGACTGTGTTTATAACACAGAGCTGTAAATATAAATATTGATCAATTAGCACTTATTTTCAGCGCGGTTTTGGGAATGCAATAACATTTAAAAAATTAAAGAAAATAATAATAATCTACGAAGTAATCACAGGATTATGTTTGAGATGACGGTTGCCCATGAGATCATACTACAGTGGTGTTCAAACCCAGATCTAGGATCACATGTATGGAAGTGTCTGCATACAAAGCGTTTGCAAGCATTCAGTTTCCATGTATGGTTAAAGGGTCCTTAGAAAATGCAGTTCATGCAAATTTCTTCGTGAAACACAACCAATGTGGAATTAGCTGCAAGTAATCCTCATCGGCAAGTAGGTCAAATTGAACCCTGTTTACAACCTTAATAGTCTATAAGTACTAGCGGGTAAACCCCCCCATTAAAAGCCTTTGCATTAATAACAAGCCTATGTACATATTCAGTCTATGCTACCTTAGTCAAGGAAGACCGCTGGGCAAACTAAAGAGATTTCAGACAATTTTTAACGCACTTACAACAAAATGAAAGCAGAAATAGCGTCCATATTTATCAATTTCCCCACTGTTTGTAGCCCTGTTTGATACAAAACTGTGTTCCTTACCAGGAAATAGGTTTGCATGGGGAGCAAACAGCTATAGCACATACCTGAGCAAAACTAATTTGATTCTGTGAAGCAATCTCAACGACACAAGAGCCAGATATATGTGTGATGCATGGCTCTCTCACTGTCTCTCCATCTATGTATCTCTCTTCTCTCTCGCCCTCTCAACAGCTCACTAATGACAGAAACCCTCTGGCACCCATTGGCATAAAAAAATAAAGACCGTACGCACATCCATTCAAAATCCTAAGCGTTGAGGGTGTTATGTTACCCGACTAGAGGTCAACACTGTATATACCTGTATTTTGTATATTTCTGTATTTTGCTGCGTGGTTAAACAACAACAACACACAATAACAGTGTTTCCGCATGCTCTCTCTCTGCATCCATTCACTGCTAATGGAGAGAAGGGGGTAAACCTGAAAGCACCACATCCCATCCATAAGCCTCTGTGGACAACAGCATCCTTTCACTAAACAGGCAGTGGTGCGATAAAACTTGAATTGCTCCCATATTAGCATGCCATTGTTTTAGGTAAACCGTAAAATGTGTTTTTGGGACAATGAACCAACCTTGGTGCGAAGAGAAATATTGTCGCGTTCATACGTGGGTAAATATAGTGCACTGGTGAACTATATATCACATTCACATCTAATATCGCAAGAAGGCTTAGGAAAGCAGAGAAGATTGCATATTATGCTCTGTGTCTTTTTAAGGGATGTGCCTAAAAACGTTTAACGACTAGTCGATAAAAATTTAAATGCCTAGAAATCAGTAAAAATGTAACGTTGTTTAACGTTAGTTAAAGTTACTGTATGTATCAAAACAATAACAAAAGACGTAGTTCGTTGACGTCGTGAATAAGCGTGGGCACGTGGAAGTTGTTGTCTTCACCACCATTGCCGGTGAAAATCTATCTGAAGTGAATCATGTTAACGGATGAGTAAATTGATTAAAGTTAAATCATGTTACAATTAGTGACGTTTGATCACGTTATCTTATTTCATTCTAATGAAATAGCCACAAGTAACATAACGTTAAGTTGCTTACTTACCATTCATTTAGTTGACTACCCAAACAGCTGTAGATTACGTTAGGTGAATTAAATCGTGGTGTAGCCAGCGCTGTTATCTTTGGTCAAAACAATCATTAAAAATTACTTTATGAGCATGTTGAACATTGTTGCAACACATAACAGTGTTTCCCACAGAATTAGATTCTACTTGTGGGCGCACACCGTCATAGCTGAAATTACAAAGTACCCTTTACCACTGGATTAAAATCACTGTATAAAAGTGTATCCGGCTAGCTCTACAACTGTAAAGAGCAGGTAAAGAACTGACTGAATTGAGCTCTAGTGTGGGTGCAACGCACATAGACTAAACTGACTTTCCATGTGAGTACAGTGGTGAAAATTATCTCAGACTTTTTCACACCGAAAAAAAGCCCCTACAAAATGAGTACGCATCGAGGTTTAGATTGTGTATTCGACAAGTTTTTTGGTATTTCTGGCATCCCTAATATTAAATCTTGAACACCCGATTGATTACCGGTATATTAATGAAGTCGGCCAGCCGTGTTTCCTCTGTGGGGAAAAGCCAAGAACAATCCGTCCTCCCGCGCATGATCATGTTTATGGGCTATTCCCATTCACAGTCTGTTGTCGATGTGCTGGTGAGAAAGAGCTAATCAATGTTTTGCGCACAGCTCTACAATGAAATACAATTTCTTTGTATGGGAAACACTATTGATCAAGGATGGCATTGTTCTCACGGACTGATACAAAAATATATATTAAACGACCCGCCCAAGTAAAGTCTGTGTGGGAAACACTACAATAGCTTGGTGGCTGGCATGAGCCACTTGTCAAAGTAAGAAATCATAGTAAGCTAGATCAATATTTAACTATCAATAAATACGGTCTCTACTGGATTACTGTTTTTCACGTGTTTCCCAGGAAGTTAGTGGGTAAAGGGCATATGACGCCATTGACACACAACCAAATGTAACGGACCGGTACTGTGAATAAAACCACTAATTGTCTTTTTGTCTAAATTTTACATATTATACATTTAATTGCATGGTCTAATTCTTACATGTATTTCTATCAATAGTGCGTGTCTACTTCTGTGATTTAAAAAAATAAATGTATTGAGTTTTATATCAGAACTGTTTTAATTGAAAATGTTCTGATACCTCTTTTCTCAACTGTCAATTTATTACATATGTTTACCTTATAATCCATCCCTTGTTATCTTGACATAATACTTATTTTACTATTCTTTTCAATAAAAACCCAGAACACCTCTAAAGATCCAGTACTACATGAAGCTGCTTTTATGTTTTAGCTAGGTTTTTTTCTAAGTACATCCATTTTACATGTTGGATCTACACCAGGCTTGATAATATTTAATTATTCTCCCTCACTCACTCCATGGTTGGATGGGTGGTGGACAAATAGGAGCAGGGGGGGGGGGTTCAGTGTTCTGGACCCTGCTGTTACCCAGAGTCCTCTGGGCCACACCAGCATGCCCTGCGGCAGCTCACTTAATGGGATGGCAGCAGGACTGCTGATCAAGCATACTGACGCATACACACACACACACACGCATGCACGCACCCACACAGGCTAAAACACACACACACACACACACACACACACACACACAGGCTAAAACACGCACACACACACACACACAAAGTATTGACATTTTCCAGTACACTTTGCACATGCACATAGTGAGATCACACTGCAGAATATATAGTGGCAAAGAGAGACCCCCAGCATTATTTGAGCAAGACAGACCACTGTGGTACATGCATGCTTGCACTCCACACACACACACACACACACACACACACACACACACACACACACACACACACACACACACACGTAATGGAGTGACAGGCATCCTCCAGGCTGAACCTCACTCCCCTGGAGCCCCTGCTGTGTAGTGTCGTGGTGTGGTGTCAGAGAGCTGCCGTTGCACACAGGACAGCATTGTCCTCTTACGGAGTATCCCCGCGCACCAGTCCAACGACCCATTACCCCAATGCCATGTGCCAATGCACATGCACATTTTGACTCTTATAAGAAATGCACACTATGATTAACACGGAATAAAAAACAAGTTCACCTTCATGAAGGATTTATAACAGATGTATTATATACACTCACACACGCAGAGAGAGTGTAAAACACAATATCCACCTGGGGAGGCCAAAGGGTCGTCTCGATAGGGAGATGCCCCCTAAAGACGTCTTCTTTAACAGGGTATCGACCAGCAACTGGCATTATGCCGTCTGCCGTGTACTTGTCTCTCACACACAAACACAGATAATATGTTAATGAGATGGATGTGGGTATGGCTGGCTGGACTGCCACCGGCTTCTTCTCCAGCACACTTTTACCTGGCTCTTGATCTCTGTCACCTGGCGCCCCCCCCCCCCCCCCCCCCCCCCCCCCCCCCCCCCCCCCCACGCGCCCCCCCCCCCCCCCCCCCCCCC
>JAOPJO010000043.1:17898436-17917759 GCA_027123675.1 Molva macrophthalma | reverse complement strand
CTGTACGGGATGGTGTGGCGGGGGAGCCCGTTACTCCCAGGCGCGGGGGTGGTTTGGGCGGGCGGTCCCCCCACCGGGCCCTTTGCAAGCCCCCATTTCCCGGGCCATTAACACAGGTCCCCACCCCCCCCCCCCCCCCCACGACAAACTTCAGCCAACACTTCACTCAGACATCCATCCATTTAAAGTAACGTTGAAGTGCCGAATCACACTGGATCAGGCGTTGCGGCGAAAACGTCAGTTCAACCATTCACCTGAAGGGGGGGGTAGTGCGTTCAAGCTGCGGCGGTTGCGAAAAAGGATGCAGCCGGCCTGCGGCGAAAAGTTTAACTTTTGGAGAAAGGCAACCCGACGTCACGTTACGTTGGCCAATCACGTAAGCCGGCAATCAAACCGGAAGATGCCCACGGGAAGGAGAATATTGTTTACCGCGTAACGTTAGCATTGTAGAATTCCGGTGTTTACCGAGCAGCTGTGAAGATGGAAGAGTGACTGATCGTCTCCGTGTTGTCCTTTCCAGAGCTGTACAACCCTGCCATGAAGGAGTGGTTTGAGTTAACAACATGACTGTAACAAAGCCAATGCTACAGTAAAAGGGCATTGCTACACGTCATCTAGGTGGCTGCCACACTCCACCTAGGGGACTTTAACTGGGCTCCTCCAGACAAGGACGCAGGGTGGTGGTGTTGGGAATCTGGTATATTGTAAGTTTGCAGACAATGATACATGGCCATGGTGCTCCATGCAGGAGATCTCCCCCTGAGTGTATCGTTATGGCTGGTTCAACCGTTTTTTTTACATTGATTTCTCAATGTACAACAGGTGTGAAGCCTCACCCAGCCCCAGAGTCCAATCAGACTCGGCCAGGTGAGGCTGCTTAAACCAGCCATCATTCACACACAGTCCCACATACCCCTAACACCAAATTGAGGCTGGGGAGAAACCCCAGCTGAAGCCTACTCCCCCCTTCCATCATCCACACACACTCCCACAATGAGGTCACACAAATGGGCCATGAAATTACCCTCCTAAATTGCCACAGCAGTTTGCGGTTATCACCTGATCCAGTTAACACCTGATCCAGTGTGAATGAGCCTTAGGACGCTGCCATGACCTGTGAAGTTACCAGACATACACCCATCTTTCGGATGGGACGTTAAACCGAGGTCCTGACTCCCTGTGGTCACTAAATATCCCATGGCACTCATCGCAAGCGTATAGGCGCTAATTCCGGTGTCCTGGCCAAATTACCAACCCGGCTTTTGTTCCAACATGGCCCCCTAATCATCCCCCGGTCCCGAATTGGATAGTTTCATCATTACGCACCTCACCACTGTGACAGCCAGTGTGTGGTGAGCGTTCTGGCACATTCTGGCAGCCGGGCATCACCCAAGTAGGAGCTACACACTGGCAGTGGATGAGGTCTACCTCATAACCCCCCCCCCATCACAGACACACAAACACACTTACACACACACATACTCACTATGTAAAGCGCTTTGGGTACCTAGAAAAGTGCTACATAAATGCAATCAATTATATAAAGAGGTTAAATCCTGGAAAATAGGAAGAAAAAAAAGCCTTTTGTGTTTTTTTTTTATCTTTCTCTGCATGAGTGAGTTATTATAAAAGAGCCAATCCTGCCTTATGGTAATGTGGTGCAAGTTATCTCTTAAAGCCTTTCTGAAATGGAAATGTCTATAGGAAGAGAAAGATAACTGGGTTACAGCTCAATGAGAAACACAAGGGATCAACAATATTTTTTTGGTTTTGCATTTCTAGGCCTGTTAAATAGTTGCAAAGACGCAAAACAAGTTTTCACCAGACGGCAGATTACACAACAGGTTGGGCCTGCCTTTTAGCACACTTTTCTTTAAAGGGATAACGGTAAATGAGAATTTTATTTATATATTTTTTGTACCTTCTTTCAGTTATTTTCTTACAGGTATTTCAAAACTTGGAACTGAAGGAATTGTACCAGGCTGGAATAAAGTTATGTTGTTGTTTTTAATTAATTCATATTCATTATATACACAATTTTATGCAAAGTTAAACACTCTACAATTGTTTTTTTATAAAACATTACCACTCACTTCATTCAGTACCTTTGAGTATGTGCAGCCATGGTGATATTTGGCAGTAGAATAAGTTAATAAAAGGCCAAAACCCCAAATAGTGCAAAAACTGAAGCCTGACTTGAACGAATTGTGACAGTGGCTCAAAGGCTTCCCTCCAAGCTACTGATGTATTACAGCCAGCTAAGCTTGCAGTCCAGTGTCACTATCAGAGAACAGTTGAAGCAGGAAAACCATCTGTCAAAATGGTGTCAAATGCTGAACGCAAAACGAAAGCCTCCAATCACTGCCATTTTTTGGACAATAATTGTAAAGATATTTGTTTAGATATTGAGGCTTAAATAAAGTTGATTTTACAATAAAAACCAAAATGACCTCCCCCATCTCAGGCAAGATAAATATTAATGAAATATTAACTGAATCAACTGAAATGAATAATAATAGCTACTGTAATTAGTACATAAATATAGATTGTGTTTGGTATCCCTGGAACATATCAATATAATATTTGTATTATGATATGAGTCGAGCTATCATCTCAAGTTGTGTTGTTGCAAAGTTGTATATAATTTTTTTACTTTACTTTTTATTATGATGTCCAAGCCTGCAGGCATGTGATACAATGGTAAATTGTTTATAGTCATCGATGTATTACCATTCCATGCTTCTAGATATTTAATCAGCAATCAATACTTGCTACTGGGTTATCAAAGCAACATTACTGCCTGCTCCTCAAAATTGAGACCTGTTATTTGAATAGTACATATACATTTTAAGTCAAATAGAATATGGTATAATGTTTGGTTTTCTAGTTCATTTTGGAATACATTTGGAGAGGCAATTTCTGGACCTCGAAATGGTGTAACCTCAGGTAAGTACTCTTCTTCAAATCTTTTAATCCCATTGCATAAGACCCACAGCACGCCCTTTCTTAAATTCAGGGGAAAATGTATTTAGGCCCGAGGTAATTGAAGTTTATTTAATGCCGTTCAATATTCAAGTCTGTTTATGCAACTTCTTCCCGCCTGTTGCCGAACCCTCGCCTGTCTGACCGCCTGCCTGCCCCCTCGCCCCTTCCCCCTGGTCCCTGCCTTTACTTATTTGTTGCCCTCAGTAAACTCCTTCATTATTTACTCTCTTTGTCCGTGGTCCCTCTTTGTTGAGCATTTGGGTCCACTCACTCTTAATACCATAACACAGTTACCTGTCAGTTACCTGTAAAAAAAACAGGAATGTTGGATTCACAGATGGTTGCATTATTTTAAACAGATATTATGCACCCAATTAACAAGTTCACTTCATTCTCTACTGCTGTTCAAAGTCTGCACAGATTCTAAGTTATATTATTTATAGCCTCCATGGGCCTACATGTTGAATTAGGTCACTAATTATTACACTGCTCAGAGTTCTGGATATGATTGTGTCGTTGCAGCAGAAACAAGGACTTCTGGGAAACGGTAGCCTCTGTGATTCTGCTTTAATTTTCTCCACTTAAAGCAATATTTTACCCATTTTGTGTAGGTGGATAAAGCCCATTTCCCGGCCATCAAATACTTGCAAAAAGTGCAATTTCCAAAATGTTATGTCCATTTGACCACGGCCCGTTTTAACCCTCCATTCACTTATATTAAGCAAAAAATATATTAGCATATTTCCAGTTATTCTTAACATTATGAATGTGTCTAATATAGTTTATATGCATATTTACTTGCCTGCTCAATGCAAGTGAATGGAGGGTCAAAACGACTGCGTTCAAACTACGCAAGTGGACACAACATCTTGGAAATGCACTTTATAAAAATTATAAATTATAATTGTTTTACGGTGGGGAAAAGGATTTGAAACCCAATATGCAAAATGGTAATTTTTCGTTGTAAGCCCTATGCTCCCATTATAGAACTATATGTCTACATCTATATGCTATTGTTATTGAGCATGTCTTTCTGGTTACTTTCTAGTTCGTAGATAATCAACCTTCACAAAGCCTCCAAGTTACAAAAAGCGATAAGTAGAAGATAGAAGTAGATGTTACATCACGGACAGACCTAACAGTGCTGGTATATTATCCAGTGTTATCATTTAATTCAAAAACAGGTCATAATGGAATAGACTTGGTACAGGTAAAATGACTGCTAGGTAGGTACAGTCTGCATTTATGTGACAAGTTTATAGCTATGAAATCCCAAGGAGTTTGGGACTCTGGATAATCCGTCACATACCCAGCAGTAAACCATGCAATGTGCCGGTCACTGTCTTTATTGCATCATTTGTTTTGCATCAAGGGATGTCTTCTCTCAATGGTCCATGATTACAGTCAGTGACAGATGTGTACACAATTCATACAAACGCTGGCAGAACCCCAGACTCAAACTCATCAAGGAGACCAAGGAGAGGAGATGTCAAGTACAATGAATGCCTCAAAGTTACTATGCATCGAAAGGCAAACATTGTCTGTTGTGCAGAATAAACGACACATGACAAATACACACATGACTAATACAATTTGTGTTTCACCCACATACCTGCCAATATAATGAAAGAGAGATAAGGAATGAGATGATAATAATAATACATTTCATGTATATAGCCCCTTTCCTTGTCTGGGACAATCCAAAGGTGCATAACAGTGCATCATGATAATAAAACAGACAGCAAGGAGATACTAAATGACTAAATTAAACGTGTCTCTGAAGACCAGTGAATGACTTGAAGCACTTAGGCTCAGTAGGATGTATGTGTCTGGGTGTAAGTATCACCTGCGATCGATGCTGCTTGTCATCGGCAAATGTATTCCTGTCAAAAAATGTGCAGGCTTTTTCTGATGTCTTATTACATCAGAACCTTGCTACCCCGTGATAGCAATTGTTGGGGTTGCCGCTGATGCAATGCAGTGGCACTAAAAGAAACCTGCAGACAAATATTGTTTCAATATTAAAATAACAATCCTGCCTTCCACTACATGATGGCTCGGTGACTGTAATGTCTTTACTCTCTCTGGAAAACGTGATCTATCGGCGGTGGGAGAGGGAATCTCTTCAAAGATGGCAGTCTATCACCTCTTATGATCCTCGGGCCTCTCTGAGTCTGAGCCCTTCCTTTTGTATAAAAGTCAATTGCAGAATCTATTCTGTTTGCCTGTTTTGATTTGACGGAGGAAAAATTACTAAATCTATCAAAATACTTGTGTCACTTGTAGCTCATTACTGCATTCTTCCAATACAAATTAAAAAAAGAAAAGAGAGCTCAAAAACAAGGTCTAATAAAATAATGATCTCGATCATGAACATCAATCACGACATGCATGCACACACACACACCTACACACAAACAGAACTGCCATATATATCATCAGTGAGGCCTGCTGAGTCCCCATGGTGGTGCAGGCGGTAATACCATACATTAAGACTAGCCCATCTGCAACGAGAGCATTAGCGTGTAGCCTTCAATCCCACCCGGCTCTGTGGCATTAGCATTAGCATAGAGGATGGGGGCTCTGTTCCAAGGAGCCAACACTGCACAGAGCAGATAAGGACATTAGAGAGAGGGTGCAATGGAAAGGTGTGCCCACTCACACTCACCACACAACGCTCATATTTCTACTGTCTCCATCGTCCCACTGCGAACCTTCAGCATATCGCAATGGAGATGATGCTTATTAAAAATATCTCCGCAATTACCAGCAGTATAAAACACCCACTTGGGCATGGTAAGGCATCATTAGCATATTTATAGAAATGTAGACAATACACGCCTATTATTTTGAAGTACCCTGAATGAGGCAGCTAAGTGCGTTTAGGGAATCTGATTCTTGGAACATGTGGATCAGGAAATACATTGTCGTTACAATGCTGCAATGCTAAAAACCTTCATTTGTCATTTCATATTAAGCCATAGCCTCACATGACATCTATTATCTTGAATTTTCTTTCTTTGGATGAGTTTCCCTTTAAGCTATGATAATTTGTCTTGTCATTTCCTATTATATTCGAGGTTTAGCAAACTGCCGTTGGCTTGCTCCGACATTACTTTCACAGACAAGTGGTATCCAGTTCAGGCCGTTTTGCATACACAACTTTGACTAGATATATGACTGGATATTTAATACTTCATATTTCTGAATTAAAATCGGGTAATGGCACCTGGTAATGCACTGATACACTTTGAGAAGTGGGTAAATAGTGAAGGAATTGAAATGGTTAAGATTTAATTTGGTATTGTCCTCATTGTGGTGATACAAAAATGTGGAGGAGCCATTGCGTAAGGTGTCTTCACTTCCAGAAAGGCCTTGGGGACCTGCAGGATACTGTGAGACAGCAATCTGGCAGGATTATAGCATCTATGAAGCAGCCTGATGCAAGGCCCATTGTGACTTCAAGGGAATCGCTAAAATCGTACAGCTAATTAATTTATACATTGATAATTGTTCCACAGCACAGCACCTGCTGCTTGGTTGTCGGTATGCAGGTGTCAACTTCCCTTACCTCCACATTATGCATATATTGCATACTGTAGTGACAAAGTAAGCACAGCAAATCTGTACTAAGCACCCAAGTATTCGCAGTGTGATGAATAGATTTACATATCCGCATAATAGGGAAAGTAGGAATTGGTGTGTGCGGGAGTGTGTGTGGATGATGGCTTATAAGCAGCCTCACCTGGCCGAGTCCGATTGAACTCTTGGGCTGGGTGAGGCTGCACACCTGTTGAACATTGAGTAATCAGTGTGCACAGGTTAAACCAGCCATCTCCACACACATACTGTATGAATACTGTAAGTCACACTTTGACTTGCCGAGAGAGAGAGAGAGAGAGAGAGAGAGAGAGAGAGAGAGAGAGAGAGAGAGGTTGTAGAATGCAAGGGGGTGAATGGAGCTAAATGCTATACATAGGTTTCTTGTTACAAACATGGGTGGATGTGCCAGCCAAAAAGGGGGCAATAAAACGTAGTGTTACCAGCATTACAACTACAGCATTGTAATCCGTGTATAAACGGTATTGTAGTGCATTTTATCTTGTAAAGCCTGAAAATAACGATAAAAAGTAATGATAAAACTATGTAAAGCGGGATAATGGAATGAAAAACTATTTCCAGAGGTGAATGGGTTGGTTTGTCTTTCTTTTGCATATTAATGTAACAATGCTAATGTTTGTTTGCAAATATTATCCTAATATGACTGACTCAAAAACATAAAAATTGACATACATAAATGACAGAATGTGCTTACTTCTAATTCTCCGAAATGTTAAAAGGTTAATTTTAGATGTCTGTGTCCAAAAGAGGACACTTATAGTATAACACCATGGTGTGTGGCGCATTTTATATACAACAACGCTCATTATAAGGCTTCTACTCAACGATGGTACTAAAAGTATTACAAATTGGTTGTAGCCATGGGGATGACATGCCTCCCACCTTCCTTGAACTCTTAGCTCAAAATGGATTATGGTCGAGTTCTCTAGAGCCGTTTGACCCTTCTGGGCTACTGTAGCAACATGGCGGTGCAACATGGCAGAAGAGGACCCTCGACATAAAGGGCTCATTCTAAGATACCGAAAACCCACATTTTATTTTCATGGTATTATACACTCATTAAAACATACTTACTTAATATTAAATTCAATTTCTATCGAGTCCTTTTCCGCTGGATGCTGCTCTGAATACGAAACCTGTTTCTAAAATGAGAACCTCTGTCTATTTCAGCTGTGCATGGGCTATTTACTGCCACTGTGTAAATTACAAAATCGAATGGTTATTGGAAATATGGAATTATTTGCAGATACACAGTTGATCTTTGGCAGTAGTTGTTATTTTAATAAATCCATTCATATTATATATTGCATATATATTATGCATCTGATCATTTTTTCTCTCCTTGAGTTCTCTGATGAATTGGACAAAAGCGCTTAATAAGTGAACATACATGACGAGTAGTTGGCAGCTATCGTGTCATGGACAGCAGTCCTTTCATGAATACACATTTTAGGAAATCAGAATTGGATGTAAATTGACTTTACTACATGAATGGTTCAAGATTGAATTAAAATAATGCCATTTAAAACATTTTTTGTGCATTCTTCTCCACCATCAGACAAGTATCACAATGGCACAATGAAAGAATAATTAACACGTTTGACGTTGATTTTCAAGAAAATCTGCAAACACTCATTTACTCTTCGCTCAGTTGCACCCCTTGTGCCCTGTGTGGCATGTATTCTCATTAGAACACTGCTGCTTCGACCTGAGTCGATTCAAAAAGATAACATGGCAACCTCAAGCAACTTGTTGAGGAAGCACTTTTTTTCTCTGCTTCTGATTTCTTCCCCAACCGAGGTCGATGGAGCCTCTACTATTGAAGGGGTGTTTGATTGTGACCATTTGCTTTGTTTTTATTGGGTATGGTCATGTTGGCATCATTGTTCGTCCACACAATGTTGCTGGAGAAGCCACTGCTTCCTAGCAGTTGCATTTGAGGCAAATTGTGTGCATGATTCTAGAAGGGGTACATTGCTAGCAAAATGACAGGAAAAGAAATAGCACCGGTGAGATAGCCTCAATTTCCAGGCTCTCTTGTGACACTTGCATTGTACAAGAGAGCCAATAGGAAGAGAATAACAATTTTTTTTTTGCAGGCCAGTCGGGTGCCGCTTGAACTGTGATTGGGTGGATTGGTACAAAAAGCAGTACGGGAAGCTCGATCAACCAAAGGCTGGCTGCTAACTCGAATCTGATGGCAAATAGAGGTGAGGGAGCTAGACCGGTAAAAGCAACGCATTGGGTCAGACTACCGGTAAGATAAAAATGTAGATGATAAGGTTTTGTTCTAGCCATGATACCAGCCAATATATTGTAGATAAACATGTATTTATTAATCATAAATTCAAGTTGAGAGTCATACTTGATTTGCTAAGGGTGTTCAGTACTTGAATACATTATTGCAAAAAAATGTTTCTACATTCCCCTTTGCCATACTGTCAGTGTCGTACATGTTTAGGGGATATCGCTAAGGATCAAAGTACTTCTTTTCATTTAGAGATGCTGGGCGGACACCAGAAGCATTGCAAAGGGCTCTTTGGAATAAATATTGATAGCCCCTGCAGGTTGAAATCCCATTTGGTTTTAAAACAGAAAGAAATGTTTATCCATTGGATATGAGACGTGGGGCCTGGCTGTAGATTAACTGAAAGCATATGTTCAATGCTGGACATTAATGGCTTCTGGTCATAATGGTGGGTAAGTAATGTTGTTTACAAAGACAGAGCATTTTTTATAATAATAACCATATTGACTTAATTTTTGTATTTTGGTAGCTGTAATGTAATCCTATGTATGTATCTTGTATATACTTAGGTTTTTTTTATTTTTTTATTACCAAAATAATGTTTATACAGCAGGATGTTGGTTTCACTAACCTAGCACATTTGTTTTTCTCTTTTTAGAAACAGATTTGACTTTCTCAGCAATTGTAGACCATGGCCTTTTGGGTGTTGAAAGCCCTCATTCTGTAGCTGATCAAACTATATTTTGGGTCGCCTGGACAAGTTTAGCAGCGGCACCAATAACAAGGACAGAGCACTTTGATGAGCCTTTGTTGAGTCTGTGAGAGTGACACTTGGTCTCATTACCTGTACACTATTGGAGGAGCAAATTCATACGATTATTTAATTAGTTTGGCAGTTGATTTAATAGGAGATTTGATTTTCCAAATAAGATTTCAAATGAGAAATCACTGTGTGGTTTTGTTTCATCAAGGCCACATGAAATGAAAACTGAAATAAGCGGGACATTCCTCTTCTTCGCATGCTGCCGTTTAAATGGACTGGCAGCTCCATCTCCCTTTTGTATCACATCTCCCACACAGTCTCTGACGCAGAGAGGACTTTGATGTGTCTATCACTTTAGAAGTTACAATGGGCCTCACGGCAATGAAGCCTTCTGTTGAAGTGAGTTAGGAGTTAGTTACCCTTGAAAATGTTTTTTAAATAAACAATGGGGTTTTTCGCAGGTGTCACGCACGAAAAGCACGTTTCTTTTTTAAAAAAATGATTTCCTTTTGTTGTTTCATTGACTTTCCAAAAGATATGTGTTGTATTTCATGTATTGTGCATGGTATTTTTGCCATTATAGACTGCATCACAGTTGCTGTTAAAGTGAAAGTAATTTTTTTTGTAAATAAGTAATTATTTACATAAGTAATGTAAATAAGTAATTGAATTGGAAAAAAGGCTTGATTAAGATGTTTTATTGCTTGTAATGCTTTTATTTATTTAACAGTCTTAATGAGGTTCTCTATATGTATGCTGTATTTTATATAAAATTTTATTTTGCTATTTTTGTTGATTCTATTTACGTTGATGTTTCTGGCGCTGAGCCAGAAACATAAGCCAGATAATATATTATTCGTCACAGTAAAGTCATCCGAATCTGAATCTTAGGTTACTGGACGTTTAAGAATCGTACCTCTTGCTGTTGCAGAGATTGCTGCTGAATGTGTGGATGAGTGTCCGTGTTCGCGTCGGAATAGCTGAATGTTTCTGATTGTGTGGATGAGTGTCCATGTTCGCGTCGGAATAGCTGAATGTTTCTGATTGTGTGGAGTGTTTGTGTAGGAAACAAGATTAGCAGTTGTCTACATGTTTTATGTGCACCTTGCCCCGTCTAATTCATAATTCCGTCTGTTTTAGCGTGTTGCGGTGACTGCCACCGGATGCCTGGTCTGTTGCGGTGACTATAACTGGATGTCTGGAATCCCCTGACATTTAACCGGCCAGCACCCAATCACCATAAACAATATATATATATATTTATTCATTTTTTATTAACTAAAGGATTTCAAATGTTTGCTTGTATGTTTGTCAATCATGGCACCCATTGCACTCGTAACCATCCCTGGAAGGAGCGATCCCCCAATCTGCGTTTCTTCTCAAAATTCCTTCCTTGCTAATTGAGAAAGTTTTTTCTTGCCCTCGGGGGGGCTAGGGCTAGGGGTGTCATAAATATATGACCTGTTAAGCCCTTTGAGACTGTAACTGTGATTAAGGGCTATACAAATCAAATTTAATTGAATTGAATTACCAAGACTGCTGAAAATGTATTTTTTTAAATGGATATCCTCTAATTAATGTTTGAGGTTATTATTCGGCTGGATTAATGGGGATATATGTTGGATAGTAAACAGTCCTATTGCATTTTGGATGTTTTTTTAATTACATTTTTATTATAACGTGCACTCACACAAACGGACACAAGATGAATATGAGCATATGAGCATAATATGTGCATATGAGTGTGTGTGTTATAATAAAAAGGAAAAAAAAAGATTTTGTCCAACCAGACTTTCCCAAATCACTAGTCATTTTGATTAGAAATTAGGATGATCAAAGTTAAGCTCCATATTCCCAGTGGACGTCTAGAGCGGAAGCAGAGCCAGGACGAGAACTATGCAGACTCAGCTGTTTCAGGCCAAGGACCATCGCTCTTTATCTAAAGATGATGGACACACAGTGCATTATAATGATCGAGTGCCTTAAACAGTCATTTTGACCTCATCATCGTGTATAATTCAACCGCGTTATTTGTAACAAATACTAATTGCATTCAACGCAATTTAAAAGAGAAATAAACGGTAATGTAAAGAAGAATTCCTCCACCAACTGAGCCCCCGGCAGATGGCTGCTGATGGATGCCACATGGATTCTGTCCACATCTGGGCGCTGTCCAAAATACAAATGGGATGTAAACAGTGCGTACAGACACGCGGTGGACACCCACTGCGTGTCCCTCTCACAAAGTGAAAGTTATGCCATGTTAATGCTCCATCCATGCAGTAAACTGGCACTTTTAGTTCTTTCTTCAGTTTTACCTGTGGGTTGTTCTACTTAGCGAATCCAGCCATTACAGGGCCTACTGTAGCATTTATGAACAGGGATGGGTACCCAAACCCAGTCTTAAATGGACTCCAGGGATAATATTAAAGAGTAGTATCGATCCGATGTACCCATATCTGCCAGCAGTAGAAATTAAGGAAATATTTGTTTGATTACTTTAGGCTAGATAAAAGTTGCAATAGTTATATACCTCGCATTTTCGCTATTTCTCTTTTGTTTATGGGTTGCTGAATATTGTGTGGTACAAAACTATGACTGCTTCTGTCTTGGTCAGATCTCATTTATATCAGTAGTTCTAACCTGGATACATTAAGGTTGAAAGTTTGAAAAAGGGCTAGGGTTTATTTTCAGTAGTAAAATATGGATTTAACATTTCAGTGTTTGTGTGCATGCCTATCTTATGAGTAATAATCAGCTTTGAATGATATTAGGCAAATATTGCTGTGAACAGCTGGATGCCACATGGCTTAGCAGGAATTTAACATTTCCAGGTGGGTACATTAAGGTAACGACCTTTTCCATTTGCAGCCAAACAAAGTGTTTGTTGCCCAAAACCTTGCATCACTTTAGCCTCCCCGGCACCTGTGTCCTCATCTGCAATGAAGTCAGGGTGAATGGCTTATTTTCATATGTGACAACACACCACTCCAATCAACAGTTTTGATGATCCACATGATGTTGTCACCAACCAGTGATTTCCTCCCCTGTACCAGGAGTCCCTTATTTGACTCCAGAGCATGGATGGATTTGGCTATTCCCTAACAGCTCATCATCTGCTGCTGTTTGGTGTGCAGGTGTGGCTGTGGCCACCTGTTCCTCTGCAGCTCTCTTGATGGTGTGTATCCAACTCCATCAGGAGGCCCTTTGCCATGACCAGCTTTGAGATACTTAAATCCCACAGCATTAAAAGCCTTCAGGAATGGAATGGTGCTCATCAGATGAAAGTTCTCCCGTTCGGATTTTGCATCTTGGATCCATAACTGATGACTGAAAACAATGTTTGGATTCTTGCGTGGTTTATCTTTAGGAACTCTAGGATTGGTTCCAGATGAGTCGATCACTATACCGAAACGTTTCAGTAGTGGCAATTCACTCAATTTATTTCTATAAAATAACCCAAATCTAATCTGCACATTGACATCCTTGACGGAATTAATACATCACTTCTTTGTCAAAAAATGCTGGGCTGAAGCCTAAATTTGTCTGATCGTATAAACAGACGATCAGCATCATCGTGTTTCAGTTGTGGGACAGCATTTTTGTTTGCTATCATTATATATCATTACTATATCATTCTGCTTCCATTTAAAACAAATCAAATCAAGACTTTAAAAGACAAAGTTATATTACTAATTTTATTTTTATTTTATTACTATTTTATAACTTATCGGAATCATCATTTTTAAATCTCCCACATTTACGCCCAGTCAATCAAAGCTAGCGAAGTTGGCCAGTGTGTTGTGTGCCACCTGTAAAATACTGATTGTGACTTTAACCTTAAAAGTATTTTGAAATCATGGCCCACTTATTTGTCAGATGAGAAACAAACCCAGTGAAGGGACATTTCGAGGTCCCTTTCCTCCTAAATAATTGTTGCCAAGTCGCTGTTATTCCTTCATTCATACCATTCATGATGCTGGCTTGGAGCGCATGTTTGTGTTTGGTTTGAGCACAGCCATATTCTACTGTGATGAAATAGGGACTTTTGGGGACTGACAAGTCCCTGAGTATATATCGAGTGCAAATAATAATAATTGGAATTTCAGAATCTCTTAGAATGAGGTGGAAAATAACAGCCAGAAATGCTGCTCCACTTACTCCTTTATTCAGAGTTTTTTGGAATCACATTTGTTTTTGTTTAGATGAAAGTTATACTGACGTATCTGCAAAGTATTTTTAGACATGAAAATAAATACAATTTTGACTACTATTCAGACTAATTCAACAACAGTCTGAAGATTACTGTAGCCTGCATTAATACAATAAAGTAAACATTGCTGTACATGTAACACATCTCTTTTAAAACCCTCAGATCTTTTATTTTCCTAAACACAGGCATCATTTCATCTTATAGTACAGTATAGTATAGTATAGGGTTTTACATTGACTTTCTAGTATGGATCTTCATTGACTTGCTGACTAGAAAATCTGATGGGTTTTTTTGATTCCAGTGAAAATCTCTGTTTGGTCTGATGCCAGTCTCATATTGACCTTCTGGTTTTTGACACTCGTTTTCTGCAAGATGAATAAGGTCCTTCATTTAAACCTTGTCAACAGTTTGTGGTTCTATCGGTCACCCCAAATGCACGGACGCACACATGTATGCATACCCAAAATTGCACACACACACACACACACACACACCTGAACAGCCCACAACGCGACAAACTGGATGGAGGAATAGATGTTGCCGAAAGCATGGAGCAAGTTAATGACCGTCTGTCCGACAGACCTTCCTGATGGCTTCTGAATAACTGCAGTATGAACACACACACACGCGTGTGTGTGTGCTCACATGCACACACACATATAGAAGTACACAAAGTGTCCCACATATACACACTCATACAGAAGCACACAAAAGCACACAAAGTGTCACACGTGCACGCACACACACACACTCACAGATAAAGCCACACAAACACAGTGTCACACACACATACATAGCAATGTAGCCATCCAGGGATTCAGAGTGTCTAAGGAGAGAGGTTGGGGGGGGGAGGGGGGGGGTTGCGTTGTAGCTCAGCAGTGAGATGCTGTTAACACAGCCCCCCAGGTTAGCTGGGATAAGGAGCAGACAGTGTATACGGCTCATGAGGTAGGGTGGAGCGTGGAGACGCATTCCAATTGCTTGTTTTAAACTTCAAACAGAAAAGAGGAGCAGACATGAGCCCAATGCGCTGACAGCCAGAGGAAGTGGAGTGTGACAACACTGCAGAGAACAAAGGTCCCCAAATACCTGTGGGTGTGTGCGTACCGATACGTCTACAAGCGCTGTGCGTGTGTGCGTGTGCGTGTGTGTGTGTGTGTGTGTGTGTGTGTAAGCGGTCTAGGGTAACGCTGCATGTTTGAATGCACGTGCTGTCAGTGATTACTTGCTAATAACCGTAGCTTATATATCCGGAGCATTTACTCATCATATAAATAATGTTTTGAAAAAGTAGTCAACATTTCAGACAACGAAGAACACACACACCCACCCACACACACAAACACACACGTTAAGTCATCCTCTCTGTAATTTTGGCCAAATTGTGTTTTTTGTGTGACTTTGTGTGACAAATGGAGTCTAGTTTGCCTCTACAAAATTAACATGCATGTGATAATACCATCTACTAATGAACAACATGCTTTTTTTTGGCTGATGCAGATGGAGAGTAGAGGAAGGGTATTGGAGGGCTACACTGGAATAATTAGAGTTGATGGCGATGGAGAGTTGAAGTGGGAAGCCCCAGAGCTCTGCTGAAGTGTTCTCCCCCACAAGGTTGTGAGACAGATCACATGTGAAGCTGGATGGAGTTTGGTTTAATACCATTTTAATTCCATGTTTTTGTTGGTATGGCAAGGAATGCAATGGGGTCGGCAGTACATCATTCTCCTGTTCATTTCCTGCTCAGAGTTGTATTATCATTAGCTTTACCAGCATCTAGCTAGCACACCACCACAGAAGTCTATTTTGGATGGAAAAACCGAATCGACCGAATCCAATCTGAAAATACGTATAGAAATACTATATAATGAATGTGTAATTCTGTTCATCGCTTTACCACCAGTTCGTCACACACTCATACAATACAGTGGTGGAGGGTTTAAGATGAAATTTGGAAATGATCATTGGAGCAACTCGATGTGATTATTGTATTCTGGTTGTTGATTGGTTAGGGAGGACGTCCTCCTATGGAGCATTGTTTAATGGGTTTTGGCGAATAACAGATAAGCAAGAAAAAATAAAGTACATTTAATTGATTTAAGAGTCCCCCCTCCTTTGCCCCCCTCCCCAAACCTTTTCACATAGATTGCTCTTTCCCTCTTCGCCTGCTCTGCAAAAGTCGCTGATGAGGCATTTTAATGAGAATTTCAATAATGACTTTTCCCAAAAAAGAGATACAAATGAAGATATATATTATATGGTTTATTTCAACCAATTACTGTTTATATTTTGATCTCCTCCTGCCTCTCTCTCTCTCTCTCACACACAAACACACACACACACACACACACACACACACACACACACACACACACACACACACACACACACACTGCGTACAGTTAAATTAGTCTTCCTTCAAACCATGTAACATCCTTGCTTTGAGATTTCCGTATATAATGAGTTAACTTTTCTGGTTGCCTCTTGCCCTGCCTTCCTTTCTTAAGAACCCACCATTATGCTGGTTGCACACAGGAAGTACTTTGAACCGACCCGTCCTTGTTGTGACCCTTCTAGTTGCAACGAGAATGGAGGTGGTGACACCCTGATGATGAACTGATTGATCGCCTACTTGAGTCTCAAAAGACTTCCTGTGCTTAGCATGTGAGAGTCTGCTTGAATGTGCGTGTGCATTTGTTCATTTATTAACTAATTTGTTGAACATAAGCATCCCGGTTTCCATCTCTAAGAGCCTCATCACCTGTCTGACGAGAGGTAATGTTTACACAAAGGAGACAATTGAAATTCTCTGGTATGATAAAACAGGTTTTCAGTTTACTTCATTTACTTAATATACTACCCAACCTGGCGACCCTAATAGATGGAATTATTTAACATTAATAGCCAAGTCAATACAATCTTCTTCTTCTAATCAGGAGAAGGGTGCGAGAGAGAAAGAGAAAGAGAGAGCCATTGAAGGAGAGAGATTAAAACACTAGACATTGTGCCTGCACTGCCTTACAAAGTCTTAAATTCAGATGTTCTAATAAAAGCCGTATTCAGGTCAGGAGCCGCCACTGCTGACCATCTACCGCCGTTGTTCCTCCCTCCCCTCCCCCTTAGTTCTGAGGATGAAATAAACATCTCATAGAGCATTCCAAAACATCGGCCAATCACTTAACATAAAAACCCTTACAGAGTATCCCAGTTATGTCGGACAGTAATGAAAGGAAGCGATAAATAATAAAGGTCTTTCAATTTAGGCAGGGCTCACAGCGGATACCCAAACAACAAAGAAAGGGGAAATAAATATGGGCCTGCTACTCAGTTTGGTCAGTCCAGTCAGGAGGTTCCTAGATTTGTGGGGTGGGAATTGAAAGAAGCCCTCCGATCATCACGGAACTGGATAAACCCTGTTGTCCAATGGTTATAGTCCAAGGTGGCTGTAGTCATAACCTCCACGGGAAAAAGGATTTCGCTTTATCACAGGGGTTAACTACATGCATTCAACTCAACCTAGTTTCACCTTTCATTCTCACACTCGGCCACCGCGGAAACACCAGACTAATTGAACTTAAAGGGGTGAAAACAATCGCAGGTGCATTTGCATTGTAATTAGGGGATAGTTTGGTGCATCATGGGATGCGTCTTTTACATGAGTGTCACACTATGAAGTGCAATGCTTTTGAAAGTAATTTTTTTCTCAAATGCATGTATTCAATTACTCTTAAGAGCATTCTCTAATGATCATGAGTTGGCATCTAGAGAGGCACGTGACTGAGCCTCTGGACGCGATTGGATAGGCCTACAACCAATCATAGTATCAAAACGGGTGATGCAGCACTGAGCGACGAAAAAACATCTTACTTCTCAACAAAAGCTTTTAGTGCAGTCGGTTGTTCTTCTTTAATTGAATACTGTCTCGATAGCATAATTAACTGGCCATTCTATTATTGTTGTTGAAAATGCCTCCACGGCGCACCTGCACAGTCATCGTATTTATCCCACCTCATGTTAGATAAACGGTTGTGATTGGTCTGTCTTTTTCGTACCGGGCGGGGGTATTTGTATGGGAGGGGGACCAGACCTTATCTGCAGAGCAAATAAAACATGACCTCGTGGGATTTGTCTGGTTCCTAGGCTAGAGAACCCCCTGGGCTCACCCACAAATTAAAGACAAGGACAAAAAGGTCTTATGGTCCAAAAATGACTTGAAAATGATAGGATGAGTGTGGATGAATCAATTGTGAGCGCCAATGACAGTGTAAAAACAACAAAATGGTCTTTAAAGAAAGCTCCAGCAAAATACAGTAACAAAATGGTGGGAAAATGGCTTGCTTCCAAGCACATTATGGTGTCGCAAAGGAGCAACAGCTCCCCGTTGATAAATGGCTTGCTTCCTAACACATGGTAGTGCAGAAACAGAGCAATAACCACCAGGAGAGGAACCGCCCCTTATAAACCGTATAAAACCCTCCTCCACAGGTGAAGCTAATTTCTCCAACTACCTGTGGAGGGAAAAGCAAAAAGGAAGGAAGAAGGAAGCTACAGCCATCACACTATTGCTTACAATTTCCAGCCTTGCGCTGACAGTCTGGATGGGCAAAAAGATCCCTGTTTGTAAATGGCTAAATACAACATGGTTTCCAGTTTGTCACAAAGCATTGTGAGTTTGTTTCATGTTTCCCTATTTGACAGATGTTCATTTTGATGGCAAGGGAGGAGTCTGAGTGCGAGATCTGATTCATTATTGTCAAAGAAATGGACAGAAAAAACAACATACAACAAGGTAAATAAAGAGCACTAAAGTGAAGGTGTACACAATGTCCCACATTTTCTGTTGATGATATTGATGGCAAGAGGGACAAAGGAGTTTTTGTATTGTATATGTTATGTATATGTGTTCTGTGCTTGATGTGCAAGCTACGTGCTTGTTAACTGCAAGGATGCCCTAATGCAAATACATGCGAAGGAATCCAATATTGGCAGTTCCTGATGTGAACCCGTGCCAAACAGCACAGAACGGGCCCAGTCTGGACCCTGGCCTAGAGAAACGCTGTCTGAATAATTCCACAGGTCATGCGGTTCAGGAACTGCCTACACTAATTGCAAGATATTGCTGACAGAATATTCCTGAGGATTTGAGAGGGGGTGTCGTCTCTGTGTCTGGTCTGGATTAGAATTAAAAACGAGATAGTGGTATTCAACATCCACATGTTTGCAATATCAAATCGTCTAACCCTACTTCTGTTAGGTTACCCTGTTGAGGAACAAGCCTGCATGAAATACAAAAACAAAAAATGATGTTGTATTGTTTCATTATAAGGATTATCACTGTAGTTATGAATGGGAATCTCTGTCAGGACATCTCTCCAAGCATGCAGCTCCCAATCTGCTAAGGTAGAGTACCATCTGCTGTACCTGTGTGTGTGTGTGTGTGTGTGTGTGTGTGTGTGTGTGTGTGTGTGTGTGTGTGTGTGTGTGTGTGTGTGT
>JAOPJO010000043.1:17825702-17841091 GCA_027123675.1 Molva macrophthalma | reverse complement strand
TATCGCTGTCGGTACAGTAAGGATGTTCATAGAAACAAGTGCCAAGCACTTACAATTGCTAGGTTAACCCATTCCCCATATATACAACAAAGATGGCTAGGATAAGATGCTACACAATGCTAAGTACTATATTGTTTATGTTCTGCAGGGTATATGGATTCAAGCAGTTAGGCTCTAGGCCTGGCTGGTGTACCATGCATGTAGGGGGGACTGGATACTGCTTCAGTCTTACAACCTAATAAGTAAAATAAGTGCTGAACAACAAATAGTGTTTTATAAAAAAGCAAATAACTCCTAATGCAACATCATGCATAGGGCATATTATTGATCCAGAAAGCAACATGTATTTCAAATACAATAGCGTTGGAATAGATCATATAAAACAACATGTTTTACGGAAAGGATAATGAACAGCGCACAGATTGATGCAGGAACCCAACGTGAAGCGGAGGCTGCTGTATTTCCCAAAACTAGCAACTTTAGGCTAATTCCTAGCTTCTGAGATACAACAAAAAAAGTAGTAATGTAGTAAGTGATTATACTAACTGTTGGCTACCTTTGGTATTTCTTGGCAGCAGATGGTAACACGGTAACGGTTGTTACCGTGTTGTACACAAATTACAGTTAGACCATTACATGTGAAATATAACATAGCTACAACTTAACTACGTACCACTGCGAAACGTGCGTAATGTTCGGCCTGACTTTGTGTTTCGTATCAGACTCGGACAGACTTGAACATGCACGGCCGAATCAAAGCCATTGATACCCGCAACATTTACAACTTATCGGTGGGTGTGAGATTGCCGACAGATGTGCAAAATGTTTGACCAATCACAACACAGTGGGCCAGCTGACCAATAACAACGACAGGATTCAAAACAGAACGTTTTTGAAAGAGTCTGAAAGCGGTTTTGCAGAAATTAACTGTGTGAGAATAATAAGGTGTATTTTTAACATCAAGGCATGTAACCGTATTCTAGTAGTACCCCCAAATGAAATTATTAACCCCAAAAAAGCATAATATGGGCCCTTTAAGGTAAATTAGAAATTATGTAACACATTAAATTAAATAATTAAGTACCCGATTTTACAAACCAAAACTGTCACTGCGGCTTATTTTCCTTTGCGTCTAAATGAGTTGCTTGCAAAATGAAAGATGCTTTGTTTTCTTAATTTACGGACACTAACTCAACCATCAGTTGAAGGCGACGCGGTCGCGGCCCCAAGGAACATTGTACTATTTATACAGTGTTGTTATGGTTTCATGCTAGCATTGGGCGCTACATGGAAGTATTTTGGTTGTGGGCCAAGATGCGTTATTAAAATGTGGCTTATACTACGGAGCAGCTTATTTGTGGTATTTTGAAACATACAACCCCATTTTGCCGCTCCCGCAGCTTATATAAATTGCGGCTTTATTTTTGAAAAATACGGTAGTAATATTTGGGTTGAGTACGTCATTTTGACTAATATAATCAATCGATTTTAGGCTCTACAGATTGGCCCCAACAGGTTGCACCTGGTGACACTCAAGGAACAAGCATAAAAACATTGCATACATAATATACAGTTTGGAAACCTGTTGTAATTATTATTGATCATGAAATATAAACAGATAAATGCACACCTTGGTCTCGGAGGAGAGTGAGAGAAGAGCTCTGATTATTGATGGAGCACTGGGCCTCAGCAGGCTCTTGCTGTCCGGATCTTGGCCTTAGGCCTGGACTTCACCAGCTTGCATTGATATCTATGACGTGCTGAATGGTTTTGAAATGGCCCATTGTGGTGTTCTTCGTCTAATTGGCAGCTCTTGAATGATGCCACAGGCCCCCTAATTGATGTCAAATTAGCATATTGAACACATCTGGGTTACAAATGGCTGCGAGTTAGGGGATGGCAGCAGGAGGTGGCTTATTAAAGAAGCCTTGCACTGCTGTACACATATTTACACATAAACAACAAACAAAGAGGCAGGTATTCACACACACACCTGGGGAGAGTACACTACAGACGCATTGATTTTAAAGATATGATTATGTAAGAATGTTTTTAGATATTGACACATGGAGGTATATCGCACACACAAATCAGGTGTGCGTGGGCATGACGTGTGTTTGCAAACTCTGTTCACTTTCATCTTACACTGCTTTCTGTTGTGAAACACATTAAACCAATCTCACTCAGGATAACTCAATTACCTCAGTAAGTAAGAACTCAGTAAATGTGTGTAGGAGGGGCATTATATGTTTATAATCTATGTTAACAACTACGTTCTATCCTCCATGACCCATTACTGCACACTTTTTCCAACCTTTCTTTTTTCAATGGAGATAAAACTGTTCTCATAATACACATACAACATATTCTCACAATGTTTAGAAGTTAAGGTTCTTCTTGATTTGTTTCAGAACATGGTTGGGTCAGCCCATTCTGTTACTTTCAAAATATTGAACCACTCTATCTACTCTAAATCCACCCTTCTACTGGGATCAGGGTAATGCTGATTGTTGGATCAAAATGATCCCAATCTGACATTGTAAATGATCATATACGCGTTTTGAAAATTTTATCCAGATTATAGCTAGGATTAAAATACCTTATCCAATCTGATTCCAAAATGATTCCAATGGTTTTGAACAACCCATTGGGAGAATTTAATCCAATCCAAAATCTGATCAGATCATGTATGAACCCCGGGACAGAGAAAAAAAAAGGAAATCACATTCCGTTCCAGATCCACCCACTATTCAGCTGCTTTCTCTGTAACTCTCTCCATCCCGCAACACCATTCCGTCCCTCCCGGTGAAGGGTGTTTACTGAAGCCACCCTTAACAGTCCTGCCAATGTTGGCACCTATTCCTAAAGTCCCTTGAAGGCCCTTACACAGAGAAGGTGATTCATTAAAGTAATTAAGGGAATGACGGTTTCAATTAAGGCCGCTATGAGCTCCGAGTTTGGTATCAGCAGGGGGACCTGAAGGGGAAGGGGGAGGGGGGGGGTGACAGAGATGGAGAGAACGCGACCAGCTTGAAAGTAATGGAAAAGAGTACGGAGAGCTACCTGAAGAGAGAGACAGAGCGACACAGCAGAGAGACACAGCGCAGCTGGGAATGAGATGATTCCATCAGCACATGGATTTATTCAACCCAACTCAGAAAACTGTGTGTATGTTGATTGTGTGTGTGCGCAGGCACAAATGTTAGTATTAAACTTTCCATTTTTTCAATTTTTGTATTACTTCAAATGATTGAATGTGTCTTGTACTGATTGATTATAACTATTGTATGTGCATTTGTGTCTGTTTATCATTTACGTTATCATCCAACTTTAGTGATCATATATATCTATATATATAGATATATATAACAATTAAATGTATTAAAGTAATTAAGGGAACTACTTCAATATAATTCCAATATATTACTATTTTAGTTAATGACACATCTGCTTTAACTCTGATACGTACAAATGCGGCAAAGTTCAACAACATCCTCTCAACCCTATCAAACAGCAAAGCAAAGGACCTATATGGTCTTAGTATCATATTTATACTAAATCATAAACAAACTTTAACCTCCCCTATTACTAAAATAATTTTAATGATAGCACTTTAAACACCCCTGTGAACACATCCATAGATAAACAGGAGGTAAGCAACGATAGACCCATCAGCCTTCGCCCCATCATCTCAAAGGTCATTCAAAAGGTTATAAAACAACTGATTGCACACCTTCATTCCAAGACCCCTTTTCACCCTATGCATTTTGGATTTTAGAAAAAAACTACAGAAATGGAAAGCTGCTACTTTCTTGAAGTCATTAAAGCAAACCTAGATAAAGGAGGGGTTGTGGTAGCAATCTTCCTCAACCTGCGTAAGGCTTTTGACACACTAAACCATCAAATACTACTCAACTAACTATGACCTTTCCATAAGTACACAAAACTAGATTAAATTCTACTTAAATGGACGACAACAGAGTGTGCGAATAAACAAGTGATTACTCACTGAAGCTTGTACCATGGGAGCGCATACAAAGCTTGTTTCTAGGACCATTGCTTTTTAGTATATACATCAATGATTTCCCATCTGTTTTCAATGTTGCTGAAATTCGGATGTATGCAGATGACACTGTGTTATACACCCATGGGAAAAATGCAAAAGAAGTCGGCATGAAAAATAACAAGGGAAATGGAAAATGTTTAGTTGAAATCTAACTCTAAATGTTGGAAAGACTGTAACTATTTACTTTACCAATAGAAACAACCCTCAAGACTTTCCTGACATCTGCATTAATGGACCAAAAAATGTAAATGTGGCTGTATTTAAATACTTGGGTGTCACTCGTGTTCCAACTCTTAACTTCAAAAAGCATAAAAAAAACTGAAATCTAACCTTGTACATTTTAGACAAAAGAAACTCCCCAGGCATCGAATACCTTTTAAATTATTTGACATCTTTCGTACTGTATGACAAATTGGTCACAGGCAGAAAAAGAGTTGGGGATGTGGGGATGATTATGTTTGTATAATCTTACTGAATACCATAGTATATTGTACTCTTTTGTTTCGTAATTATCTTACTATTTTATTTTTTGGCTTACCTTCCCAGGGAATATGGGCTGAAAATAGCAAATTAATTATTGAACACTTTTTATAAAGTGTTACCCTTTTGTCTAGAACTTTATTAGTTTTTTATCAACTTACTCGGCTGACATTTTTATATTCTATTGCGGTGCTTTGATGCTATTGTTTTTGCGTTATCAAAAAACATCTGGTTGATAGTTCTAGTTGACCGTGGTTAACTTTATACCATAATGCTCTGCTATAAAGATGATTATACCACAGCATTGTTAATTACTTAAATCTGATTGGACAATAGCCTTCCAAGGGTGAGCATTCTTTTTCATTAATGACATCTCTGCCTTTTTAACTGTGCCGTATCCGAAAGATTATCAAATTTCTGCTGATTATGTTGATACAATAACAATAGTTATATTGACGAAAGTAGCTAATATCTAATCACTGTTGGTAACTGTTTCCATTTTTGCCTGGGAACCAGCCAAATCTGTGAGCCCATGTTTTATTTGCTCTGGCATGTGCTTCTGGCCCCCCCTCCTGTTCTGACACACACAACCGTTAGTCTAATATGGGGCGGGTTTAATATGATGACTGTATAGTGGAGCGCCCTATGGGAGAACTGTTGGGGCATTTATAAACCACCATGGCTGCTGCTGATGTGTCAAACATTCTGCTGCTCTGATTGGTTGTAGGTTTATCCAATTGAGTCCAGAGTCATGTTGGTCTGCACCCTTTGATAACGCCCCTTGGAAATCTGAGAGGTTCCAGACTAACACGCATTTGCGAATGGGTCAGGCTAGGTGGTATAAGCGGAATAAACCAGTAAAATAAACCATAAATCAATAATGTACCCCACCATGATTTATTGCTTACTTAAAGCTTAATTGTATTACAACTAGAGATAGGGGAAAGCAATCTTTTAATGTGTGTATCGCGATTCTTTGCTTCCTCAACACTATCGCCATGTGGACTCAAATGGCCATTTTCTTTTTTTAACCAACATTGTAATCTAATTGGAAGCAAATTTATGTTACCGTTCTACACAGGGCACTATATTTGTCTATAGTAAATTTGCATCGACTTAGTTCTGTTCTGTTTTGCCCCATTTCAAAAACAATGGTGGACTCAAATTGTAACATCGTATCGCAATGTTTAGTGAATCGCAATATGTACAGAATCGCAATAGATATCGTACCTGAAAAATCACATACATGATCTATGTATGACCTTATTTAAAATGGAAAGGCAATTAGCTTCAGCCCTATCTCCGCTCTACTACACACAGCTATTAACAATTGTCTGGTACAAATACTCCCTGTCCACCACCACTACCACTGCATCCAGAGGATTCAGGCGTCTCTGTGAGAACGCTGCTGGCTGTCACTGACTTGCTACAGCTTGCCTATCCACCACTTGCTTCTCCTTCTGTATCTGCCTGAATGGAATGTCAATGTAATCCTATTTAATCTGGTAAAACAGAGAAATATGATTACTTAATTCCTGCAGGACATTTTATAACCTAACATGTAAAACGTGACCCACTCACAGGAATTGCAGAACATACCCTGTTCAGCTCTCCCTCTGCACTCCCATGTCAGAGAAGGTAACATTCTCCTAGCTACAGATACTGATGTTTGCGTTTCCAAGTCCTATTGAAGAAAAATGAGCATTTAGACATTCCGATACAGAAAAAAAATCGACCCTGGTTATTTTTGTAAAAAATGGAGTGGAGTAATTGAAGTAAAAAAAGTGGTAACAGTGTACTCACACAAGGGAAAGATCCAACTGAAAAGGATACCTATAAATGGTTTGTTCTATCATCGTTATACCATCAGTGAGATATTGGATGGTGATTTTCATTTGTGTTTCCTCCTGTAGCAATCTAGCTGGGCTACAATGGAAGTCAAGCGGGAAATATTTAGAGCGTTTGAAAATATATGATACCATGCCAGTCAGGAACAGGTGCTCTTGAGAGATTTTTGTGGTAAATTGTTTAACCATTTTGATGTCTTTTTTATTTCATCTTGTTTATTTGCATCAGGCCTGATGTAGAAGGGCCTTCTCTCATTCTATCTCTCTCCATCTCTATCCCTCCTTCTTTCTCGATCTCTCTCTCTCTCTGTGTGAGAGAGAGAGATCGCTATTAAGTTCAGAATGCCAGGCCTACCTGTATGCCAGGGAAGTTAGCCACGCTTAACGGCTAATTGAGAAATGGACTCATTACCACGGCAACACAGTGAGGAAGATATAATCGCAATTGAAGGTGATGTCCTCCAATTAAACAGTTGGGTTGACACATTGTGTGCACATATATGTCATCCCTGTGCAAACAAGACACAAAAGATGTTTCCGGACAAGACAAGGCTGTAAAGAACACATAAATTGTCACAGAATCCTTGAACCAAACCTTTTACGTTTGAATCTGAGCCAAGCACCAAACATTAAGCAGATGCCACTGTGAACTAAATCATTTGTGTTGTGGTTTCAGCATTTTGTTGTTCACACCTCGGCTGCTTCTATTATTAATTGGTGGCTGTCATAGAGCTCTACCTATAGATGTAGGGATATACATGTATTGTACTTGCTTACTACAGTTGTATTTTTTATTTAAATAACCAGAACCACATCACAGAATACATTTCTGCCCTTTATCGTTCAACTTCCGTTGTGAGTTTTTATTGATTGTCCCTAAAAAAGAATGCTGTATTTATAGAAAAACAACTGATACATTGTATGAAAATACATTTGATTTGTGTAATGAACATACATGTTGATATACATTAAGTTAAGTTAATATTATTTTAAACATATGTGTATTGTAAATATATACTTATATTACAAATGGATGGAAAACCTTTGATACAAAAACCTTGAATTTACAACTTCTGCTAGTTCCTAGCAGATAGTGCTTCGACAAAAACAACAAATGAGAAGTTGACACCTAATCAAGTATGCTGTGCTTTGCAAAAGCACTTTTTGTTTGTTGCTTTGTGCTGGATTTTATCCTAATTTATACATAAGTGTGATTTATGTTTGATAGATTACTCCTACTACCTTGGCGAACACTTTGGGCAAGCCACTTTTGATTTGTTTATTTAGTGTTTTTGCCTTTATTTGTGGAACTTTAAGCATGAACTCAGCACTCAGCAACAGCGCAGGCTGCCTTAATGTACACCTTCCCTGATCAGATTGTCACTCTAGTACAAACATAACATAACAACAACATTTACCAAAGCATATCCTCTGAGTGGGTGGGAACTCCCTTGGAAAATTGCAAATGACAAATACACATAATAATACACATACGACTACTACTACTACAACGTAAACAAAATAATTATAATATAAAATAAAAATAAATTGCTATAAATGAATGACTCGCTTTGAATGCAAATTCCATTACAAGCACACATCTACGCATATGGGCATTGCTCTGCTGCGATCAACTGCATGGTGGTGTTTTCATAAAGTTACTGCCCCTTTTCCATCACTGAATTCCATTCTTGAATGTATAAAAGGCAAAAAGCATTAAAAGCAAGAGGGCACTGATGCTGAAAACACACATTAAGACCCGTGTCTCGTAGGAAATGAACTTAGCATGGAGAGGCTTAACGTTTGTGAATGGTTAGCGTGGTTATCTCGCGACTGGAGAAGCGCGGTCACTGGAATCGGATGTGTGCGTGCGTGCATGTGCGTGTGTGTCTTTGAAATGTTGCGCCATGTGCCTCGATGCTTGCACACATTGTAATGGTCAGGTAGTCATGTCTTTAAATGTACTTTGTGACCTTTTTCTATCTCAGCCAACTGTGTAAATGATGGTTATTTCTGAAATAGGACAAGACTTGCCTCCTGATTTGTTTTCTTATTGTTTTCTTATTGCCGAAATCTCCCAAAATAGATTTAGTTTTACTCCTTTTGATTAAATATGGAATATGTGTCAGGGAGTGACCGATTTTGGGTACTGAGCATGTACCATTTTTTTTGTTGCTGTTTTTTGGTTTGTTGTTGTTTTTCTGATGCTTTACACAAATGTTTTGAGGAGAGAAAAAAAAGCTCTGATCTGAATTAATGGAAATAATGGATTCAAAAACAACAGGGCAATTCTGTGGCTTTTTGATTTGCTTTCAAAAAATCGACTGCCCACAGGCTATATGGCAGTGGAACTTATATGCTCGCGGTTCTTCCACTAGCAACAACCAAGTTGGACTTATTGACATAGAATCGCTGTTAGCTTGCCGTTAGCCAAATTCACAATTTGAGCTGAAAAACAGCAACGCAAAACAATCGTCTCCATTAGAAAAAAAAAATAATTCTGTGATGGTAAATGATGACGACGATGTAGAAAAGCCGTCTTAACTGAGAAAATGTTTTCTGTGTAGCATAAGCAGAGCCATGCGGGGGACGTCCCTCACAGGGGCTATGGACGTCCGTACTGACACTTATATGTTCTGGAAAGTTTGGATCTCCTGCCAAACATTTGTTTAATTAGGAAAATTGGCAATTTGAAGTAAAAAAACAAAAAAATCGATCTATCATCCATCTATCTATCCCTCCCTCTGTCTCTCTGCTGGACATCATGGCGGAGCAGATGTGTAGGGCTAAATTGGGCTGTAGTACCAATGACCGGCCTTTTGTATTGATTTTTCCATCCTCTCCATCCATCATTGTGCTCACATGGTGCCCACACTCCCGCCCGTGCCTGGGTATGTGGACACACACACAACGCACACACGCATATGCACACACACACGAAAAGACAGATGAAGAAATACCGAGCCACGCGTGCACAACATAAACATACGCACGCACACACAAATGCACAGACACACACACACACACGTACACACAGACAATGAGACACATCCACATACACACAAGAAAATCATGCATGAGTTCACACACACACACACAGACACCAACACAGAAAACACAGAGACACCATACACCAAAAACCATACACACTTAAACAGTGTCAGAAACACTCACAAACAGACATTCTGACAAACACACACAGACACAAACATACAATCAGATACACACACGAGAAAATCACGCATGCATTTACACACACACACAGACACAAGCACATACACACCCATACACACAACAAAAAATCCCACACGTGCACTATGAAAACACACACACTTACACAAACGCACACACACACGTGCGCGTGTGTGTGTGGGGGTTAGTTTAAACAGACACAGGGTTAGTTTAAACAGACACACACACACACACACACACACACACACACACCAAGCCAGCGAGCTAACAGGTCGTGCCCCCAGGCCCGGTAAACCAATCCCCTTACATTGATGGAGTGGAGCGGGCAGACTCACCAAGGCTGCAGTGCTACCAAGAGGAACAGTCTGCGCCACCTTGACTACCGCTCAGCCCAATAAACAAGATGAATAGGCATGAGGGGAGAAGCCACCGGGAGCTGCTTCTCTGTCCCTCCGTGTTCTCCAGCGGTTGATGATAAAGTTGCGGTTGGCTTTTTTTCTGCTACTTTGTTATGTTTATGTTTATCTTTATTCCCCCTTCTCTCCGCGCCGGTGTCCATAGAGTGTGAGCTGCTCCGCTGGGTTGAGCACTAAAGGGAGATGTCCTGGATCACAGCGAAGGACACAATTAACTCTTGGCATTATAAAAGTGCAACAGGCAACAGTACGATGTAGGAATATATACATAGTAATGGTATTTACTGCATATATCTCCCTGAAGTGTTCTGGGGGAAAATGCTATAACACACACTTTATATACACTGTATATGTATTGTATATATAGACTCAGCCCATGCAGTAGCAGCAGCACAATCCTGTAATTTAGTGTTGATATAATTATTGGATAGACCTGAGTAAGCAACGGTAGAGAAAAACGGTCATAATTGTTTCTTTTCATAACCCGTTGAAGCAAGGATTAACCCTTTTTGAGCAACGTTCAAGTCTTTTAATTAAACTGTCACAGTCTAATTACACTGTAATTATTACAAATAATGTTTCTCTGTTGTGGGTATATTCTGTGTCAATGAACAGTTTCAATCAAACTCTACAGAGGAGTGAGCTGCGGGATCTGATTTGCTTTCCATTTCAATGTATTTGATGCCGATTCGAGTGTGACTTTATTTTGATTCATGGGGGGATTTATTTTTTGTTTCACTGCTCTTCCAATGGGACCAGGCAGCGTAGTGTTGTATTTGTATTCCTCACTGCTACTTTAAAAGGTCTCATTAATCCATTAGGTCTATCTCGGCGCAATTTCTACCCTGTAAGAAATTGTGTCTGTGTATAAACACGATCAATTATATATAATTGAATCACTATCCAGTGTTATTACGCTATTAACTGTTTACTCACCATTTAATATGTCTTTGTTGTGTTTACCCTGGGTTAGCTTAAAGGCCGAAACTGCTACATTGACTCTTACTGTCAAGCTTAGAAAGAGGCCAAAATGATTGGCCTCTCCATGAAGATTTCATCTTCAATGGGATAAATTCTCGGACAACTTGTAGTGTGCAAAGAAGCCTCCTTACTGAACAACATGAATGGGAAACAGCTCATCTCTCACCTTCACAGCGCAAATGACATAAAAAGTAATTTCTTTATATTTATTCTTTAGTTTTAAAGTGATGCCACGCAACATGAGGTTTAAAACCCATATAAAGGGATTTATTTCATCAGAACATTTTTGTATTATACGTATTGTTTTGTTGTTATTATGAAGTGCAATTACTATGATTATTATTAACTATTTTGGTCAATTTAATGTTGTAAAGTAGGTCATCTCTAATTTTTTGGTAATACAATGAAGTGAATTAAAAAAGCAGCCAATATTAATACACAATTTTTATTTTATTTCATTCATTTCAATTTCTGAGGATATCCATTGCAGTAATTATTTGTATTTATTTGTTGCCGTTGAGAAGGTCATATGAGGTCATAGGTGAAGGATTCCATAGACACGGCAGTCGCAGTCGTGCACATGCAGGTATTCTGCATTAAACGTGAAGATAGTAGCGCTGTATGTTGGTTCTAGGTTAAGTCAGAGTGACACCTTTAAGGAGCGACAGGAACACGCAAGCTTCCACTCTGGCACACACACACACACACAGTAGTCTATTCATAAAGCTCAATGTGGCCTGTACCTCTTGCAAGGCTGACATCCATCCCAGCTACAGATGCATATGAAGACGAGCCTTGTCTCCGTACATCACAATAAGACGGGCTCCCCTCTTAACGGGTGAATCAATTCCACTTAATTCCGCTAACAACTGGAAACTAAACAAGTTTGAGACATAATCCGTTTGCCGATAGCGGATGGTAAACCAATCTCTTACATTTTCCTTAACTCAATGGTAGTATTTGTATAAGATGTATTTGTTCAAATGGCAGAATATCAACTCAGCATTTACGAAATATCTTGCTTCCAGACTGCCGTATTTACAAGTCTAACAGGATAGTCTAACGGATAATCCAACAGATAGATTGCTGAATTTAAAACAGGAATCATTTTTGTTGGGAACATAAAATCAAAATGGAATTTAGAAAAGGGACAACAACAACAACAACAACGCACCATGTGATCAGCCCCGGTACGCACAATCACTGTGTCAGCCATGCTTATCTCTTCAACCCAGACTAGTTCACACACCGTCCCAACGAGCACACGAGGAACCTGGATTTGTATTTGTTGGTGTATTGTAATCAAACTGGCATGCAAATCAAAGTGGAATCAATGTAAAAAAAAAAACATGAAAAGAAGCTTCCAGATGTGAATAAAGAGCTTATGACCGGAAAGTGGTAAGCATGAACACAGAGGCTGGCTAGCAAAACTACAATCATGTCACCGTGCAGCAAGACAAGTTGCTTTTGCTCAGTGACCGATACAAGAATAACAGCTTTATCCCATAAACTCAAATGCACACATGCCAACTTACCATAAATTGTTGGTGTTTTGGAGTTTAAACTGGCCATCTGCCCCATGGCACACGGCTAGGCTGTGTCATGTAATTGGCTCTCTCTTTATGTCCGATGAGGTAATATACAGCGCTTGATGCAGCGTGGTCCATGCCCAAGGTGACTGTAATCTCATCGTATACGTGAATCACAGCTTGTGTGTCCAGTCAGAGAAAGAAGATGCACATGCACATACGCGCACACGCACAAACACACACAGACACACACACGCAGATGCACACACACACACACACTCATATGCATGACCACACACACATACACACAAACACACAAAAGAGGAGATGAGTGAGATTTACAAGTCCAAGCTTACCTGGAGTTTAGAGGTTGAACATAAAACTGACAGCAAGAAGTGAGTCACGATACACAACATGGCCAATATGCATCCTGGCCGCATACACATGCGCATGCAAACAGAATGAAACAAGGGTTTGTAAACACAGTGATGCAACTCACACATGCACACACACAAAGACGGGCACACAAACACACACTCATACACACACACGCACACACTTTTGACATGTAATCAATCACTCTGCTGGATGTCTGAGGGTCCGCAGATGTTCAGTTAAGCTATGGAGCCAGTCAGCATGCAGACAGTGGATGGTCCAATTAAGAATTCTCTCGTTCACACACACACACACACACACACACACACACACACACACACGCATGCACGTAGCCATGCACACATACTCATAGACCCCCCTCCAGCATTTTGCACACGCACACACTAATACTCGCAAGCCCAACTCTGAAACACTCAGATGTAGACAAACACACAAACATGCACCTACTTAGTCACAGAACCCCCCTCAAGACACACACACACACAAACACTCACACACAAACAGACCCACCTCCAACACACCCACACACTTTGACACACAAACACGCACCTACTTAGTCACAAAACCTTCCTTTCTCCCCCATCCTACCCCCTAAGACACACACACACACACACACACACACACACACACACACACACACACACACACACACACACCACACACACACCACACACAGAATCACAGCAGTGTGCAGGCTTGTGATAAGACACAGGGCTCTTCAAAGAGACAGAAGGATAAATGAGAGGCAGTCTGTGGTTGATGGTGGATGGGAACCAGGCAGCCGACCACGCCAGGGGGTCCAGGGACCAGCAGGTTGCAGCGGTGGAGGTAAGCTCTCTGTCCTGAGCCTTTGCACTAGGAAACTGCTTTTCACATCATTGTGGAATCGTCTGAATGAATTCCTGTGTATTTCTGTATTGAATGCAAGGTTACATTTGGTTGATGCATAACTGACAAACAAAATGATACAAAATAAAAATGGAAACGCACAGCAACAGCACAACAGCTCTGACCAGAAATAAAAAGTGTGGATTTTTCTTTGTAAAAAAATATAAACCTTGAAAAAACAAAAAAAGGCAAGTAACAATGGTACTTCTTTTATTTTTCCTACTGTTCGTGTTTATCAGTATTTGTATTTGTTCTTGTATGCGTGCTCATGCATGTGCCTTTTTTAAGCATGCATTTGTGCGTCTGTATCTGTATGTATGCATTACTATTATGGTGAGTGTGTGTGGGGGGTCTGTATGTGCGTGTGTATGCATCACTTTGGGTGAGCATATGTGTGTGTGCGTGCATGCGTATGTATACATCACTGTTTGGATCTGTTTAGGTGAGTGCGTGTGCATATGCATGCCTGGTTCCCATATGAGACACACACATACGTGTATGTGTGTGTGTGTGGGTGCAGGTGTGTGAAGTCGCGTAAAGATGTGTTAGAATTGGAAGTCCCCAAAGCTCATTGTCCAGCTGTTAGCGATGAGGTAGCTTCATGTAGCTTCAAGTAGCTGTGACAGCTACACGTAGCTACAAGCGTGCTCCCCCTGTTTAATATTAAGGTTTCCTTGAGCAAGGAACCAAGGAATACATGGCCTCAACAAGCTGGCTGTAGCCTTGCATGGTTAACACTGTCTGTGTTTGAGTGTGTGTAGGTGTGTGTATGTGTGTGTGTACGTGTGTGTACGTGTGTGTGTTGAAGAATCAGTGCCCTTGTAGTCTCAGCCTCTTCCGTTCATCCGCACTACGTCACCATGTGACTCATCCTGAAAGTCTGATACATAGAGCAAGTTAAGCTGTGCAATGTATTCAAGAACCCTAAGACGATTCACATTGGCTGTCAGCATTGTCACTCACAGAAATGCAGACTTAGCTCCGCCGCGACATGGGAAAATCAGGTTTATACTTATATTTACATCTAAATATTACATATATCTTACATCTGGGTCTATCTTTTTTATTTTTTGAAGACCACTGTGCAATTGTTGTCACATTTTAAATAATGTTTGCCTAACTGCAGGCCCTTGATTGGTTGTGCTTGCATGTCAATCAAGACCTCTTCCTAACTACTAGGCGGTTCTTGTCAAAGGTAATCAACGCAGTGTCCCAGATCTGTATAGAAAGGCTGGCTCTGTTAGACTGGTGTACGTGTAACTAGCCTAGTAATTGTTTAGGTGCATGTGTTTAGGTGCATGTGATCAGGTGCATGTGTTAGGGTGCATGTGATCAGGTGCATGTGTTTAGGTGCATGTGTTAAGATGCATGTGTTAGGGTGCATGTGTTCAGGTGCATGTGTTAGGGTGCATGTGTTAAGATGCATGTGTTAGGGTGCATGTGTTCAGGTGCATGTGTTAGGGTGCATGTGTTAAGATGCATGTGTTAGGGTGCATGTGTTCAGGTGCATGTGTTAGGGTGCATGTGTTAAGATGCATGTGTTAGGGTGCATGTGTTCAGGTGCATGTGTTAGGGTGCATGTGTTAAGATGCAT
>JAOPJO010000043.1:17811877-17823471 GCA_027123675.1 Molva macrophthalma | reverse complement strand
AGAGAGAGAGAGAGAGAGAGAGAGAGAGAGAGAGAGAGAGAGAGAGAGAGAGAGAGAGAGAGAGAGAGAGAGATAAGAAAGTGAGTGAATTTAAAGGGTGACTGACTCCGGGAAGGCGAGAGGGTTCTCAGGTTTTAAGGTTATGCTTTTTTAAAACTATTCCTCTTTTGAAGTTTTTTTTCATTCCCCTACTTTACCTCTTTCTTCTTTACTCTTTTAAGTCATCCTAGGTGACTATCTTCCTCATTCTCCTCCCTCCATTTGTCAGTTTCCATTTCTTGACTACTCCCTCCTCTCCGTCTCTCTCTCTCTCGGTTTCCATCTCTTCTCTCGAGATAAAGAGCTGGCCTGATGGATGGAAAGCAAACGTCAGCCAGCTCTCCACCTCTGCACTCCTTTTCTCCCATCTGTGTCTCTCTTTTCCCCCTGCCTCTGTGGCGTGTTCTTCAACACAAGCAACAGAGAGCCAGTCATAGGCTGTGTTTTTGCACACACAAACTCCAAAGAGCATACTTAAAGCTCCTGTGAGACAAAAGTTGGGAGAATGCGTGAAGGACAGAACACATTCAATTGGACAAAAAAAAAAGCTGTTAATTAATTTGGGGGCAGAATGAAAAATGTGAGATATTTCTCTTAAATTAATCACAATTAATCTCCAGTCAATTAACCCCATTTACATGCACACAATAATCCAATTATCGTCCCGACTTTGATTGTTAGAATAATGTTATCGGCAGCTAATATGCGGTTCTCAAAGTGATGCTAATATTTCTGTTCATGCAATTTTAACAAAAGTACTGATTGTTTCAGTTCAGGTTCAACTATATAGGCTAAAGCCCATTAGTCATGTACACATATGTAATGCTGAATGATGGAATTATTACATGTGTCCTTCAAATAAAACAATTATAAATATAAAAAATTGAATGTCTCCCATCCCCTGCAGCATCTCTGTGTCATTTCACCTCAACAGTCGTGTCTATCAAATATCAACACAATAAGGGCTCGGGGGTTCAAGAAGCATGACTTCTAAGCTATCGGCTACTAACATGTATGAGAGGAAAAGGAAACCAAGTGGCAAAAAGGTTAGAAGGAGTTTCATTGAAGCAAATAGAACATGACAGGAAAATGCATGGCTTTAGAGCATTAATGTGTATGCAGTGCTGGATAATGGATGCAAGAACTAAGTGTTTGAGTGGTACCACTCAAATATGAAGTACAATGGACTGGCGGACCGGGTGAAGTTCCTCCTCATGGTGTCGGCATGCTAGGAGCCATGCTTTATTTAATATCATATTTTGCCATATTCTATAATGGCTAACATCATTTTTCGTTCATCATTTTATTTTAGGTTCATTTTGTGATATGACAGTAGGAAAGTACAAATACTTTTATTTTGAAATTAGTAGAGGAAGCTCAGAGACTCCTATTTTGAAGGGCATTAGGAAAACAAAGGGGTTTTTTCACACTGTCAACTACATTTACCTGGTTAATCTAGGCAAGTCTATTGCATGTTTGTGGTATGCCAAAGACTCAAGTGAACAATGCCTAAAAAAACAAACTAGATCAAAGTGTTTTACTACCAAGGGCACTTTAAAGACGCTGATGATGAATGATGCTGTCATTTGCATTACGTGTGTCAGGTAAGTGTGCAGTAGGCAAGGAAAGATCGGTGTGGTCAGAGATGGGCATTATTTCATTATTAGCCCTGCATGTATTTGAAAAAGGTATTTATTTGTATTTCGGCAGGCAGCCCTGCCCGGAAAATACAAACCTGAAAGCATTTCTAAACGTGGAGTCAGGGGGTTCGGTCCTCCTTTGAATTACCATTTTTGAGGTGGCCTAGCTTCGCAGAACTGCTTTAGCGGGGGAAATCATGCATGCCAGCCCACTTTTGATGGTATCTGTTATGGAAGTACAACAAAGATGTGGTTAAAAAAAAAGTTTTTTCTTTTTTTCTTTAGAGCCTAGGATTGAACGGTTTACACACGGTCTGTGCACTCTGGTGCAAACATTCTGCTCTGGCACAATCATTTAATGCTTTTTATCGTATTTTACTGAGGTTTAAAGGGCAAGTCACATGGTTTCTTATCTTTTCAGTCTGGCAAAAGATAAATTGTATCTTTTCCTTTAATGTGGTCTCATCTTTTTTGGCCCTGTTTGTCACGCCGTCCGTCAGTCCGTCTGTCCATCACACAGTGAATGCTGCACAGTTAGGCCTGCACAGTTACGCCTGTTGATCAGCGTGAGCCAACAGGAGAGTAGATGTGCTGGTCAGCTGTTCTCTCCCTTAGTATCCAGTTTTGTTACCTCACCGGCCATTACAAGATGGTTCACCGAATAGTTTTTAACGTAACATATATCGTCTTCTTGTGAATTTACTGAGTCATGCAAATATTTAAAGAGCCAGTGAACCCACTGTTTCAGCTGGAATTCTAACACTATGAGATAAAAAAAAAGGGTTGTGTTTTGAGAGTTTTAGGAAAGAGGAGGGCGTGTTATCCCCATGGTTATGACCCACGCAAACGTTGTGATACATTTGTAGTACCGTTGATGGTATGAGCGTTATGATGAGCGATGTTGTATGTGAAATGCGCCACACATCATAGCGTTATACTAAAGGTGTCCGGGATGCCTAACCCTCACTCGGATTTCAGTTACAGTGATAAAATGGCATAGTAATCTATGTTGACAATCATATAAGACATATTGGCACATTTTAAACAAAACAAAAAATGGCTTTAATAATGTGTGGGGGCAGAGCACAAAGATTGTCTTAATCCCTACATTGCTGTATTTCGTGCATTTATACAAAACACAACAAATATATCGCTGAAAGATGGTTATCCAAGCTTGCATGGCACTAGCTCCCTTGACAATCTCTCGTAGAGAATGTCTAGTGATACACATAAATGCTTCTTACGAAAAAAGTCGGAATTTCAAGAATAAAGTCATAACAAGAGAATAAAGTTGATAATTCGAGAATAAAGTCATAATATTACGACAATAATGTCGATAATATTACGAAATATTAAATATTACAGGAAAAAAAGACTTGACATCGCCGGAGAGAACTGATTCACTTCTGAGTCCCAAAATGCTGCTCTGGTAATTTGTGGCTTTTACCATTGTTAAACAAATTACATTTCTATTAATGGTACAATCACTGTAGATGACGGCTGCACAGCATGAGTTTGTTGATATTGTAGGGACATTGTTAGCTAACCATTAATGTAACTGATTTGTGTTATCCCACAGTCGTACGCTAATGTCTGCCCTTTAGCGCTTCAGAGTCTATTACGTTTTTTGAAAGTTATAATCTTTCGGTTTTGCTTTTAGTGTTTTTCTTGGCAAATGTATTCTTGCTCGGTAGCTACGTTGATCCTTGCCTGTATACGGGACAAGTTTGCTGAACAAACTACTGCAATAAACAAACTAATACTGTTACATACATTGCATTGTGCCCGTCACCTCTCCCCTTATCTCCCTCTCTTCTTCTGTGCCTTATCTCCCTCATGTAATTTCCTCTTCTGTTCCCTTATCTACTATTTTCCTCTTCTGATCATCTCTCTGTTTCTCCACTCCTCCACGCTTCTGCTCTCCTCCAGCATTCGTCTGTGGAACACTTGAGTGGTGACTTGAGTGGAGACTGGCCAGGACAGTCCTGCTGCATCTGAAGCAGCACCTCCCCCTGCCTGGGTAACCTCTAGTGCTCCCACTGATACCAGAGACACTCAAATACAAAGAGGTAGCGCTTTGCAAAGAGGTGTGCATCCCAAAGGGACCCTGTCCTGTGATGAAACTGTCTTTGAGCTGTGCGCTCTTCTCATGGATGAAAATTGTTGGCATGCTCCTGTAGATGCATATCATGCAGATGAACGGTATACTCTCCTAAGAAATAAGATTCTAGAGAATATCTAAATGTACAAAGTACACTTGATGTTTGCAGGCGGACAAAAAGGCACTCATGAGTGCAGACCTCCACAAGACCTAATCATTTCGCTAACTATTACCCTAACCTGAATGAATAAATCAAGCTCATGATTTCAACAGGGCACATTTATTTGACACAATTCATTAATGTATCTTATTCATATAACACATCCAAAGGAAATATAGTCACACCTGTAGCCTCAAGCTCCAATCATTGACTCATTCCGTCATACCAAGCGTCACAGAACAGAGCCAAGCCGAGAGTCTCACTGTGGGGCCTGGCCCAAGACCCCTCCTGTGTGAGAAAAAGTCAGTAGCTTTTTATGTGACACTTAAATGCGCATTTTCAATTAAATGTACTTAAGTGAAATAAAGAAATGTCGTTCTACCATGCTATTCATCTGATGTCTTGGCAGTCTCTTGAATTCTGATCTCGTTCAGCTGTAAGGGAATAATCATGGCAAGCTGCATATGTATGAGGAATAGAGAACAAGTTGAGTTCTTTCCTTCATGAAGATGGAATGTGGACTCTATTTCAATTATCAACCTACTATTGAGTGTGTGAGTAGACGGAAGAGTCTTTTATGCTCTTAAATTACGCTACGTTTTTCAAAGTAGGCTACCTAGAAAAGTAACACTGTATTAACACTTTTGGATGAACAATGAGTTAGCTAGTCTTTAAACAGGATGTCATGAGGGCAGCACAAGTCTGCAGCTCACTCTATCTGATCTATCTCTGATTTGTGTGTGTGTGTGTATAGGCCTTGGTACCGTGGCCCATTGGTGACAGCCAGGAGCCCCGTTATGATCGTGGGTTCCCGATGTGCCCCTGTTTCCGCAAGCGGCACCGTTTTCTATTTCACTGTGTGTAATAAAGGGGATTAAATGCCTGCATGTATACATGCAGGCATTACAAGGACTGAAAATCAGGTTATTCAAGCTATCATTCAGGCTTATTACCATTAAAGTCTAATCATTTCTTCCCTATTATATACTATAGGTTTTGTCTAGCAACGCAGGGGAAAATCCACACTGTCTTGATGAAGGAGAGGAGAGAATAAGAGAGATACAAGGGGAGAGGAGTGGAGAGAAGAAGGAGATGAGGGGAGAGGAGAGTCAGATTAGATGAGAGGAAAGAGATTAGAGAGAAGAGTAGAGGAGAAGGAGATGAGGGCAGAGGAGGAGAGAAAGATTAGAGAGGAGAGGGAGTTAAGAGGAAAAGAAGCAGGAGATGAGGGGAGAGAAGAGGAGAAGAAAAGGAGGTAAAGGGAGATGTGAGGTATTGGGCACAATGCAATGTATGTAACATTATATTAGTTTGTTCATTGCAGTAGTCTGTTCAGCAAACTTGTCCTGGGAACAGCCAGGCATCAATGTAGCTAACAAGCACGCTGGCATTACCCAAGAAAAACACTCAAAACTAAACCAAATAATGATGATAACTTTCAACAAACTTCATTGCAACCAAAGGCAGTAAGGTTCAGCCTTACTGGTCCTCCTTCCTATCTGGTCCATCAAGTTCTGCCAAGTAAGTTCTGCCACACACCATAGAAGAGAAAATAATCATAGTAATGTTGTTCATGGTAGTAGGCATTAATCATCACAATAATGCAGTCGGTAGAGCCAGTAAGCAGCCTCATAACAGTTAACCGTTAATAATCGGTTAATGAGGGTTGATGACGGCTATTGTGCCAAGACAAGCTAACCAAAACTGACATCCCTAGAAGGATCATTGGGAGGATCTTTAGAGCAGCCATTAGCATACGACCTAGCGATCGCTTTATGTGGTGGGGTGACATTACACATATTAGTGACGTTAATAGCTAGTTAGCTAACAATGTCCCTACAATATCAAGTAGGATAATGCTAAGCATGTCTATGAACAAAGTTGCACAACATGTGTAAGCTTAGTAGCTCATTCTTAATCTACAGTGTCTACAATTGTCTAATATATAACGTTACCTGTTACCTGGGAGCTGCTGGCAGTCTTCGGCTGTTGGCAGCAATCGGGACTCAGAAGTGAACCACTTCTCTCTGGCGATGGCGAAGTCTTTTATGCTTATAATTCTTTTTTTCTGATTATTCAGCTTTGTTTCTGAAATATTCAGACTATATTCTCGATATTTTAAGATCTTTTTTCTCAATATATTGTAACCTTAACCTTATTGTTTTCTCTTAATATAAACAACATTATTCTCATAATATTATGACATTATTCTTGAATTGACTTCATTCTCTTTTCAGTGGCCCTAAAATGCTGTCGTAGCCTCTTGCTAAATCTATTGTAATATTTTGAGTGCTATAATACTTGTCATACTACACTACAGGTACAATATATTCATATATTTAAACATATTTGCTTTTTCATGTAGTTTGTAGACCTAGTTTCTCCTCTAGAAGGGTCCAGCTCCATTGAAAAGTGATTGCAGACCATTTCTACATACACGTAAATGCTTCATGGTAAGGGGACATTTCTTCACTCTGATCCACTGTGCATCAAGTACCTTTGCATAACAGCCAAATAAACACATTACTTAATTCCCATACACTACCACAGGGTGGCTTACTGCCATCTATCACTAGGTTTTATATTCTAGCCAATCTTAATGCTCGGGCAAGCACCAGTTTTGGGATCCCCTCCTTGATATCAGACCTCGTTTTTAATGTCATCATTACATCATAGGTTATAGTTCACCACAGTGTTAATTAGAACAGACCGGACCAGATTAAAATCCATCACGGATTTGGAGGGAAAACCAACAGTGTTGAGGAAGTGTCTGCATCCCTCCCACCTTCTATGCATGCTTTGAGGGTAAAACCCCTGCTGTGGACATAAAAATGAACAAGGACCCCTGCCACTGGAAATATATAGAACAGAGGTGTGTAAATCTTTCAAAAGGGTTAATCCACACAAAGCTCCTTGCCTTGTACCCAGGTACAGTACTCAAAGCGTGTGAAGACAAGCTGGAGGATGTTTTCACAGACATCCTCAACCTATCCCTGCTCCAGTCAATAGTCCCCACATGTTTTAAAAAGACAACCATTGTCCCTGTTCCCGAGAAAACAAAAGCCCTCTGTTTAAATGACTACCACACCATGGCACTCACCGTGGCACTCCGTCATTATGAAGTGCTTCAAGCGGCTAGTCAATACCCACATCCATTCTTCACTGCCTGACACCCTGGACCCACATCACCTCTTCACTGCCTGACACCCTGGACCCACCTGGACCTACATGACCTCTTCACTGCCTGACGGCCTGGACCCACATCCCCTCTTCACTGCCTGACACCCTGGACCCACCTGGACCTACATGACCTCTTCACTGCCTGACGGCCTGGACCCACATCCCCTCTTCACTGCCTGACACCCTGGACCCACATCCCCTCTTCAGACTGACACCATGGGCCCACTGCAATTTGACTACAGGCCAAACAGGTCTACAGATAACGCCATCGCCCTCACCCTCTTCACTGCCCTCTCCCACCTGGACCAGAGGAACACATGTGTGAGAATGCTGTCCATTGACTATAGTTTAGCATTCAACACTATTGTGCCCTCTAAGCTCTTAATTCAACTCAGGGACCTAGGCTCAACACAGCCCTGGGTAGCTGGATCCTGGACTTCCTGACAGGCAGTCGCAGGCTGTGGGGATGGGCACCACCGCCTCCTCCACACTGACTCACAGCACTGGAGGCCCCCAGGGCTACGTGCTCAGCCCCCTCCTATGCTCCCTGATCACGCACGGCTGCATGGCCACTCACAGCTCCAACATCATACACTCATACACTTTGCTGATGAGATCACAGTCGTTGGCTTGATTACCAGTAACGAAGGGACGGCCTACATAGAGGAGGTGAGAGCCCTGACGTCACCATGCCAGGACAACAACCTCGATCTCAACGGTCACAAAACCAAGGAGCTTATTGTGGACTACAGGAAGCTGCAGGAAGGAGAACACACTTGATTCACATCAATGGGGCCACTGTCGAGAGAGTCTGCAATTTCAGGTTCCTTGGGACGAACATCAGCAAGGACAAGAACCTGTCCTAGGCCGATCACACTGGCATTAATGTTTAGGCAGCGAGACATCGGCTCTTTTTCCAGGTGGTTCAGAGGTTCAGAATGGACTCCAGGGCTCTCAGCAACTTCCATTGATGCACCATGCAGAGTATCCTGACTGCTGCATCCCCACCTGGTATGGCAATTGTACCGTCCTTGACCGCAAGGATCGCATAGGGTGATGAAACCTGCACAGCACATTACCAGGACTGAACCGCCAGCCAAGCAGGACCTCTACACTCAGAGGTGTAGGAGGAAGTCCCAGAGTATACTCATCACTCTGCTACCATCTGGCAAACGGTACCGGAGCATTCGCGCCTAAACCACCAGGTTCAAGGACAGCTTTTTCCAATAAACCACAACACTCCTGAGCTCTTGAGGTTTATAACCATGTGTCCATACACACACACACACACACACACACACTTACACACACACAGACACACACACACACACACACACTCTCCTTACTATTCACACATATATTCTGACACACACACAACACAAATCAAAATATCCAATATCAAATATCCTTTGCACTTGCTAAATGGGTTGCTGACACCGTACCGCTCTACTGCACTATGTATATTGTCCATTCTACATATAATTAGCTTTTATTTAGACTTTAGACTGAATTTAGATTTTGATAATACTTCAACATTTGACTTGTTTATCTTACTTAACCTGTATGGTTGAGGAGAGCATGCAACACAACAATTGAATTGCCAGCAATGACTGCTACTGCCTGTTTTTGTTGTGCATTTGACAAATAAAGAACTTTAACATCGAACCATAAAAATAATGATTTTGGTTGAAATACTGTCTATAAACTTAAATATTTCATTGACAGATTGGCTTCCCTATATGTCCGTTCGCGTCAATTAAATTATGATGAAATAACCACATGTTCGACATGTGGTTGTCATGTTTACTAAAGGTGACAGTGAAAATTGATGTGAAAATACGCTGCTGAACTATCATTTCAAAATTCCCTGCTTGGGTCCTGTGTGATCACAGTCATGTGACCATGTAGGATTGGTCCCAGTCTAACACATGGAGGTTTGGTCCCAGTCTAACACATGGAGGTTTGGTCCCAGTCTAACACATGGAGGTTTGGTCCCAGGCTAACACATGGAGGTTTGGTCCCAGTCTAACACATGGAGGTTTGGTCCCACTCTAACACATGGAGGTTTGGTCCCAGTCTAACACATGGAGGTTTAGTCCCACTCTAACACATGGAGGTTTGGTCCCAGTCTAACACATGGTGGTTTGGTCCCACTCTAACACATGGAGGTTTGGTCCCAGTCTAACACATGGAGGTTTAGTCCCACTCTAACACATGGAGGTTTAGTCAGACTCTAACACATGGAGGTTTGGTCCCACTCTAACACATGGCGAGTGGGGCCAATTATCCTGGGACCAAATGGACCTGGCGCACAGGTCAGATGGACACTCCGTTTTACTCTCTTACTGAGGCTACATCGAAACACACAGCGCCCCTGAAAATGATCTGCACCATGCACATGAGCTACACCGGAAAAGATCCACTATAAAATATATCTGGGGATCGCATTCCTGTTTTGGTACCCTTTACAACACATAGCCTCGCAGATTCTTATGTTCACTCAAATGTCCATATTAGTTTGAAAACCAAGGTATACAAATAAAGGCTAGAATCACAACGTGCTGTAGATATTCCGTAATCATCAGGAAAGCTAATAGTACACTTCTTTCCAATTGTGTTTGACAGCCCTCTTGTTTGACTGCCTTCTTGTTTGACAGCCTTCTATGTTAACCTGTCCAAGTGATTCCTTTGATTGGTCGAGTGTTATGGGTAATTATAGAATATTCACTGAGGATATTTTCTCTATTCGAATATAATGACATTTCAACCAGAAGAGACTAGTTTCAAACTATGTTTGAACAAGATTTTTGATACACAATAGTAGTGTTGACGATTAGACCCCATAGTGGATTGCTTCGTCTACCCGTGGTATGAAGAAGTTGGAAATCAGCAGGGAGGTGAGATTCCCCTCCTGACGGAGTCTACACGCTGGCGGTTGGTGGGGTGACAAGACAGAATCTCTGGTGAAGTCTGTTCTCCACTGGATCTCGGGAGACGGAAGGAGCCCAGAACGGAGAAGGAGAAGTGGATGAGAAGAGCTGCAGCAAAATCACAATGAAACAGGAACCTGAATGTCTGGGTAGAGATGGGAGCGGTCTGCCCTGACAAAAAGAAAATGTTTGACACGGAGGATGGTGATGGAGCAGGGGGGACGTAGTCTACCTGATTTAACATTTGCTGTATCTATATGTGTTAAAAGTCAATTTTGGTTTTATTTTTTGGATCTCGGAAAATTAGACATCCAATTTTACAGCATACACAGGCCTGGGAAGGCCAATGCAGTCACATTCTTTTTTTGCGTCAGTGTGGGTTCCCTGTAAGTCTTATCAACCATGACAAGCCATTGCCAGCTGGGACGGGACCAAGCCCCCCGTTGACCCTGACCAGGAAAAAAGCGGGTACAGAGATGGATGGATGGGATCCTGACCAGTCCAGAAAAATAAATCTCAGCCTGAGAAATGAAGATGCCTACAAGGTATCACCTTCAAATGGCGCTGTCCATTAAGATTAAGAAGCATTGCAGAGAATTCATTTCTGCCGCCTCAGCACCCCTCCTGTAGATTCATACCTTCACATGCTACTCTCTTGTTCATTCATAAGTCGACTTTCCCAACCCAAGATCAATAGCCATGAGAAGACCATATCAACAGCATGTTGCACAGGACTTAATGGGTCTGTCTACACTCTCGAAGGACGAGATTAGACCAATGGAAGGTTCTTCCGATGTAATTTTCTGAAGACTATTGAAAATGTCCAGATTTGAGTCAACTCTGCTGCCATAGTTACGAGGAGATGGAAACACGATAGCTTAGCAGCTTTTCGATGAACATATCTATACCGCTAGCTAAGTACTTTGTGCAGTGAATAGGACGAGACGTATTGCCCTTATGCCTCCCCGAGCTGGCATATACATAAGTTCCATGCTTTATTAAACTCAATGGGAACAATCTTGGACAGGGGGTGGGGCAGGTGGGGAGAATGAGAGAATGCACTGTGGAGGAAGTAAAGGAAAGCTGCATCAAAACAAAACATATAAATGGCAGCAGGTAGTAACTGCACTTGAAGCTGATGAAGTCTGATGATGAAGTGTGATATTTACAAGGTCAAACAAGCCTCTAGCAACCGTCCAGAGATAACTCCCTTTACCTCAGGCTGATCGCTATATTATTTTCTAAATTTTAGTGAGAAATGGAGAGCTATTGTAAACACAAGCATTAGAAGTGGTATCCTAGTTTAAAGGAAGGACATTTCTTATTTTCTCAATTTCGAGGGCTGGAGATCTTTCATATTGAAAGTTTTAAAGTTTGGGAAAAGTTCAGACATTTTTACCTTTCCTGTAGTTTCCTGTATATTTATTTTTGTGTTTCATATTTGTTGAGGCTACATTTGACAGCTTAGTTGACTGTGTGTGTGTGTGTGTGTGTGTGTGTGTGTGTGTGTGTGTGTGTGTGTGTGTGTGTGTGTGTGTGTGTGT
>JAOPJO010000043.1:17783152-17793985 GCA_027123675.1 Molva macrophthalma | reverse complement strand
GGCGGCCCCCCGCCCGGCCCCGGCCCCCCGCCCCCCCCCCCCCCCCCCCCCCCCCCCCCCCCCCCCCCCCCCCCCCCCCCCGGCCCAGAGGCTACTTCACCTCTCACCATTATCACTTCCTGCGGGGTGCCCCACCCTGGACAGCGCTGTCACACACAGTGGTGCTGATGAGACTGAGGTATTAATGAGCCGACACATGCTTGAATTTCAAATGTTTTTTGATAAAAATGTGAGAAATTTACAGCTGTTAAAAATTAAAATGATTATTATGACAATGAAACATTTTCATATCAAAGAGGCCTATGTCAAGTACGCTCATATCAATCATAAAACCTTAATCAAATAATTTAATAAAAAGTGCAAAATCTAAAGTAATTTAGCAAATCATAGGCAAATGAAGGCTGACATTTCGATAGTCATATCTCAAAGATAAATTGCATGAAACAGACCATGAGGCCAAACGAAAATAGGCGAAAATATTAACATAGGCACACTTAGCTCAGCTGGTACATTGAACCTTGCACATTGGTCACTTTTCAGAACTGTATTTCTACTTTGACCAGTAGAAATAAGAGTGACACAAGTGATGGATATTGCAACCTGGATTGATACAGGAAAAAATTGTAGTGCATGACAATGCAGGTAATGTAGTGTCAGCCCTCAAGTAGTGAAAGAGAGAGACAGATATCTTCAACAGTGCTGGCCACACCACTAGTGGTACATTTATGCACCGAAGAATCCCCAAATGATCAAAGCAAATTGAGCTGCGAGGTACTTGGCGGAAAATGTTAAATTAGGGAAATTACCACATCAAAGCTTAAAACAAATTGGCTCCAAGTGTCCCAGTTTCAGAGACTGTATGTGTAAATATAGGAGCGGTCAAGGTAGCTTTCAGGAAGGAGGGTTCCTAGTCCCTGGAGGAGTTCAGCTATGCTTTTTGGTTCAGATGTCGTGTATCCCACTTAGCAACACTGTTTACAGATTATGGATTAATTTGCTAATGAACACAATCGTAAATCAGGTCTTAGGGTAAAGTGGTTAGTTAAAATGAGGCATGAATAGTAGATGCCTTATTGTTAGAGTGTTACCTTGCTGTGTTCATGTGATACATGACATGTTTGATGCCTTGGCATCGATCAGCAGAACCTTTTCATTAGGGGGTTTGGATACCACGGCAAGATTTTTAGGTGAAATTAATCATTAACGAGTGATCATTATATACGAGAATCCCCACACTGACTAATTATAGCAAGGCCAACACTTGCCAATCAATACTCAATTGACGTGTATAAGATAGCAAGTTATAGGCTACATGCACTCATATCTCGATTAGAAATGATCAACATGAAGATGTTCCTCATATTTGCTCTCAAACTGATAATAATAATAATAATAATAATAATAATAATAATAATAATAAGTACAATTATTATAATACTATATGATAAACATATAAAATAAAGTACAGTATGAATGTTTGGCACAAAGCCTGATCTGGGAGAGAGAGAACTCATGGAAGTCAGGCAAACCCTCTTGCAATGGAACCAAATCTGGAGTGTATTGTGCCGGCCCTCAGGTATCCATCTATGCCTAAGGGCGAGAGTGCCACAAAACTATTTCAGAACCAAGATGGCAGCAATGACAGGAATGCATGAGTATTCGAGCAGCATTTCTCCACAATATCGGACCAGGGGGATAATGACCTTAACCTACACACGCACACACACACACACACACACACACACACACACACACACACACACACACACACACACACACAATTCATAAATCAACAGAGACTCAAGCTCGGTTCAACAAATATCTCGAAACCGTATTACGAGTCAACACTCTAGTGCTGCATTACATAGTGCTTAACAAGGGAAACAACCCAACAATAACAGGAAGTCAGTGTCAAATAACAATAAAAAACATTGATTTTCGGGGGTAGATTAATAGAAGGTGTAGGCACTGCATGAAATGATCACATGTGATGCGGTGGCAATAGTTTCTCTTCATCAAGTTCATTGTCAATTCCTCCACGGCTAGCAGGTCGTAGCGCCCAAAGACGAGCTTGCATCACCTTGCTACCTTTCGGCAAATGGGTGAAGAAGGCAGCGGGCCGGCTTTGAAGAACTGTAAGGCGTCCCCGGTACCGTCAAGGTCAGAGAGCGTTTGGTTGGTCCTCCCAGGATCTTTCACTGAAGGGATGCTTGCCGGACGTTTCCACATTGATTCATCAGCCCTTAAATATGTGTTTTGTGTTGAGAGTTCTAGGGAGGAGGGGAGAGGTGTTATCCCCATGGTTACAACCCTTTGCCAATTTTGACCCTTTAACACATTTATGATCCTTCTCAGACTGCCCATTCTTCCACCCCTCACCAATGGCGTAGGCCCATCGGGGACCCCCACAGGACGTGGTGTGTGTTGAGCTTGCCACAGCAAAGATATGCATTAGTTGCTAGGCAACCGGAATAGGTTTTGTGAGCAGATTTCATGCTTGCAATGTTTTATTATTTTTCACTTGGAACACGTCTAGCATGGTTTTTGTCCAGTATTCAGAGCGCTCTGGAAATGTACTTACTGTAGATTCAAAGAACCTACATTTTTAGGGTTCTTTGGAATGATTTGGACCTGCAAAGTCTGAGCACCAGGCAAAAATTCACCAAGTTCAACTTTCTCTTCGCTTTGCACCACGCTCTATTTGCTCAGCTCAAAGCGTACACAAGAATGGAATTCAGGTAAGCACAACAGGTTCTATGCAGAAGACCATAAAGGTATCAGCTAGGTGGGTGGACACACAGATGACACTGCAGACACAGGAACAGTAAATACAGGACCAGAAGACACAGAGAGAAGTAGCAGCCCAGCAATCCTCTGACTCTGGTGCAGGCGTATATTGCACCAAGGTTTTAGAAGCGAGTAAAGGCCTAGTGCTGAAGTTTAGACTAGGAGAACCTGCTGTCAAAACATCACGATATAGAATAGATGGGTTGTTCACGCAACAGCAAGCAGAATTAAATATATTACACATTCAACTTTCTGGGAGAGGTTAAGCACTTATTCCATTAGGGGAAACATTCAATTCTGATCCACTCAATCATCTGTCAGTCACTAAAGATCTGAGAAGAATGGAGTAAGGAAATTACTTTGCTTAGTAGTTGCTATTGTGTTATGCCCCCTCTGTATCCCCATTTAGACCATATTTTGCCTTTTATTCATAGCTGTCACAGATGCCACAACAAATGCAAACTCTCACGTTAGCACAAATGCCTCTGCAGCCATTTCAAGCCCAAATTACATTTGTTCCATGGCCAACAATCATCAAACCAGTGCTTATTGCATCCTGGTAAAATCAAAGTGCTTTTATGCAATAATCTTGGAAGAATGATGACCACATTTAAACACTTCACTTTTGGGCCACCAGGCGTATTTACCTGCTTCTTTGTTTGGTGCCTAGGATTAGTGTTTGTAGAGTAGGAAAGTCTATCAGTGCATTAGTGTGACTGGAATAATGGCTTACATCTTCTGAAAAGGTTTGGGTGGAGGAAAAATGTGTCACACATACACAACAGTGGCAATTAAAATTGATAAGGACATTTATCATTTCCAGGGCTTTGTTTAGCGTCACCTGCATATTCACACTCTGTGACAGTGAGCAAGCCATGAAATAGGCCACCGATCCCTCCCTGGTGTTCACATTGCTTATTCTCCTACAACACCACAAAGGGTTCACAAAATAGACCATTGATCAGAGTGGTGGTAGCGAGAAAGGCATATAGATCAGGCTGCTCATTTGAATGTGAATTTTTAAAAGGCATTTTAAAGACATTGCCATTACTTATTAATCACTTACATTGGTTTACTGTAGCGAGGACGAGCTGCTGTTAGTTTTTAAAATCATGTACGTGTATGCGGGATAGTAGAGTGTCAGCATGATGACGATGGTAAAAAAAAAAATTGGCCTTTTATATGACAAAGAATCCACTATTGGAGAGGTTTGCTTGATGTGTGCACTTGTTTTTACCATTGGCAATAACGTCGTTTTAATATTAAAATTGTAAAAGTAAATATATATATATTTTTTTTTTCTTTATGAAAATAAAGTCATGCTCGAAGTCTACCTCAGCTAGACTTATTGTATGTTGTACGTCCTTACACTTACAAATAGTACTTAGCATTGTGTAGCATTTGATCCTTTTTCTTTGTTGTACACTGGGTGTACAATCGGTTAACCTAGCAGCTGTTAGTGCTCGGCACTTGCTTAATGAACATCCTTACTGTACCAACAGCGATATATTGTTTCTCTTTCTTCTGACAAATGTACTTATTGTAAGTCGCTTTGGATAAAAGCGTCTGCTAAATGCCCTAAATGTAAATGTAAATGATTCAAGATGAGGCAAAAGAACAGTCTTTTTCTTAAGCACTTTTCTATCCAGAACTAAATATGATGGCCGGTGATGGCAAATGGAAACGACAAAAATGGTTTGTGTGAAGGCGAGCCCTGTGCAATTTACACTTCTTTATTTAACAGCAATTATCACCTCATATATTTATATGTCAGGTGATCTATTTTTAAATGTATTTTGTTATATTCCTGTCCCTCCCATTGATATTAAAGACCAGCTCTTGACTTTTTTGTGTGCATGTAGCATAACTTACTCAGGAAAGTTATCACTTCAGATAGCCCCTGGACTGGCCAGATTGAAAGCCACCACATGCAAAAGTAATGTCAATATGATATTTGTATAAATGTATCGTATAAAGTTGTGATTTGTCTGTTTAATAATTTTCCTCAGAGCAAAGACAGCCGATGTTATCTCTGATATTGCATTGCATGCATCATATGATGTATGTGGAACCGCATGTCTATAGGCCATGTGCTGATTAATTAATTGGTACACATGTTTTAGTCTAGGTTGAGTCTAGAAACCAAAGCCCAAGGGTGAAACCAAGAGACTGCAATGTATACCCGAGGGAAACGTATTCAGACTCCGCCATTACCTCCATATTTCTGTCAGGAATCACTCATATCATAGATTTAACCATTTATTGCATGAAATGGTAATAGAATTTAGTTTGTCAGTATGGTTCCACTCTTTTCTGGTGCTCCCTGCTGTAGAATTTAAAGCATGATAAACAGATGTCAGATACAGAATACCAGCAGCATACCAACGGTTGATAACAGGGAGAACTATACAATCCCCCATGGGGTACATCAGATCAGCCCATTGTGTAGGTTACATACAATACAGAGCAGAACCAAACCAGGTGGAGGCTGGAGTGGTGGTGGGCGGAATTCTGCTCAGCACACCTTACTTCACAGAGTGTTTGAGATGGGAGGTCTTAGATCGACCACCTATCAGTGTACGTGCGTTTGATTGGACCGGGTTAGCTGTCAGCTGATTGGCAGCGTATGACTCGCAGGAGCGGGTTCTGGCGGGAATGTCCCGCCAGAACTTGCTACGCCCATATAATAACCAATCCCTCTTCATTTTGTAAATTATGTCCTATGTGCTTTTAAAATAGAAAATAAAAACATTTTAAACAATTGGAATTGTTTGATAAGATCCCTTATTAGTGAAATGAAAAAACTACAAATGTTTGAATATATAAAAAAGCCTAAGAGTGTGTGTGTGATTTATTCATACACACAAACACACACACTTTGCTGGCTACTATAGACATTTAATCATTTTATGTTAAGAAAGGATTTGGAGAAAGGATTACAGTCATGGCTCAATTTTGAGCCATGCAAATCATCATAATGTGAATTATTGCTTGAATACATTTAAAATACATTAAAAGTCCTTTGCTAATTTAAAGAGAATACATTGAATATTAAAAGGAAACATAAGGACACATTTTCTGAGACAGCAGGCATGTGCCAATTAAGTTGTGACAGCATGCTTTTGTAGACTTCAAATTAATTGATTGCATGTTTTTTTAATGTTTTGGACTGGTTCCAGAAAGATGCATTTTCAAGTTACACCGATATTTATAATCTGTAAATGTGTGTGTGTGTGTGTGTGTGTGTGTGTGTGTGTGTGTATGTGTTTTTCTGTGTGTCTCTGTGTGCGTCTGTGTCTGTGTCTGTGACACTCGGCCTGCAAAAGTAAAGCGATACGAAAACTGGAGACTTTGCTAAGGGAGCCTTCAAGAATGTAATGGAAGTTACTGTAGAGTTGTAGGTTCTATATATGGAGCAATTAACTCCCATATTACAAAGTGATGGGTGGAAGGCTCATCAAAGGTCAGGTTTCAGCCCCTCTGATGTATCTAAGGTCAGTCAGAACGGAACAGACTCTTCCTCAATGAGTCCCATGATCATGGGAAAATGCACTACAACCCAACTACCAATTACTACGATTTAGAAGATGCTTTTAGCCAAAGACATTTAAAGCGATTGCATATATATTTCATTAAGGAGCAGGTAGAGGTTAAACATCTCAATTATGCATAGAGGTGGCTGCGGAAACTGGGATTCAACCCAATTGGGAATATTTAATGTGTTAAACTCCATCCGGCCCATTGTAACACACCACAATTGCAAATCTAAGGTTAAACACACCTACAATATCCTACCTTAATAATATAATGATAAACTAAGGTCACATTGATCTCATCAGTCACCTATATACATGCTGGGCAAGATAGATCCCAGCAGCAATAAAAAAATGATTGTCTACTGGTTTGTTCTGAAAGTTGAAAATGCGTCAATATATGGGCATTGCAAAATACATGACAAATCTGAGACATTTCCCATATTACATTGATTATGTTTGCAGAATGTTAATGGGATATGCCATTACAAACATCATAAACTGTGAAAGCATAAAATTTACCAGCATACACTTAATGGACCTAACTAAACTGTTTTACCAAACTTCAGCTCCCTCGTTAATGTCTTTCCAATAAGATAAACAGTTTTACACAATTAGAAATCCAACCTAACGCTACCACTCGCAAAACTATGGCACTTTGGTTCTAGTTTGTGTAAATTAAATTGCAAAAGACCAAACATGGTTCAAGAGAGCTTTGGGGAAGACGCTTCGTATTGCTCTTATTGCCTTAGAGAGGCATTGGTGATTGGTTCATTAAAAACACCTAAATGTACCTGCCTTCCAATAGACCCTTTTAACAGGTGTCATCGTAGGACAAACACAGGTTTTGCTCGTAATATTAATTATAGGTCTGCTTCTTGTATGTACCAAGGCACAGGGAGTAGACTTATCTTCACTAGTTTAGTCTACTACCCATAGACTACCCTACTACCCTTGTATTACATTTTTTATTTGAGTTTTTTGGTATTGCATCATGCACTAACGTAGCCTATTGTATTCTGCATGAACGAATTGCGCTGAATAAGTGACTGATGCTGTCAATAATTTATATCAAAAATGTCTAAAATGTATTACAATTATCGCTGATATCGCAATTCCTATTGATATTACCTTATCCTGTATCCTTTGCTTTATACTTTTTCTTTTGGGGGTTAAGGTGAGCCTTACATTTACCATGAGTGTTAAATCGCCTGAGTTATTCTTATTTGTAGCAATTCTCAGTTCTACTCGCTTCCAGCTTTAATGTAAAATGTGTGACTGAAGCTAAAGCAGATGGATCTGACGTGGTTGCTGAAGTGGTATAGGCTCAAGGATGAATAGGATTGGTTCATATCAGTCTTGTGGTTCATTCTTGTCGGGGGATACGCATAACATGGCCAGTAGCATCCAGGGCCCTGAGGGGAAATGGAAGCAAAGCAGGACAGGTCTATGAAAATCTATAAATCTATACTAATATCAGAGGTGGAGAAATAGGCTATTTCATGGAAGTCACTACAGTGTGGATGATTCATGTTGAGCAAATGTATGGCCTGAAGTGAAAACAGATTGTTTTGTGGTGCATGTCTATAACTAGTCTAAGGCATAAGGAAAACTTGGAATTAGACAATCACAGATGAATCCAATCACTTGAAAAAATGGTATGGCTAAAGACTAGATTTATTTGTTCTGTCCAAAGGAACAAAACACACAAATCAGAGTTGTGAGATCGTTTTGACGCTGATAAATGAAATAACAGCAAACTGAGGTTGACTTTATTTATCACAGCAAGGTTTCTGGGTGTACCAGAAATAATGACATTAACACAAATATGGTTATAAATATAGTATTATACATATATGTGAATCCACTTTCTAAGACCCCACAAAACTCTGACAGACAAGCAAAACAAAACCGTCCCAATAGAATTGTGGTTAACTTAGGAACTAAAACATAACTTTAATTCCAAACTAGTGTAAACAAAACATTATTAAAAATATGATAGTAATGCATTTTAAGGTCGAGAAACATCAGAGGGACATACAAACCTAGAAGGGTAGAGCAAAACTAGATGAACTGAGAATGTATGCAAAGTAAAGGATGCAAACATTCATAATGAAAAAAGTCTGAGTGAACATGATTCATTTTTTATACAACAAGTAGGCAATGTGGGAACATTTTTACAATTTCCCTGGACTTGATTATTTGTTTTTCACTACATGTCTTTGTATTTTTTTGTTCATTAAAGTGCTACACATTTTGTTACAGTTGTGTCTTAATGACTAACCATAGCTTAGGTTGTTATGCAAAACATGGAAATATGTCAAACTGATAGACCAAATAGACCGATACCCAGGTCCCTCTTAAAACCACATACGTGTTCGTGTTCGTTAATGTGACGTGTTCGTGTTCGTTAAATAAACCAGTGGACCGTCAGTGGACCCTCCATCTCAGCTTTACTACATATTCTACATAATAACTACATAATAGGTTCCAAAGTGAAATTCAATTAGGAGTTGATGAGTTGATTCAACCTTTTCTTTGAGATAAAAAACACAAAATTACTTAAAATGTAAAATATATAAATCATTTATGGGTTTGAGATATCTGTGCTTGTTGGGACCTTTAATAATAGAAGAAGGTCAATAACTGGTGCTGGCATGATTCTATTTATTTGTTATTGCTGACATTTCTCATTTGTCCCTCACACACACATCCGACAATCGGTAAACTCCCTTCACTGCCTAACACTAGCACTCGTTATTGTTTTTGGGATATATATTAGATATTCAGCATAGTTTAAGATGCTTTGAACAGCAAAGCAAAACATTCTCTTGACTTTTTGGAAACAGTAGTTTTATCAGAGATAACGGTTAGAACGACACGTGACAAGAGTTGTCCTGTTGATTTGGTCAAACTCCACAAGTGTGATTCATTTGACAATCATCTCCCCACCATCTGTGTTCAATAATATTACTAGACGCCATGCTATGGCTTAACCAGATGTTACAGAGAAAAGTATAATGGTAATTCAATTCAATTCAATTCAATTCAATTCAATTCAATTCAATTTTATTTGTATAGCCCTTTATCACAGGTACAGTCTCAAAGGGCTTAACAGGTCATATATTTATGACACCCCCCTGACCCTAGCCCCCCAGAGGGCAAGAAAAAACTCCCTTAATCAGCACGGAAGAAATCTTGAGAAGGAACGCAGGGCGGGGATCCCTCCTTCCAGGGATGGTCCGGAGTGCAATGGGTGCCATAAATGACATACATGCAGAACATTTTAAATCACTTAGTTAAAAACAAGATAACCCCTACCTGCTCCAGAATGACATGACCAAAAAATCATTAAAGCATCTGATAAATTACATAATATATAAAGGCTTTTTTAATTTTAGTCAGTTTGTCACCTTCTTCTGATCTTATCTTCTCATTTTCTTTCTCTCTCTCTTTTTCTTTCCCTCTCTTTCGACATGACAAAAAGGCCACTTTTTTTGTAAGTAAACAACACAATTAAAAAACATATTTTTTATTTTTTATTAAAAATAAAAAATATAATAACGCCAACAAATCAACACAGAACAATGTGATTAATGTAATTTTTTTTTTTTCAATTTGTAACGTTGATATTTATTACCATTATTAATACAAAAAACCCACTGATTGGTGGAAGCAGCCGGCGGGTTGCCGGGCAGGTTACCAGATTATCTGGTGGATCAGATGAGGGTGGTGTAGCATGGAGGGACTGAGTCAGCAGCAAATGATGGAGGTTCGGATCAGAGCTCCGGCCAACAGCTGGAGGGCAGCGATTAACCAGCTCTAAATCACTTCTTTTAGACACATTCACACTGTGCGGTCTAATGCTGGTGAGCAGAGAGCCCTGCTGGAGGAAGCTGGTGTCTAAACAACAAATCTTTTAGTGTTTCATCATTTAAAAGAAGCTCAGTTAGCGACAGGTCATTAAGGAGCAGGCAAGGTTCAGGGGGTATCTTGCTCCGGGGTGACTACAGGTTCGACTGCAGACTTCGGTGTGTGAACGCAGAGCCTTTCAGCCGGCAGTCAAACACCCTTAGTGCTTGCTGTTTTAATTATAATAATGAATCGCATTTATATATTGCTTTTCAAGATGCTTGAAAAGTACTTTAGTGTGTGTGTGTGTTTGTGTGTGTGTGTATGTGTGTGTGTGTGTGTGTGTGTGCATGCATGCATGTGAGTTTGAGTGTGTTAGTTTGTCTGCTCCCAGTCTTATATATCATGCCCAGGCTATGTCATGTACATATTGTCTGTCTTTCTGTCTTTGTCCCAAGTGTGGTTTTATAGTGGTTTTCCCAGCAGAACTTATTGGTCTCACCTTGTTCTCCTCTACTCTGCTGTTGAAACACATTCATACATATACACCAACACACACACACACCCAACCACCCACACACAGGCATATACACACACATACACACACACACACACACACACACACACACACACACACACACACACACACACACACACACAC
>JAOPJO010000043.1:17720377-17730877 GCA_027123675.1 Molva macrophthalma | reverse complement strand
CCCCCCCCCCCCCCCCCCCCCCCCCCCCCCCCCCCCCCCCCCCCCCCCCCCCCCCCCCCCCCCCCCCCCCCGGGAATAGCCGTTATAGCCAAGCATTACCGTGGCTAGGACCTTGAGAGCCAGGGAGCCCCGGGGGACACATCACATTAACCACGGCGAAACACTTTGAGCCTGGGCTCGGACACTGACACTGCAGGGGGGGGGAGTCCACTGCCTACTACACATCATCCTCAAGACGCTTGAGGATTACTGCAGAATATAAAGAAGACCGTTTTTTATTTTGGGGGGAGGAAGGGGGTTTGGTTCGTGTGCGGATATGGAGACATGTGGTTAGAAAGCCCCCACAGGAGATGCTGGAGGCACTAATGTTCTACAGCTATTCCACTGTAGGGCTAAAGTGGTCAACACACGACGAGTGTCCAGCAAAGCGTTGGGCGCTAGGTTAGGCGTTCTTATAGCGAGCCAACAGATAGGAGCGCAATGCGGATTGAAAATGAAGAAAGCTGTTTCGATTTTTTTGTGGTTTTAAGAATGTCTAACTAAGTTGTTATCTGATTGGATGCACTTGGAGAGGGACAAAGGTGAACGTGTTCAAAGTGGGAAGCCCGAGTGGCCCACTACGCCCAGTGTAGCAACAGGACGAGGTTGGGCTTCAACGCTTCGCTCCACAGGAGTACATTGCCAACGCCGAACGCTGTGTTGACTTTAATACAGTAATAATGTCTCCAGTATCACTGATATATTCATCCGCTTATGTGTCCCCCCATTTGTCCCCCTTATGTGATCTAATCTGTGTGTGAGCAAGCATCTTATATATTTGAATTGCCAATAGTTGCAAATAATACAAAACAGAGTAATCAATAACATTCTCTATACTGTGTTAATAACAGGATATAGTATATCTAAATGGGTAATGGGGTTTTATTTAGAATAATCAAGCACCTAATTTTTACACGGCGCCTGAAAGCTGGATATAATATGTTCTTACCTGGAGTTTATTCATAACAACCTCTTGTCACTTTCAATTGCTCAAGTGTTTCACCAGTTCGGCTATACGTCCCAAGGACAACAGAATCAAATTAGCTTACTTTAGTTCATCGTAGCTTACACACTCCGGGAGTTAATGTTACCAGACGAGCCTGCTATAAAACTAAATTCACATTTGACTGTGTTATGGGGGGTGACTGTCTAGCTCTACAGACAATAGTGACACTACTATGCAGCCTCATGTGCCTATTTTAGCTGGCAGCACAACATAATCCCACCAGACAAGGACTTTAAGAAGGTGTTTACATAAAACAAAACCCTGAGTATCATTTGAATAAATGAGTCTTAAGAGTCTTGAGACTCTCAGAGTTGAATAGCACAAAAATAATATCACACGCAACAAAGGATTAAAGTCATATTTCATGCATTCAATCCATGATTTGCCTAACGTACCCGTGTCCCTTGCCACATTGTAGCCCGTTTTGTATTCGCGTTTTTAGCAAGTCAAACCGGTGTGAACATACTGTAGGTGCACATTATGGCCTTGACAATCGTTTCTCCACACAGAGATGCAATTCATTGGTTGATCAGATCTCAGTTAATCATGTGATCCTTCACGGCGACCAGGCAGCTTTTTGTGCACTGTTCCGGCTCATGGCGAAGTAACGATATGTATTTACAGATACTTTTCCTCTAAATCTTCCAATCTTCACATGCACTTCCCAGCTCTGCAAGACCTCTTGAACAACAATCCTCCCCTGCTTAGACTTTTCTATTTGATATCATCAATGACATGTTCACAAAGGGAAAAAGGTACTTACCTATTGGATTAGATGTATTAGATGTATGATTGTAAGCTTTATGCTGAAGTTCCGTGTGTGTGTGTGTGTGTGTGTGTGTGTGTGTGTGTGTGTGTGTGTGTGTGTGTGTGTTTAAAGTAATCCTCAATTCCAAATAATTTGACTAACCACATTGACTGTAGCACCTATGGTGTGTGTACTCATTTCCCTGTTAAAAAATCCACAACTGTTTCTAATTCTGATTCAGTGATTTAGTGCAAAAAAAGAGTCAGGAATTGGTTTTTCGATGATACTGCAGTCAAGGAAGGATTAATGCTCTTAGAGATTAAAATTAAATGTAATCACAACATATGAATGCTCTGAATCTTAGGAAGGTCATCCACAAAACAAGGCACTTCCATAACATGTGAAGATACACCCCCATAGTACATACTTGGAAGGTAACACATCAAGCATAGTTGCGGGAAGTCCAACATGGCTGCTTCCCAAACTAAGTGTGTAGCCATTTACAATGCAGGATGTGGTCATCTACAGTACCTAGGTTGTATACAGATAAGAGATCAAAGCCTGCAAAAATGCGCTGTCTTTGATTGCTCTCACATTGGGAGCAGTGACTACATAGGCAGGCGTGTCTGTATGAGTATGGCTTCAAATTGAACCAATGAAATACAAATTGATACATTTTGTGGTGCCGGATGATACCTATTTCCTCCACTGTTTCACTCTATCCTCGTTCAACCCCCCCGCCCCATGCCCGCATCCAATTGCTCTGGCTTTCTTTCACCTTTCCTGAAATTGAAAGGCTGAAATGAAATGATTGTTAGCTCTTTGCAACTTTCCTTTTGGAATTGAAGCCCTTGCAGTAGTATTGGGTGGGTTTGTTTCCATTAGTTCACTTGACAGTGGTGTTAATAGATTTATTTTGTTTTTCATCCATGTTGACGAGTAACTTTGTGAGCATAATTGTGATATGCTAACTGCCTTAGAGAAGGATACTAAATTACTTCACCCTCCTGTCTTTTGTTAGACATAATTCTGCAATGATTAGTTCAGGCTATTAACCGTTAGTTAAGTCTTTTTGGTGACTTCATCTTAAGTAATGACTATATATGCCAATATTACTTTTTATAACTTGGTACTGCTGCAATGGTAGTTTGAGGCATTTCCAGCCTTTAAATCCAATTTATAAATGCTTAGTAAGGCAAAGATAGACCTCACTTTAGATGAGCTCACACAGAAGTCTTAACTAATGCTTTCTTACTACCTGAATCGATCAATCCAGCCTTTAAGTGTAATTTATAAATGCTTATGTAGCAAGTAGAAACCTGATTGAAACTCTAATTGGCTCCAGTGACCATGATGGGCAATGCAGTGGCCAACTTCTGTTAAATAGATGCAGCCAGGCAAGTTCAGCCAAGTCTTTTCCAAGCCATGCACTGTTGATGCTAACTTTTGTTTCTTTCATTGTTCAGAGTGGTCTATGTTTCCCGATCCTGTTCCTGCCAAGGTTCCACCAAGCTGCTGCTTTGTCGAGTTTAAGTTTCCACTGAGTTGTCTTTTTACTTGTTACTACTCAACATACTCAGTCTTAGCATTTATGCATTTAGCTTTACTGTTCAGGGGTGGGGAAGTGGTGGTTTATATATTATATTATATTACTTTTATGATTTGAGTGTGGCGTCCATATTTGTAAGAGACAATACCCGGGTCCCTCCTTGCACTGCGTTTGTTTAATGCTAAGCATTTATGCACATTTACGCACCTTGAATGGATGAGTGGGTTTCCCCAGCATTGCAGTACGTCCCCTCACCAGTACATTGGTTTGGTAATTTCTCAAAAAATATATTTTTTAGCTGTTTAATCAATAACCACCATTTAAATCTTTACATTTTGGTTTGTATCACTCTCAATTGAATATGATTGTGTAACCTCCACGACAACATTATAGTTATTATTTAAAGGTATGGTGGGCAATTTGGAAAAACCAGCCAGAGTAAACAAGATTTTGAAAGTATCAAATCTCATCCCTCCCTTCTGACCTCCATCCAAAGCCACACCCCCAAAACACATGACTAGGTTGCACGATTTAGCAATAGGTCTTTGGTTTGCTTTGCCTAGCCTTGTGGAAGACAGGCACGCAGGTAGACAGGCAGGTAGGCAGACACAGGTAAGCAATCCAATACATTCATTCGGGTCGAGTGCAATGATTTGACGTGTTGTTTTGCCTTTTTCTGTCGGAGCATTTGATTTATTGATTTCTGTCAGATTTCTGTTTACTGTGTCGCTCATCGGGCAAGAGGACGAACTCTGGGAAGCGGAGCTGATCTTTTACTATCTCCAGATCCAACTGACGTCCAACTGGTGACGTTGATGAGAGTACCCTCAATGTCGGATGTAGTGGCCGTATAGCCAGCAAACATCCAGTAATATTGCAAACCGTTTATAAGATCATGGACTCACTATACAGCAGCAGCATTTCTCCTTCTCTGGGAGTTAGCCACTAAGAACTATTCAGTTTTTTCCTGGAGTCTCAGGAGCAGGCTAGTTCCGACACTGGTACCCTGAGGCCCATACAATTGCAAAAAGGGCTCCAACTAAAAGACGCCGTCGGCTGCCTCCTCCACTGCTCCTATAAAAGCCAAGTTGCAGAGAATCCAGGCATCCGATCCTGATCTGGGCCCAGCAAGGACTCAACAAGGTCCTTGTGCTCAAGGCTGTCCATAACATCCAGTGAGCCATCGGAGCCACTCTCGGAACGAGACTCTGGAGAAAGACAACGCTGTTCTCAGCAAATCCATCCCCAAGACCGCCCCCAGGCCTTGTGGCTCCCGGAGTTTCGTCGATCTGATGCGACGTGGTGCCAAGCAGATTTCTGGCAACTGCTGTCCTGGCCGCACCCATTGGTGTTCAATTCTTTCCCCCTACTGCTGCTATCCCTCCTAATTTGAGGAATCAAACAATGGCAGGTAACGACATCAACCTGATTAAGATATTACTGTGCTCTTCAGAGACTGGGTATAGAAGGATGGTGGAATGTGGGGTTCAGTATGCAAAGAGTATCCCGAGAGGAGAAACGAGCTGGACACATATTAAGCGATTATTGCTGATTTAGCGATGTTCTATGGGGGTACATTGTTTTAAGACTATCACAAATCCTTCTCAGCAAAAGCAGCTATGTACTTACAGCGGTTCAACAACAGGCTAGACTGGTCCACGGTGGACCAGGGGCTTAACAGTCGGCATTTCACAGGCCATCACGCAGTGTCATGCAACGTGTGTGGCTCCCTCTCACACACAGTTAAACTGTGTCCGAAGACCGCAATCCAGGCCAGAATCTAAAATTTTCTGCCTTTCGGAGCTACAATGCCAATGTAAAACAAACTGTCTACGGAGATGGTCACCCAAAACGCTGTTACCACACAGGAATCGCCTGTTGCAGGCAAAGGTGAGGAAATTAATACATTTATATCTACCCCCATTAGCGTTCCTGAACTGTGTAAAGCACTTAGAAACTAGAACTAGAAACATCCAAATTGTTGCTTCGTCAAATACCTTATCACCGGGTTGATACAAGGATTTTTCGCTGGTTTAGCTTTCTTGCCAAACATTTCACACACATGCAATGACTTCAATCCGTGCTGACAGAACCAGCTGTAGTGGATCTACTCATAGCCAAATAAATCAGTAAAGGGTAAATGATTAGCCCATATGACAGTCTGCCCTTCTCAATGTTTACAGTCTGCCCTTCTCAATGTTTTGCATAAGTCCTCGCATCTTCGAAACATTTGAGAGGCGTTTTGTTGGATTTTTGTGCTGCATCTTCAGGATTATCTTCCTGGAGATGACTTTCCTTACTCCAAGCCTGACCGCTGCATCAAGGCGCTTGAAGACACATTCAATAATCTTGGTTGGTGTCTCACACCCATGGGAGATGTGTTAGTGCTGCCTGTTGTCAAATGTTGGTATGCAGTGGTATTCTGTATCTGACATCTGCATCTCATGCTTTAAATCTTACAGCAGGGAGCACCCTAAAAGAGTGGAACCATACCGACCATTACCATTACCATTTCATGCAATAAATGGTTTGTCTGTGACATGACTGATTTCTGACAGAAACGCTTCTAAAATAGATAGCCTACCCTAGCTTAGCATAGGTTTGGCAGAAAGAGCCCTGATCCCAGCGCAATATATTCCTGTTCCTCTGCATTATCTAAGCTACACCAATCTTGTCCAATTATTGGTATTGGTTTCGCATTTAACTATCTCAACGAACCTTACCAAGGTTAGTCTGATGGGTATTCACAGATGAATCGTCGCCTTAAACCTCCCACAAAACAGTCCATTTCTCACGGGGTATTTCGCTGTGCTCTCTTATTAAGGAATGAATGTTCGCTGAATGGCACTGATTCTGCAGGGGCTCCATTAGTAGAACGGAGGCAACGTAAGTAAAAAGGGGGGCCCCCCCAACTTCCAATGGAATTACAAAGGATCTGACAAACAACAACACAAAAGGGAAAAGGAGGAGTTACAAAATGGCAAAGGGGAGATTTCACCTGAAACTTCCACGCTGGGTCGCTCTTTTGAAAAATTGGAATGTGGATGGACGGGGGGCGGCAAAGCGGAAGAGGTCTTGAGATAAACGATGGTATTTCCTCATGTTTTAAGTAAAGCGCCTCCCCTGGCTCCACCTCTGGGTATTGAGATTGATTCGGTATCTTGGTAGAGCCAGAGCTATGCACTAGGTAGACTGTGGCTGATGCATTACAAACTGTGAAAACAGACTGGGAATGTATTTCACTTTTAAAACATATGGCTCATTTCTATAAGATAATAATAGACAACTTTTTTGCACATAACCCTATTGTGTGAATTGTGTACATTACATACACATACTTTCTGTATTACTGTCAAAATGCGCCCACACGTCGTGCATATGTATGATGTTAAAAACATATGCCATGTTAGGTTCATGTAGGTGTGTTGAGCAGACACACACCACATTTGCCAGTTGGCTTTAACACTGAAGTGATGTAAGAGTCCTAATCATTTTAACACCTTGCTTCATCTTTTCAGAGAGGGAAGCCTTTTAAAACATTTCTTTATACAATCACAACTCACAACTACCTCAGAACTATTACAAATTGATTTTGGTTGAATGGTGGAGTTAAGAGTGTGGACCATATCTTATACCATGATTGAAGTCCTACTTTTAACTTAAATACAATGTGCAACATCTGTAGCCAACTGATTTAAACGAGAGATACTGACACACAAAGTAAGCTTTGTGTTGATTATGATTTTGTGTGTGAAGCTGTGCATGTGTGTGTGTAAGTGGACATTTATATATTTTAACACATTTAGATGAAGCCTGAGATCAGTGTGTATGTGTACACTAGTATAACTGGATATTATAAAGTGACACAAATTATAATAAATGGCAATACGGTTCAAAAAATTATTTATTTATTTTTGTGAAATATGCCATTTTTTTTTTAAAGGGTGCAATACAAATTTAATGATTCAATCAACACAAAAATGCAATAACACACAGATAGTAAGAGTAAAACCAATAGACAATAACATTTAGCTTATAGTCAGGACAATGGGATAATTACCATAAACAAACGCTTTTATAATGCAACATGAGCTGACTTTGGTGGAAGTGAAGCCTGCTTAATGCAGGGGTAGGGAACCTTTTCAGTTCAGGCAATACAAAATGTAATTGCTTGAAATTGTTCTTAGAGGAGAGAAATAATAATGTACATAATTATCATTCAACCTGTTTAGAGGAGATATTCATTCATTGCAAATTAGACATGACCACTAGGCTGGAAAGAATTATACATTCTCATATTTAATTTCATGATGCCATTTCATGATCTATTTTGATAGTTGGTTACGTTAATATGGTTATACAATAATTAGTATACAATTAAATTACATTTTGGTAATACAATCAATTTTCAGCATTGTTGAGAAGCCATATGCAATCACTGAAAGAGCCAAGAATGGCTCTAGAGACATAGGTGCCTGATCCCTGACCTAATGCAACAGCACGGAGAACCTAATCTGTCCACATATTGGCATACATCACAGTAGAAGTAGACTGATGGTGTCCGAGTGGTAGGCAAGTACACAGTTTGCTGCTATGTTAACACACACAACGCCTATTCGGCATCGAGCTGAGAAACTACCAACTAACCAGATAGGCTCCAGCCAGGAAGACAAATGGACTCATGATTTCAGCTTTACCCTGCTTATGACTATGGATTCAGCTGCTTGCATTTACTCTTTAAAAACAAATGGAACACAAAAAGGCCAATGATATGAGTCAGGGTCAGTTGTGTTTTTACACACTTTGAGCATGCTTGACTATTTTCTAATGAAAGTCTTTTCCCCCTTAATTCTCTAAGTCAACATTTGTGAATTCATGAATCTAAATAAGTCTCCACTGCATGCTACCTTCTGCTTTTTAGACTGTAGGGTAATTTCGCAACACATAATGACATGCCAAATTCACAACAATTATAGGACAGTTCCTTCCCTACTTTCTGAAGCATCTTTTGAAAGGATTGTAGATGACCACATTTTCATAATTGAACTAGGCTAATATTGTCTTGTCATCAAGCTTCAGAACATTTTACACTAAAGACTGCCTTAACTAGTTATTGGTCTCATGGTTGACAATGTTAAATGTCATTTATTTAAACTTGCGTGTGCAAATTATTTAATCATGGTTTAACTCTTGTTTAAAACATACCTATGGATATAATATCGATGAAGTCTATGAAACATGAAATTCTGCAAGGGGTCAGTCAATGGCATGTTACTCTTTAATCTACATTCATACAATCCTAAAGTCAAACAATTAAGCATGGATTCCCTATATCATTATGCATTTGTTGATTAAGTCCCTAAATTACCTACAGCTGAATGTTATTCATCAGCCCAACAAGTCTTTATCTAAAGATACAAGGCCGTTTCCCTTCATAGCCATAGTGTTGCAGTATGTGACATAGTGTATATGTAATGTTATATATTATTTATTGTTGACTTATTATTTACTTGTGCGTGTCACAACTTGTTGCATTATCTTACTTGATAAAAGATAACATAATAGATTGTGACGTTTTTGCACATAACCCTATTGTGTACATAACATGAGCAAACACATACTTTCTGTATTAAGGTCAGAATGCGCCCACACCTATTGTAAATGCATTAATGTTAATATATAGATGATATTCTCCAAGTTGTCAGTCCATGGAAAATTACTCTTTGCAATCAATATTCATAAAATCCTAAAGTCATACAATTAAGCATTATATTCCCTATATTAGTAATCGTTTATTAAGTACCTAAAGGATCTACAGCTGAATATGTTATCAGCCCAACGAGTCTTTATCTAAAGATACAAGGCTTTATTTCTCAGAGCTCATTAAAACATGCCTTGGTGTTCTCCCTTTTGATCAACATATAAATAAAAACTCTGTTTGATCACGCAGCAATGAAGGTTGGAAATATTACTAGGATGAATATAAGTGAACAGCTTGTGCAAACACCTTCTGCTATAGAACCTCAACGAGAGAAATGTGACCAAATTATCCCCCCCGGTCCCTCTTCCCTCCATTGGCCTCTACTGTTATTCATGTTAGAGCAAACTTTACTTCACTATAGAATACGATTACGCAGAATTGCCACCAACCTTGTCCCTCTCTATATAGAGGTAGTAGGGGTAGCCGCCGAGTCCATAGACAGCCATACCATCCCACTTCTTCCTGGAGCGAAGTGTTAGGTAGGTCATCTCAAGCACACGACGTCCACTTTGCTCCATCTCATCTCTCCCTCTCTCTGTGTTTAAATCACCCCTGGTTGTGACATCATCACTGCATGCTGGCTGCACTGCCAAGGCCAACTGGCTGTCCAGGTCGTCTCTCGCACGTTTGATTGGAAGTGAATCTGAACCATGACCACCCATCAGAGCCCACTGCTTCCATCACAGCCGCTGACTGGCCCATATTAGGCGCATCCATGCCGAACCCTGGCCATTACTCTCGTTCATATTTGCGTCTAATGTATAACAACTACTATGACGAACACTGTGGTGATCTATCTGAACCTGCACTGACCTATTAGGACCTACCTCCGCTACATCTTACCACCCTACATCTTGCCCCATTGCCTTATGTCTTTCTATTGGCCTGCGTGTTTCAATACTCACATTACAGCTAGACCTATATATTTAGTTTTCTCTTAATAATTTTTCTTTTTGGGTTGGCTTCAATTAAATTCATTGTTCATTTGCTTTTGCTTTCATTTGCATTGTTCAACTTACTGTCCCTCCAGTATATAGTGGGTGGATGTACATAATAACTGTAATGAAATTATATGTAAGGATGATCCCGAAATTGTGAATCTCTTCTTGTATGTATATATGTATGGCCGGTGTGTTCTTGATCTCCCTGTGGGTGTCTCTGGCTTTAGGGGGAGTCTGGCCCTGCTGGGTTTGTCAAGACTGCGCAACGCTGACCAATAGTTACGGCCCCTCAATCTTCTAGTGCCATACTGCCATCTATTGGTCGCCCCTGGAAAGGAAGCAGTCTCAGAACACAACGGCGTGCTTACATAAGTGATCTATAAACCAACAGTGTGCAGCCGATGCCTTACTAGCCCTAGCCCTGAGATGATGCATGGTGTTGCAGCTAGCGTACCC
>JAOPJO010000043.1:17702655-17718148 GCA_027123675.1 Molva macrophthalma | reverse complement strand
CCCCCCCGCTGCCCCTCCGGGCGCCCCCCCCCCCCCCCCTCCGCGGGCGGGGGCGGCCCGGACACAGTGCCTGCACGGGCCCCAGTTTGCTGATTTACATGTGACCCACATCGATGCACCACTTCTCTACCTCCAGGAGATAGAGAGGGAGGGAGGGAGGGAGTGAGGGAGGACAAGGAAGCCTCCATTTTAGGCGGATCTTCAAATCCCCACAAAAAAACAAAACATGCACAGAAAGAGATACAAAAACACACACAAACACAAACACAGCCAAACAGAAACTGCCATACACACACTGGGCTCATCCCTGTGTATTAAAGGAGGATGAATTCACGGAAGCTGTGAAAGGAAGGATTTATCAGAAGATAAGATGTATACACTTGCAACCATTTTGGGGCTTTTCTTTAGTGCAGTGTAGCAGTCCTTCTTTTGGGTTCTCTCTCCCTCTCTCTCTGTACGGCTAACGCCCCGCTGTGTGTGTTGTCCAGCCTGTTCTGGGTGGTTGGGAGTGGGGCGGCTTGGTCGATACACACTAATGAAAGCTGCCTTTATGAAGGTGTCCACCGCTTTTCCCTCAAAGGAGCGCCCTTAATTTGGAGTAATGGTTATTGGTCTGGCCATTGATTTGTTATGTTACTGATTGGTGCAATGTATCAGCACTTTTTGCTGGAAGGAAGGAAAGGAGGTAGGAGGGAAGGAGAGGAGGGAGATAGGAGGTTGGGAGTAAAGGAAACATTTTCCATTGACCTGTCATTAAACAGTTAATGGTCGAAACAAACATGGTTGAAAGAGAAGTATGAACTTAAAAGCAGCCTAATAACATAAACTATAATGTGCAGTTTTGTAGAATAGTGTCTGCCTTTTGGCATTTTGTAATTACTTTTGTTTTTCTCAGCGTATATTCATGAGTGCATGCTATATAGAATGATATAAGGAAAGTAGTCTAAAGACATGCTGTGTAAGTGTCGAGTATGATAATGGGCCACTTAATGCAAATTCTTTTGAAATGGGTGTTTGCTTTAGTAAAATATAATCTGACAAGAGGGTTTTGAGCAGCCTGTGAAGCCTCCAGCAGTCATTAAGTTAACATTTCACTAATAGAAAAAGATTGAAGGCCCAGCCGTCCAGTAACAGTGGTTCTTGCTTTTAGCTATACATTATATCACAGTGCATGCTACCCTGCAATATTTCAATCAACATAGGAATACAATTATGATGACTTAAATGTTACAGAAATCATTCACTAACTTTCCTTTTGTTCCACGTGTTGACGTGCTGAAAATGTAAAAAGTGTCCCCCACAGCGTAAAAACCTTGCAAGACGCGCAGTGTTCGGCACAGTAGACATGATCTGGCTAAATCTCCAGATCTTTTCCTTGATCTCCACATTCCCGTGGTTCAAATTGTTGTAGACTCGACAAGAAGCTCAATCGGCCACCGAATCGGCTTGGGGACCGAGGATACATCAGTGTTAAAGTGCTCAGCTACTCTTCGACTACATCACCAGACATTTACATATCAGGCCACCGCAAATATAAAAAACGTGATAGGCTACGAAGTCAGAAGTCTGTAACTGGCCAGATTATCAAAAGTCGACGTCGCCTTTAATGACACTGATGTTAAAATCCCTAGTCCTGTCATGCTTTTTTTTTTTTCTTTTTTTTATTTCTGAGTTTGGAATCACATTCACACAATGAGCAGCAAACTGTGTTTGGAGTCTGCAAAATAGCCAAGTGTGAGCTGGCAGAAAAAGCTTGTAACCATGGTGCCTGTAACAGTGCCACGGTGTAATACCTGACCATTTAAAATATTTTCACAACTAAGGCCCCTGCATTCAAGGGAACAAAACTTTTAAATTGCCCCACTGGGCTTATTTTCTCCAGCCTTCATTTCCGTGCATTAACTACGACAGTGGCAGCGAATGCCGTAACCGCCCAAGATAAAAAAAAGAAAAACAAAGGCGACAAGTGACATTTTCCATCACCTCAGTGTTGCAAGATGTGTCGATCTTTCCCCCCCCCTCCCACACAAGTGATGGGGGGATCGTACATTCATTAAGGGGGATAATGGCGTTCACTTGCCGCAGGGAAATCTTGACAGGGCTGGAGAGAGAGACGAGACGCGGAGCTTGATTATAAAAGCCAGTGAAAGGGAAACGTCCCGTGAGACAAATCCGAGAAGCTGGAAGTAGACTACAGGAATGCGTCCTGCATCTCTCTCGGCCTGTTTGAAGTCCATAACCGTGTAACGCCCTGTGTCTCTCCACCTGTCTGTCAGATGGTGAAGAGCTACAGCCACACGTCCTTAAGGTTCTACTATATCCAAACCAAAGTCTTCCTCCTCTCAGAGTGCCTCTCCGTTCTTATACCCCACTAGACTTGAGAGGGGGCCAAAAAAAGCAAGCTTTTGGGAACATATTTACAAAAAATCTGTTAATGTCAATAAACTTTTTGACGGAAGAAAGGGCACCAAGGAATTATTATTTTACAGTTCTTGACACAGCAACGATATTTAATTTAAGTCTAAGCAACTCACTTAATGCATGGTTGGTTTATATACTGAGTTGACAGTTCATTAAGTAGGCTATAGCTAGCAAATGGGCCGGTAAACTACGATGATATGGTACTTTTCTAGTTGACCAAACTGTGTTGTAAGTGTAAAAACACATGCATGCACGCACACACCCCCTTGTCCATGTGGCGGTGTGTGAAATAGAACAGATTTCTGCAAAATAACTTGGCATGTTTAGATGACAGAGGCATCCTATGGAGTATGTTTAAGTGATGTCAGACTGTTCCCAGACATTCCCATTTCATGAGGGAGAACCGAGAACGCCTGGAGGAGGACGCTTCAAAGGTGTTGTAAGTGACAAAAGAGGGCTTATCTATACTTGAAAAGTTTCATACTTCATGGCATATATACGTTTTCACTGTATTGACACATTACAACTGTACAAATAGTATTTAGACCATAGCTGCCCATTTTGGGGCAAATATAATCGGTCGCGGACCGATTATATTTGGCCCGCCCCTTGCCCACTGTATAATTTTTTTCCCGCCATCAGCGCTCTCATTGAACATTATTTATTGGTGCACTTCCACTCCTGACCAAAGAATAACATTGTGATACATTGATGGTAGGGTGGCGCTGTTGAGCTCATACCAGCTCCAATCCGGTGAGGCGAAGGCCAGTGAGTGAGAGGATGCAAGGATGGAGCGTGTTAGGCAGTGGCACACAGACAAACGAAAATTCAAAAAAAGTTGGGAACACGATTATCTTTTTAACAAGGACGATTCCACCGCAGTGTGTCTGTAAGCAGAGGGTCGCTGTTTCAAAGGAGTACAACATTCGTTGTCACTAGGAAACTAAGCATTCTCACCAGATCGCAAGGTGAAGGTAGCAAACTTGCTAACAAAGCTAACCACACATTCGGGCCAGATAGCCCAAAGAGCAGGTCGATTTTCCGCCTTCTCCATCGCAAGTGCTCAGCACAGTTGCTGGTGTTTTTGCGAGGCGTCAATGACGACATTGAAGTGTGCCAAGAACTAGCGGGCCTTCAAACACTGAAAGGGACAACAAGAGGTATCGATATGTTTATGGCAGTGCAGCAAGTTATGGACAAGAACGGATTGAAGTGGGAAAACCTATCTGGCATCACGACTGATGGAGCCCCGGCCATGGTCGGTAAGAGAGCAGGCCTAACTGCACTTGTGTCGGACAAAGTCTGTGAGTTTGGTGGCTCGATTTTTAAATACCATTGTATTTTGCATCAGGAGCAACTGTGCGCTAAAAACATCGGCCTGAAGAACGTGATCTTCAGGCCGATAATCACTCAGATGTATGACCATGTCAGAGCCTTCAAGCAAAAGCTCCAGTTTCTTAGCAGACATCTCTCAACAGGTGAAAACAATGTAGTAGGCTTGTTATTGATCACAACCATGTTATTATATTTGTGTGATGCATGCGTACTTTGTGTTTGTGGAAAATGGATGTTCTATTTAACTCTAGGCATTCAATCCAATAACAGTAGCAGTATTTGTTTTTCGTACTGCAGCCATAAACATTTTTTTTTTCGTTTTTTCTCATTTGATCGATATTGGTATTTAATTGAAAATCAAATGAACAACCTTGCATCTTACATTGCTCCTTTTGTCTTTGTGTCTGTACATTCAGGAAATTTGGCACATTTTCCCAGCCTCAGAGAAGTTGGGTTGATGGAGGAAGACACACCAAAATACCACGACATTCTCAGCAATCTTGTGGTGGAGTTTGACCATCGCTTTGAAGATTTTCGTGGAAATGAAATAGCATTTGATTTGTTTGCGCAACCCTTTTCTGTAAATGTGGATGCAGTCAATGAGGAGCTTCAAATGGAACTTTTGGAACTTCAGTCTGATTCAGACCTCCGTAGCAGGTTCGGAGAGCTTTCCTTACAGGACTTTTACAAATGTGTTCCTGCACACATATGGCAAGATCCGCAAACATGCACAGGTGATGTTATCCCTCTTTGGAAGTACCTATGTCTGTGAGCAGGCTTTCAGCCTGATGAATCTTAATAAGTTCAAACTGAGAAATGCTTTATCGGACTCTCACCTACATGACGTTCTCACTTTGTCAGTTGGTCAGCTGGAGCCTGATATTGAGAGACCAAGGACAGGCTTCATGTCTCCGACTGATAGGCCTAACCTACTTCAGGCAGAATGTGTAGGCCTAGGCCTCCAATGTGTCAGAGTATGTTCTGCTCTGTATGATTAATGGGGGCATGTTTTGTCCCATGTTACTTTGCCTATTGCAATAAATGACTTTGTATTTGAAGATATAGACCCAATGCCTAGTAATGTTCCATGTCTGACTTCAAATATTTCATAGTGCTTAAATTACTTTTCTAATTTAAAGAAGCCAGATTGACATCAGTCATTTTTTTAACATTAATGTTAAGCACAATAAACAGTGTCATTCATTTTTCAAAATTACTTTGTGATAGTGTTTATTTTGCACACGCATGATATATATACACCCATATTTAACTTAATGTACTGCAAAATTTACATTTTGGCCCACGACCCTCCCCCAGGTCAAGTTTGGCCCTCCACTGGGAAGAATTTGGACATCCCTGATTTAGATGGTTATGTTCACCAAAACAATCGATATGTTTCCTTTCATACTTACCTGTTGGTTGTGGCAACAATGAAAGTGCTGAACTGCTTATATAGTAGTTTAGTGTTATAGTTTCATGTATTTTCATGTAAGTGTTTGCTTCATACTTACTTTATTTTTCTCTTGCTTTGTACAGTTGTAAAATTTCCCCACGATTAAACCTGACAAGCACAACATTGTTTTTTCCTTGGCAGTTGGTCAAATAAATGTGTTTACGCTGGCTGTCTAACTGAAGATATTATTTTTTGCTAGGACAGCACAAATAATATTTATTAAATGAATTTGCTTCCTGCCTTACCAATAAGAGGCTGGTAATGTAACAGCCATTTTTTCAGGGTAAACATAAGGACAACCTGTAGCCCTCTTACATTTTTTCAATAATATATTTAAGTTATGAATAACCACACATTCTCCTCAGTTACTTTGTGGTTTAAGATTTTATATATTATGATAAAACCCTTATTGGTTTAATGGGTTACTTCCCCTTTTTGGGAGTGTCAAGTTAATTGTTTTATCCCTTTTAAATAGACACACATGGGTATGGCTCGGTAAAGACAGTTGTGGAACAGAGCAACACTTTCTTGACCAGAAAAGAATAGTGGACAATAGATAGTATTAAGCATATTGAAGTTTCATTATGTTTGTTAGATTCTTTTGGTAAGCTACCTTTTTTTGACAAGTAAAGCCTAATATCTTAATGACTGCTTTCACTGATCACTTTTGAGAATGAGGTGTGCTTACACAGTGTTTATAAGGACAGCCTGACAATAGGATGGTATATGCCTCGCCTATATGGATTTGAGTGTGTGTTATGAAGGTGTTTTTTGTTGTTAGACTTTATCCAAGAATATTTTTTTAAATATTAAATTCATACATATTTTCTTATTCATAACTAATCAATTAATGAAAATAACAGTGACCTTGTGTTATCCAGGAACATTGCTGCCAGGGTTCCCACACCTTTTGAATTACCAAAAAATTACAAAAATTGGCAAACATTGTTAGGACCTTTGACCATTGTTCGCATGACTTGATAAAGTATTGCTGTATTTATGCACTTACACACACTGACTAGAGACAGAAAAAAAAGAAAATTAAACACTATTGTAGCAAAGCCAATTGCTACACGGCACCTAGGTGGCTGCCACACTCAGTTTATTGTAAAGTAAGTTTGTAGATAATGATACATGGCCTGGTGCTCCATGTTGCCATGCAGGAGATCTCTCCCTGAGAATATGTGGTGATGGCTGGTTTAACCTGTGCACACTGATTACTCAATGTGCAACAGGTGTGCAGCCTAACCCAGCCCCAGAGTCCAATCAGACTGACTTGGGCCAGGTGAGGCTGCTTAAACCAGCCATCATCCACACACACTCCCACAACAATTTATTCTAAATCTTACTGTAACTACATTTTTTACTATAATCCATTCCTACACCTCCACCCCATACAGCACTCATAAGGGAAGCTGTGGTGTAACTAAAATAAAATGGTGTACTTAAAAGGTAGGAATATATCATTATTATCCGAATAAAAAGACACTCTTTGCACTTAAAGAGTTTGCAGGGTGACCAACTAGAGCCAAGATTATCATTGAGACACAGTAATGGAAATGGAAGACAAGTATATTCTCTGGTCAATGTAGTAAAGCCATTTATATATTTTCTCTTATCAAGGTTTCATTGAATTTCTTCTAAAGCAATGAGATGCCTTCATATAAATGAAGAGTTGTACCAGAATGTTGTTGCCATCACTCCGGCTATTTGGATTTGAACTGCCAATATCAAACTGTTCTCCTCGTGTGTGGTGGGTTGGGACCGGCCCGAGCAGTCAATTCCCAGATAGGGAAATATGTGTCAAAGATGTAATTATTTTCATAACATATTAATATTTTATATGGTTAGGACAATGTAGTAACAAAGGATTTAAAGTATTTTCTTCAGCAAGGTTTGATTTGATAGATTGATTTAATTTTGAGACTTCAAGAGCAGATGGGTGAGCATTTTTGTAGCATATTATGCCAGATTTGAATAATCTAAATCAAAATAACTATTTTTATTTTGGCTGTGCATTCAACACCCAATTTGTGTGTTTCACATCCCATAATTCACAAGGATGTTTATGTTGTGGTGTAAACATTACAAAGGTTCCTTTGCTATGTAAAATATATGCAGTAATTGCTTACTAGGTTGATTACTTGCATTACATGCATTCTCTTGGGATTCAATTAGGATCAAACTAAGGATCAAAACACCATTGAATATAAGCTGAAGACGTCATGGGCCTATATAGCCGACACAAGCTACTTTGAAACAAGAAAGGGAATTGTATAATGGTTGTTAAGTCTCCAGACTAATTAACACTCCTTTCATTTGTCTGTCAATGACAATTGCACATTAACATTACACCCATAAAGATACATCATCCAAAAGTCAAGTTAATTGTTTGTTCAATCAATGCAATCTCAACAACTACTAAGTGGTTGTCACGCACTCACACTTGCGCGAACACACACACACACACACAAAACAATTTAAGCAATTGACAGAGCACATGTTTCTAATGACACAGATTCTAAATAAATGCCTTTTCACTTAAATTTGACGCTGTTACTTAGCATATATTTAACCTTTACATTAATAAAGCTTTTACCTCAGCATTGATGCATATCTGAAGTGTGTGTGTGTGTGTGTGTGTGTGTGTGTGCCCCTGCACCAGTTGGCAATAGATAGAATTGAATGCCACATGCCATGTGGTTCTGAGCTGTATTCATCAGGATGTTTTTGCACCACGCAGTTGCACTTATTTTCATACAGATTCCCCCCATGCTGAGCTTGATATCTTAGTAGTGGATAAACAGATCACGGTGCATAACACACAACCCTGTGAGCACCTGGCACAGCCTTACAACAACCCTCTCCTCAACAGGGGGCCGGGGCCCCATGGGGGGACAGCTTGGATGGTGAATTATTATTTCATAAAGCATAAAAAAAAAGAATGTCTGTTTTATCTATTCAAATGATGCCATGTTATGAGTACTACAACCGAAGACATGTTTACATGAACAATTACCTTTGGGCTAATTGTGTGTAAGGCCTAAAGCACACAGCCTTGTCCGTGCAGAAGGAAAATAATGGTTATGTATGTTTCATGTCCGAAAATAGACTACAGTTTTATGCAAGTGAAAAGGGTGTGCTTAAAAAATGTATTGGGAGCAATTTAGAATAACTGAGGCGTTCAACAATTAATAAAGCAGAAGTTGATAGTGAATTCTTTATTTATAAAGAAATGTTCATAAATGAATGCTAATCATACTAATCATTGTAAATGATTAGTAAGATAATTAAATAATGGTTCATAAGATAATTAAGCAAGCATAAGTGAATAATTTACAAACTTTTTATAATGTGTTTATAATCACACAAATAATGCTGAAAATCATGATAAGGTCATGTTGTTAGAAAGCATTAGCTAAGTCTTTTGTGTTTGTTTATCTTAAGTGAGGAATAGCTATGCCTTACGAAGGATTTATAAAGGACATGTAAAGGCTAGATTGATCAATTCAGCTGGATAGAAAGCATTAGTTTTATTAGTTTTGTAATAAAAGTATTTTTGTGTGAGCTCATCTTAAGTGATGACTATCTGTGCCTCACTGCATTTATAAATCACGGTTAAAGGCTGGAAGTACCATTGCAGCAGTACCAAGTTATGTAGTTATAAGTAGTATGGCATATTTAGTCCTCACTTAGTTGAGCTCACACAAAATACGTAACCAGTGGCTTTAGAACAGAGGTAGCCAACACGGTGCCCGCTGGCACCTGATCGCCCGCAGGAAACACCTGACTCGCCCGCAGGGCATGTTCTAAAAAAAGCACTCGTCACCGTGGAGCTCTGTCTAAAAATTGTATTTAAGTGTATTGATGTAGATTTGATGGCAATGACAATATTGAATATAGAATTTTAAAAACAAGAATGTTTTATGAACTCTGACCTTGTCTGGAAAGTTCAATATCGTGCGCACTCTTTGCTGAGACAAGCTAGCGAACGTAGCTACAATGGGGAGCTAGAAGCAGGTTTTAACCCCAAAATAAAGAGAAACATGAGTTATTTTTTACGACAGTGAAAGACAAGTATGTATGTCTCATTTGCAGGGCGACTGTGGCGACGGCAAAGTGGCACAATGTGGAGAGACACTTCATTACCTGTCACAACAGCTTCCATGCTAACTGCCCACCTGGCAGTGCCCTCGGCCAGAAAAGGCCCGTGAGTTAAAAGCAGCTTTGGGCAAACGGTCTTTTTTCACGAGGCCGGTGAAAAAGTCACAAAAAGAAACTGAAGCTTCATTTAGAGCTGCAAATCTTTTGATAAAGTACAAAAAAGCCTTTTCGGACGGGGAGGTCTTGAAAGGAGCAATGATGACAACTGATGAGTGTCGGCTCTGTCCGGGAACTTGACAGAGCAGCTGGACCGGGATCTGGTTAAGTGCAGGTGGTTTAGCATCCAGTGCGGCGAGTCTGTGGACAGCAGCAGTACATTGCAGCTGATGATGTTTATCCGAATCGGATGATTTCTCCACAAAATAACTCCTGACACTACTGCCCCTGAAGACAACAGCGAGGGGAGTTGACGTCTACAATTGTACCATTGGAAAGGCTGGTGTCGGTGACTACAGACAGGGCTCCCGCCACGACGGGCCGACATGAAGGCTTCATTGTGCAATGCATTGTGACTTCCCAAAATGTCGACATTACCATGAAATCATTCACCAGCAGGCGTTATGTGCCGCAGAAGCGGCTTTGCTCATGTGATGACTCCTGTCGTGGAGATCATAAATGGCATCTGCTCCAAAGCCAAACAACACAGGAGGAGCTGTCAGCTGAATATGGTGACATCTGATTAATTGATTATGGTGACAACAAATCTGATGGCTCAGCAGGGGACGAGTTTTGAGTTTTTTGTCACTTTTGGGTGAAATCAAACAGTTCATGCAATCGAAAGGGGAAGACGCCTTGCTGCTCGAGGACACTGAGTGGGTACTTGACCTTGCATTTATAACAGACATCACTGGGAAACTGAACCATTTGAACTGTGAGCTGCAGTTAAGGCAGTTAAGACTGTAGCTGACATGATAAGCGCTGTAAACGAGAAATTTAAAGAGAAAAATAGTGCTGCACCTTCCCTCCTCTCAGTCAATGCTGAATGACAATGCTGCTGCATCTGGGGCTTTTGACAAAGTTTCAGAAAAGTACTCTCAAGTCATAAACAGACTTGTGCAAGAGTTTGAGAACAGGTTTTGTGACTTTGATCAACTTGAGCCATGTGTGTCATTCATTTCAAATCCTTTCATGCAAGTGGACATGACATGCATTGCTGAGCAACTAAGTACAACGTTCAACTTGGATGCTGGACAGGTGGAGATTGAATTCCTAACGTGGCAAAATGACCTCCACCTCAAAGCCCATCAGGGTGCACCAAACTGTTGGTGCCTTGTAGATACAGAAAAGTACAAAGGTGTATGCACAGCAGCTATGAACGTTGCCTGCCTTTTTGGTTCAACCTATCTCTGTGAATCAGCCTTTTCTGATATGAAATTCATCAAGAACAAACAAAGAACACGTCTTACTGATGCACAATCTACAAGACTCACTCAGAGTTGCAGTGTCAAATTATACCCCTAATTACAGTACACTGGTGTACAACATGCAATGCCAGGCTTCCCACTAACAGACATTAACAGACAAAGAACGAGATGGACATGTTTTCAGTGAAACCATGGCAACATTAAACTCAAATATTGTACAAAAATGTGAAAATAAGATGTGATGATTTGTTAAAAATGCTACAGATTTGGTCACTAGTACAAATGTGATGTGATTTAAAAATGTTGTAGAGATTTTTTTATCTTACATAGCTGATAATATGGTCAAACACGGGACAGAGTTCATGCTTTGTTAAAAAAATTGTATTGTTCATAAATGCTAAAATGTATTATTATTATTATTATTATTATCATTAAAGGTAAACGTGCAACTTTGTTATTCAGGAAGTTTGTATCAAACAAGTAGCCCTTCGTATTACTCAACACCCTTGAAGTAGCTCTCAGGTTCAAAAAGGTTGGTGACCCCTGCTTTAGAACTACCTGAACAAATCGTGAAGAACAGCATTATTAAGTGTTTACAAGCATTATCAACAGTTTATAAATCATCAACTTGCAGTTATTCTAACGTGCTTCCAAACTGGGATTCTATATATTTTATGGTTTGCACTACACATAAGAATATAATGTACAATATATAAACTGGGCTGGAAATTCAGCTCACCTCAGGCGAGTAGCTTACATTGAGTCTAATTTAAGAGTACTCTTCTGTCAGGCGAGTGCAGTGAAGCAGAATTTAAAGACACCGTAATGAAGGAGACAACGCAGACAGTCCACCCATAGTAATCAGTGATTGTAATGAATTTCTACACATAACTTCCATGGCATTAATAAATACCATGAGTAAAATATAACTTCTTGCCAGTTTATGAACATACAATAATAATCTTTTCTTAGTTATTTTCTTACATGTGGTTCAGGTTATGACCACATTAAATGGAACAAATGACCAATTGATTTGAAAACGTTAAATAGCAAGTTATAAGTATCTAAAAACATTGAAATAGTCTGAAGATAATTTGATATTATTCTGTATACTTGAAAAGTCATAACATAAGTAAAAACATCATGGCGCCAAAGACAAGAACTGTTTAGTATAAAACTTGAGATCATCCAACACCCTCTTTCTTGTGCATTATAATTCTAAGGGTTTACAGTTTACTTTAAAATAAACACAATTTATACAATCTAATTACCTGAAAATGATAATGTTAGAGGTTAAACATATATAAAAATAATGGTCAAATCAAGGCACTGCGAGCTGTCTAAGCAGGTCCACTCAGCAGGGCAAATAAGTAAATATTTACAAATTGAGTGGAAATTAGGATATTTTTCAAAATATAAACCTCCATCCTCACCGGCATCCTCATGGAGGATCTAAATCGGCATGTTCACAAGTGCTGCACAAGTTCAGAGGATTTTGTCTATTGTGTGTGCCTGGTTGATAGGTAGAGTCTGGGAGATTATTTTGAACCCCTTGGGCCTCCTGATAACTCTTTACACATGTATGCGCACATTTGCAGAGATAATAACTTAAGTTAGCAGCTATCACAGCTAGCACCGACCCATAACATCTCGTAATACCACTTTGTACATCAAGAGGTCACTGCAGTGTCCAGTTTGCCCTCAGTCCAACATGAGAGGATGAAGTAGAGTTGCCCAGAGGCCGTAGTCTAAACTCTTGTCAATCGTGGCAAAGAAGATAAATTATAAAAATAGATGCAAAACTAAGAGTTAACTGTGGTGTTGCTTTTGACCAATGGAGACAGCTCTTGGCTAGCAATGAATTAAGTTTGATGCTGAACTCGCAACTTTTCTTCTAGACTGGTAAGTAAACAGCTGTTACTGCTCAAGTTGGCTATGTAGTGATACCTTATGAAGGTAGCAATTAGTATAACGTTTGTTTGTTTGTTTGTTGATACATGGTTCAGACTGGTTAGAATACAATAGGGCTTGTATCAGAATGCATCATGGGATTATTTTTTGGCGATACTCCGCCATTTTGTGATGCCTTGAGAGAGTTGTAGTAAAAATTTGAAATAAGTGTAAATATACTGTTACCTAGGCTTATCAAAACTTTGTTTGGCCACATCTCAAATGCTGTGGCAGTCCAAAACACAGCAATGTCAACCCAAAATGATAGACAATTTCATGATTAAATACTAAACAATGACCAAAACACCATTACTATCAATAACAATCCTATGCTCCTATACTTCCGAAATGGAGGTGGTCATTGTGATATGACATCACGATGTACAAGCCCTATAAAGGTGGACACCAGAACTCTGGTAATAAGATGCCCCCTATTTGTTTGGAGCGTGGAGGACTAATGAGGCCAAATCATACACACTGCACCTTTAAGGAATTGAAAACAATTGTTATACTATAAATATACTATACTATAAATATAATTAGCAACAGGGCAAGTAGTAGGAGTACTAGTCTCACAGAACCTCTGTGAGACACAATATAGTAACATTTCTTTGTCCCCCATGTTGCTAGATTAGCGGTCATGTATACGTTTTATGGATGTATAATAACAACAATAAGTTTAGTTCAGGAGCATAGTGTAAAATCAGAACCTTTTAATGTGATCTAATTATGGGTGAGGGAAAAATTGATTCAGAGTTTGGATCCAGTGCTACCACATAACTTGTATCGTAAGGTTGACTGAAAAAATTATTTATCAAAATGTTGATTAAATTAACATTTTAATGTACTCCAGAAACATCAATTTCATCTTTGTGGCAACATATTCATGCTTTTGTCCTACAGAGGGCACTATAATGTCTCTGTCTATTGTTGATTTGCATCAACTTTGTTCTGTTCTGTTCATCCACATTGATATAAAAAACAATGGCGGACAGCAACAGACCTGTAGAACCCAAATGACAATTTAAACCACACAAAAGATCCAATCTCTCAGTAATGTGTAATATCAATGTTATCAATATAATAAAAAAAATACAAAATTGCAATGTTTACACCTTCTGAAGCGGACTTGTGATTGATAGAATAATGTTCGCTAATTAAGATATTTAGAATTTCCCATAACTCTGCCATTCTTACACAATCAATATCCCTTCTTGCTCTTTTAATCAGACACATGCATAGATCATGTGTACCAAATTGTGTGTCTTTTGAGGCTGTGTCTATTTAGAAGAATGTTTCACATTACAGAGAAATCTATCAAGACCCATTCTGGGTCCAAGAGGATAAATTCTCAGCATAAGGGCTGTACCCCAAGTTTCAGAAATGTTCATCCAGGGGGGTGGTGGTGCTGATCATTTGAATTTGAGCGGGAATTATAATTTAAATGTCGGCGACAAACAGAAAATATAACTTTTGTTCAATAAGGGGCTGAGCTATAAGCGTAACCAATCCGGAATAATAATAATACCTTAACCCTACAATAACAATATCCAAAGATACACTGTGAATACCTTAACATTAATTAAATGTTTAAAATAGGTGCAAAACTATGTTTTTTTTGTTATTGAAAATTCTGGCTGCAATACTTTATTTGGTATAACACAATGCATTTGTTTTTTTTGTGCTTTTGCACACACATATCATTACACAAGCATGGCACGTGAATTACATATTGTCATGCCCCTGGCCTTTGGTCAGTGGGGACACTTTACAACAGACCACCACGTCCCAAGTGCAGACCTGTTAAATTAAGTTTATTTGTTACCTTGTTACCTGATTGAGCATAACATTACAGATGCTGCACGCTTGCTTATTGTTCTCACCATGCAATACTGTCTTTACTAGCTATCCAAGTTACTACTTTGAAAACTGTATTTATGTGTATTGCCTCTTTTTCATACATGCATACTTTATGTCGATATGGAGCATTAATACTTTGTATTCTCTTTTGCTTGTGCGTTCACAGTATGACATTTTTGCTGTTAATCTCCTATGATCGAACCAACTTACTTCATTGGAGGATGATACACTTGATTAGCTGGCTGCATAGCCAAGATTCCTTCTTCTTAGCAAAGACAGCACAATAACAGTTACATTTACAATTGTATATTTGTAATATCAGGCCATAACACCAGTGCCATGTTTAATATAGAAGTTATTTTATGTTCAATATAGAAGTTATTTTTTCAATTGTTATTGGTTATATTTTCCAGAAGGAAGAAATGAAAGGCCTACAAAATATCACAAACTATAAATAAAGAAATGTACTGAAACACGTAATATGCTTGTTCACAAAGTCACGTCGATAAATGTAAGCTATGTCTTTGGTTTAGTGGACATGTGGCACGAATGTGAGAGCGGGATTAGAGATGAAGTCTACATCCTAGTCTGCCATCTAGTGACAAAACATCGTATTAAAGAACGTTTGTTGGTGGAGCTTTAAAAAAGTCAAATGCAGGTGGATTGATATTGAAATATTAAGAAGGGACAGTATGAATAGGGATCAGAAACTGCTAATGTATTGGTGTATTTGTATTAACTTTGTGGCATTTGCAATTGGACAGGGGTCAAACAGAAAAACTCAGACAAAAGTGACATTTAAAAATAATGAAGGAACAGCAGCCAGAGATGTGTTTATTGAAGCATCTGCTAAGGTTCTGCAGTGTTAAACACACACTCACACACACACACACACACACACACACACACACACACACACACACACACACACACACACACACACACA
>JAOPJO010000043.1:17687041-17701516 GCA_027123675.1 Molva macrophthalma | reverse complement strand
ACACACACACACACACACACACACACACACACACACACACACACACACACACACACACACACACACACAGAGCGTGTCCCTTGCCTTCAGTAAAAGCCTTGTCCCAGGGTTCAGAGAATGAGTAAACAGCAAGCAGTGTCAGGAATATGAGGTTTGTACAAAGTGAATGGCTGTCAGGTAGGTCAAGGCTGCCCTAGGGGACCTGGGGTTACACGCACCAGGGGCAAGTGGGCAGGTTCAAGGGAGTACTCGTTAGGAAAAGAATAACAATACAAACAAAATTTTGAAATGAAATGAAATATTACTATTTGTTGAAATTCTACAATGTCATATGTTGACCAGAAGTAAAAGTATGCCTCAGCTTATTCCATTTTAAACACCTAGGCCACTTGAACAATAGTATTGTTCAAAGGGGAAAAAATGGTTTGGTGTCGAAGGGGTACTTGAGCTGTTCTGATGGGGTTTCGGGAGTAAGACAAAATGGTTGTCTTACTAAACCAAGTTTTGTTTAACCTGGTAGGTGCCAAGTTTGCATGCTAATGCCAAGTATAACCCTCCCCAGAGCTTCAGTCTTTCAAGACAAAGTCATGGTTACAGTAGGAATTAGACTGAGAGAAGTTCATGATTGCTACTGTTTCTCCGGTCTTCAGAATCGCAATTTCCATTCTCCTACTTCCTATTAGCTGTGTACATCAGTTAACAGCCCCGGAGCGAGAACTAAACAACATGACAAAAAGTACAACTACAAAGTAGAATAAATATGTAACTGAAACGGATATCGCTCCCTCCGAAGCATGCTTGGAAGTACCGCCCTCTCTGTCACAGAGAACGCACATTTGGAGCACCCAATTCCAGCTGTACTGCTGTGAGATGAGAATCTTGGTAACGAGGTTAGTAGGATTTGCTGACAAGATAACATGATTGTTTTGAGCGATCCTCCCAAGCAGAGAGACAGCAGCTGGCAGAACAAGATCCGACGCACCACGTACTGGAGGAGACTAGACTGGAGGTGTTAGCGGCGTTGTAGCGGAATCACAGATGGACAGTATTTACAGCGAAGGCGAATGTTTAAATGAAGGAACTAACATTGAATCAGCCAAACAGACACTCTAGGCTCGCAGGCATGCGGCTGGTCAGAGAGGTGTAAAGTATGCAGGTAGACATGTCTGCGCAGGTGGCGGTGAGCAGCCAGAGAAACCATGGACAGCGCTGACAGTTTATTCCTACATTTTTCTAAGTACTTAAATGAACAGTTTCCTCCGTAAGGTTGTGTTTTTGTACTGCAGTGGTGTATTCTAGGTGCTCATTATATTATTTCCCCTGTAGGTGTTTAGTAAAAATGTTTTTGTGTTTTGTAGGCTGATTGAATAAGTGGCTGTGTGAGCCTCAGGGTTCGTCTGCTGGGATCTTTTTAAAGTACAGGCAAACAAACATGGCATTTAAGTCCAAATGGGCTTTTCGCCTTCCGTATTTCCCCAAAGCGCTGTTTTTCTTGACGGTCCAATAATTTGTGTACAAAAAACGACCCCCCCCCTCCCCACCCCCCAAAAACATAAATAACTGCACGCGAGATAAGAGTGTAGTGGCTACGGTGTAGATGGATTATTACAGCAATATTGTCCTGACAAAAATCAGTCCTTCCACTACCCTCTTTTTATAATCATGTAAATCAGTTTGCAATGTTTGTAATTGTTGCTATTCCTGCAACTGTCTTTCCTACTCGATAAAGCACAGCTGGACAGCTGATCGGCCAACGTTCAGCCATCCCCTCCGTCCATTTTCTCAGATTTTTATTTTGTTATGAAGACAAAACATACTTATTTACAGGGAGACACAACGTATTCAAGAACAAAATAAACAGAAACGTGTAATGTTTTGATCTCGTCCCCAGCACTACTCACGCTCATCATAGCTCCTACAGAGACCTTTCAGCAAAAGAAACTGTGGGTGTGTTCCCTTTCTAATCAGTCCACATATTAACAGCAAAGAGGGTCATTAAAAAGAGCTAATAGGAATTATGAGCGTCAATGCTTTCCCTAGAGGTATAGCCGTACACCCCGCACCCCCTCCCCATTACACACACACACACACACACAGACAGGAAGAAAAAAATCAGTTGGAAATGTAGCAGAGAGTCTGTCGGAATACCAATTACCTCTGCCTGGCCGTCTACGACGCGCCCATGTGAATCATTTGACAACAGAGGAGGCCTTCTTCTCCACGGCTGGCCAACCCGGGACAATGCCTTTAGAAGCGCAGCGAGACAAAGCGCACCACAGAAAGAATGTCACAGATATTTGAGAAAGGTTAGTCGGAAAGGAGAGCAACATTGCTGTCCAACAAACCACTGATCAGCGCTATTAGACAGTGCATTCAGGGAGGCGAGGCTGCGCGAAGCAATGCATGAGTGCAGATCAGGTGTGTTTCAATGAGGAAGTGTAACCTGGGAGTGTGTCTTTTGGCGTAGGTGAGTGTGTGTGTGTCCTATGTGTCTTTTTTTATCTTTGCGCTCGAATTGACGTCAGCCTTGAATATGTCACTGGATGGGACTTCTAATTCAATCTGCCCTCATCCTTGCCATGATAAACACTGATGTAAATGTCAACTCCTCTTGGTAAAACAGCTAGGTTCCGAGCTCATTTTGCACCTCTCGGGGACATGCCTGGCGCAGGGGAACAATGGTTGATACTGCAGCTAAATCACCATAGCTCTGTGGGGCATCACCATGCTTCGTCTCATCTAGCTAGGCAGGGCCTGCTGAGAAGCAAGATTAAGGCTTGGTTTGATTTATCCAACGTCTGCTTTCTGCCTGCCATCAAATAGATGGACATATACATCATTCTTTACACCCATGTCTCACATAGCCCAATCCTATGGATCATATGGACTTAAGGGGTATAATGGTTCGAAGTACTCGCAGTTTGGTTATTTTCATGTTTCGGGGATGTTTTGTTCTGGTTTAGCAACCAATTTGGTGTGCCATAGTGCAGAATTGTCATGTGATCAGCTGCAAAAAGCAAGCAAATTTGCTTAGTATTTTGTATGATTATTTATCATTGACAAACTCATTAGTGCCTCAATGTTAGGTTTGTTAAGATACAGGAGTGTTTAGGGCGGTTAATAAAACCTATATTTCACATGAACCGAACCAATAGTAATGTAGGATCCAATACATGTTACAGTGTAATATGTGCACATTTGCACATGCAGTGGGCTGGGGCCCCCTGCTGGGCGATGCACTAAAGGATTTGCTGCAGCAGCAGCTTGGTTTCTATGGTGAAAAACAGTGAAACAGAAGGTTGTGCTTACATTTGAACATACAGTCTGGCATGTAGCTAATTACGCAGAGATGCCTGTTTATATACAAGCACCACTGATTTAGTCAGTGGTGATTGTTTAGATTTTTACTTTAGATTTTTCTGGGGGTCCTCTGCTTGATAATTATGTTTTGAGTTATTTATTCTATGCAACAGTGACCTTCAAACACTGCCTTTTGGTGTGCAAAACCAAATTACCTGTACTGGTACACACCTGTGTCCCAAACTGCTGTGAAACATACGGCATATATGTAAAGTCTCATCACACATGTTTGGATAATAGAACCTCAGAAATCCTGAGGCCGCCATTGTGAAAACTCTGCCCACTATGTCTCTGTTATATCTCATGGCTGTGAAGAACACAGCCATGCCATGTTCTTCAAAATTATAGGCAGAAGCAGCTACTTATCTACAGAAATGTATCTCATAGTACTGTGATATCATGCAGTTTGATCCAATTGATCAAAAAAGTGAAAAAACAAACAGAACATTTGGCCAATTTTGAGGACAATTACTGTTCTTTAATAAAAACAAAAATTTGTACAAAATTACATTGCAGCCCATATTTGTCTTTGTATTTTGCTTTAAGGCTGACTCGATGACTCACTACGACGGCAAGTGATTGTGACAATATTGTTTCCCTATGACTGGCTCCAAATATTGCCCAATATAGACCAGTGTAAACTTTACCCTCGCCACAGTGTCCCGTCAATAAAAGAATCAGCCTCAGTGGTCAGCTTGCAGTCCCTAACACAATAACGTTTTAGCAGCCATGGGAACAAAAGTGACAACGCTATGTCTCTGCATACTGAAAGGTAATAGTACGTAGGCCTATTATAAGAATGTTTTAGAGTCAAAACAGAAAGGCTAGTAGAAAAACGTAATATCAAATTAGTAATTAGAATTAGAATAATTTCTATCCGTAATCTGCTACTTTGTATACCACTACATGGTATACTACATGGTATACATTTGTTGATTCTTTGTGTGTGTGTGTGTGTGTGTGTGTGTGTGTGTGTGTGTGTGTGTGTGTGGGCAGCATTGCTTGCCTGCACTGATCAGAATGGAAGTGCACATGAAATATGTTCCCCCAACAAATTTCCCCTCTTAACAGAGGTCAGAGTAAGTATTAACGTTGATTAAAATGCATCATTATCATTTATCGTCAGCAGTGTGTTCTCTAGAGAATGCCGTTAACTTGTAATGAGAGATAGAAAAGAACAAAATGGCAATGGCTAGAAATAGCAGCATAGGCTAAGTCGTTGTGTCTACTCTCTCCAACAGGCTGCAGTTGACGTCTGTTTCAGTTCTATCTTGTCCTGGAATGTAGAGGATAAAGCTCAACTGCTGCACATCATGGCAGAGCTGAGTAAAATGCTCAATCGGGATCTAGTGAAAGGTAGCAGGCAAACCAGAGAGAAAGGCCCTGCTTGTAATCATTTAGTAAGGAGCGTTATCCCCCTAGCGGCCATCTTGCTTCTAAATGCTAGAATGTGTAATACCGTATTCAGTTCCCCCTGCCCAGCTAGCATTAAGTACCAGGATGGATCAAGATGGCCGCTAGGTGAATAAGGCCCATGGCAGGCAGAACAGCAGACACAAATGGACAGACTGACAACAAAATCATAGAAGTGAGGGTAAACATATTTATATAAAAGGAGTATTAGGTTGGGGATCCTAAATGATTGATTCCTATCTTCCTGCCTATAGGTTGTTATTCGCCTGATGGGTCTCCATCAGTAGAGGTGCACAGCAATGGAGGAATAGTGTGTGTCACCATCAAGGACAATGTGTACTGTAAGCCTATGTGTGACCATGTAAGTACTTCCTATTTTAGTAAGTGCAGATAATGGTATATCCAGTAAGTTAGTGTACTGTATACACATGCTACACTGTTGTTTATTGTTCCCAACTGGTTATTCTAAGATTTTTTTTGTATAGGCAACTGTGGATGCTTGGCCTTCAGTGGCTGTAGTGAATACCTTCCATATTCAAGTGGATGTGTCAGTTGCAATAGTCAATTATATTTTCAAAAAGCGTGGGTGGGATTTTTTTGACAACTTCTGGGCATTCATGAATAGGATTTCTCTAGGGTTGATGCTACATCCCACAGGGTTATGGAACAGAGGAAATTTGGCCGTCTTTTGGTTCTAACAGTGGCCAATCAGTGACTTAATTTTAACTAGCGCTGCTTGGCTGACAGTGGCCCAGGATGAGAGGGGTTTTTACTTAGATCTGTGTAGAAAATAAATAATGACTAATAATAACAAAAATAATACAATTATAAGGTCCAGAGAGTAGGGAGTGGAAACGACAGGGACCTCCCGATATATGATATCACACACAGTTTTGAGTGGTTAATATTGCAAATCTGTAATTAGTGTGATTCTGTAATTCTGTATTGACTAGGGGAATCCACTTGACTATACCACAGTCTGTAACATGTATCGTTATTTACTTCTACAAAGATAACATTGACGATGATTAAAGAAGCAAAGAATTGTGATGCTTTCATGAATCGATTTTCCCAAGTAGAGAGCTCCTGTACTGAGCCTATTCGTACTCCCCGGCCTCTTAATGTCAGCTTGGTGAGCCTCTGCCTTTACTGGATCTCTGCTGAGACGCTTCTATATCCCACACAGCTTCTGGCTGTGTGTGTGGGTGAAATATAACCTTGGAAAATATAGCACACAAGAACATGTTCGATATTGAAAGACCAAACTAATGTTTGACTTGGTTCGATGCATGCCCCCAAAAGCCGACGAGACAAAAACAGAACTGAAAGGCATACAATTCCTATTTCCTAACGGCAACATGTATCTTACAGATGAGTATGGAAGCGTAATGCATTCATTTTGAGACATTTCAAAATCCCAAGGAAAGCTCTCATTCACTTGAGAGCTCGCTTTCATGGATCAAACATGTCCTGCCTGTTTAGTTTAATACAGATTTATTGTTTGAGACATTGGGAAATGCTCTTGTTTTAAGTTATATTGATGGTGTCACTATTAGTTTGTTGACTTGGCGCAGACACCTCAGGACTATGCGGTTGTTCAGATGGAAAGCCCATTTCGACATAATTTGGCCTAACCCTGTAACATGTTACTCCTTAGATACCATCCTAAATGTGTTGTTGACCCCGTACTTCACTTTTCTCAAGTGAATGCATTACACCTCCGTAAATTAGCATATATCTGAAAAACAAACATAGTATCTACACCGTGTACAAAATGTATACTATGTATAAAAGGGTTGGTGTGCAGACAGGATATTTTGGTACAAACTCTTCCAGTAGCTACTGGCTGAGTATGCGGCTTATATATCGGCTTAAAATATTGGAGGAACATTAAATTCCTCAATACTAAAGGCAATCAAGCTGCTGAGCTGGACTCATTGGAGGTTTATGGCTGTGTTGAAAATGTAGGAGCACCATGTTTTTAGCGGTGTGGCAAAATCAGAGGTCTCTCATATACATAACTCTCACATACATAATGATATCTGTTGAAAGCAAGCATTTTTTATATGAGGGTTATTGTTGCGATTAAAGTAAGGTAAAGCTCAAGTTTATGGTAAGGGTACCGACAGCAAGGCCCAAACTGAGGTGAATCACTGGAACCTCGTCAAATGTGCATTGGCCTGTCAAAGGAACACTTAAATCATGCATGCTCTTTATTCACAATGTCATGAAGAATGCATGTAAATCTGTGTCTGAAAAAGATGAATAGAATGACTTGTGTGACATTTATTTCTCCCAGGGTTATGATTTCAATTTCCTTCGGAGGAGTCGGCCGTATGAAGTGTGCTCCGCGGGGAGTTGGACTACCCAGTTCATTGGCGGAAACAGGCTTGCCACCTGCACTAGTAAGAATTAATTTCATCTATTGATCATCAGCCCTGTGCCAAAGCTGATTGCTGAAGTCTCTTGCTCTCTTGCTGAGGTTTAAAATGTATTTGCCTCGAGAGTCCTCTGTATATAATATACTCCCATTGTAGAACTCCATTTCCATTTCAGTGTATTATTGATTTGCGATCTTGCATTACTTTTTATCTTGCATTGATCCAGACACCACCTCAGATGGCTTTCTCTTGAGAAACATGATTGTTAGGTTATTACACTTCAAATACAGTGAAAATGTACCCTTCTGACCTGATCTCAACTCTCCCCGTGTCCCTCCTATCACTCCCTTCTCTTTGCCTGTTGGTCTCTAGAATCAACTATTCAGATTTCTGCTCTACCGTCAGCCTATTTTCCTAAGGACAAGGATTGCCGCTTGCACCTGGACGATACAATCATCCAGCAGTTTATCACCGAGCTGAGATCACAACAGATTACTGGAGTTCCCACGAATACTTCCCTCTCATGTGTGGGAAGTATTCGTTACTTCCCTGTGCGGGAAGTAACGAATTCTTCGTTACCAGAGTCCAAAGAGAATTCTTAAATATGCTTGCTTTATCTGACAAGCAGCCAAGAAAAACTAAACTACTCATTAATAATGATCCATGAACCAACTATTAAATGTAATTGCAACATTAAGCTAAAGGTTTGTTATTTGTACTTGATAAATGACATAAAGGAATCGATTATCCAAATTTGATTTGATGAATGTTCAGTCGATAGACAGAACATTATCAGACAATAACTGATATGCACAACCAAATACAGCATATCAGATATTACGGTCTATATTGAAGGAGATTAAATTAAAAATATTAAAATATTTGGAAATCCAAATTTGTTTTTGGGATAATACCCCAAGTATATAATATGTGTGTGAGTGTGTGAGTGTGTGTGTGTGTGTTTGTGAGAGTGTGAGAGAGAGAGAGAGAGAGAGAGAGAGAGAGAGAGAGAGAGATTATCGAAGATTCAATGGATGCCTCTGTAATAATGCAAAAGGCCAAGGGGTTGTACAGTACCTGCATTATGTTGTGATTGCATATGGGTGACTTAGCTAAATGCTTGTTGTTTATTACAACCAATCCCATCGTTGGGTCACGGCCACAGATTCAAATGGGATTGCAGAAACTCATTATCTATTGACTTCTAGATCCATTTATTAACATTCAGTCATTCTTACCAGAAGTAAGGCGAACCAGAGAATTGCCCTTTGGGACTGCAGGCACTCTAATAATCAATTATGTAAATTACTTCTCTCAGCGATCACTTATGCTGCTTAGTTGTAATAAAAAAAGGTGGATTGCAACATCAGAGATATACCATGAGGTGGCGCTAGAACACTGTCAATGACCTGGAAGAAATTGCAGCTTGCTTTCATCGTGAGATTGTATTTAGTTATTTTATTAAGTATTCTCCAAAGCTAGATGAGATTATTAAACAATTTAATATTCTTGGAATGTTATTATTCTAGTAGAGGACAATCAGCATTGCTATTTTATATTCAATGTCTACTTTGCAGTGCACTAGAGGGCGGGATCTTTTTCTTTGACACAGTGATGTAGTTTCAAAGCATAGACTAAAAGTGACATTTCTCCCAAAATCTCCTATTCCAAAATGTATTTTTCAATAAAGTTTGAATTCAAATGGAACATAAAAACCAACATTTCCAACAAACTACAAAACGCAATGAGTTCCAGTGAGGCTGGCTCTCCTTAATGTAGCTGGCTGTGCATTCTGGTGTCTAATTTCTAAAAAAACAAACACACATGAAAAAGGACCGGATTTAGTTTGATGCTTATCGACTGGAATTTATACGATTCAAGAGATACCCATCCCATATATGCTGTTTTTCTATTACAAAGTATTGTTATGGTACACATCTGAAGCTTAAGAATTTAAGGACTAATTAGTTGTGTCTTGTGTTTGTTGTACAAGATTTAAGAGCTACTATTCGAGTGTAATTTGTTTGAAATGGCATCGCCGTCCGTCCTCTATAAGTAAGTGAAATGCTCTGTGAGAATATCTGTTTCGAGTTGACTGCAACTGCCTCTATGAGCAAATATAGATTTTAGACCGCTGCCGGCCATTTCTGACCAAACAGGGCCTCTCGTCCTACAATGTTTTGGAATCAATCTTGACGCAACTGACAATCACAGTTGCGTGAAATGCAACACTCCTCAATAGAGGAGAAAGGTACAGAGGGAGGGAGCAGAGAGGGATGGTTTTTAGGTTTAGTTTCAAAATCTTGTTCTCTTCTCTTCTTGACACTCTCAAAATCATAATTTCACCTTAGAGCACAAGATTAAAACACAAAGAAATAACAACTTGCATGCTGTTTACATCGTGGTTTATGCAGAGTGAGGTACTCACAGACTGTAGGAAGTGTATCTCTGAACTGAGGGCCTCGCGCACAAGCTCCAAGTCCCCTTCTTTAAGCAGCTCCTGCTCCTTCTTTAACCTTGGGTAACACACACACACACACACACACAGCGACATTTTCTTTATTTTCCGAAGATTCACACTTCTGAAGTGTGAATTTGCTTTGCCAAACACAACCGCTGGCCTTATCGAACATTCTTGTGCAATCGTGCCTATTGCCTCAGAGAATGTTTAGTCTAAATCTCAGATAAAGTGGTGTCATTTTATATTTTGGTTTTTCTTTATTTGTCAGGGACAATGCGGAAAATTATGAATTATGAAAAAAAGAAAACATAGCAGAGATGTGCTGCATGTAAGGTTTTTCTAGCCAAGGCTAATTTGCGACCCCTGGTTCGGCTTTTCTGCATAGGACATTTTGAATATATCTAGTTGGTAAACAAACATCAAATGAGAACACATTTTAAAGAAACACCCTTTAAACATTTTTATACAAAACATAAAAATGGTCAGCTCTGCAGAAGTCATAATTGTCAGTTTTGAAACAAGCTTAAGGTCGCAATGTGCACATTTCAACTAGCTTGTATTAAAATGACTGACATATCTGTGGTCAATGCTTATCGAAAGTGATTTCAAAAATGTTATCAATAAAATCACATCCTATAACTGATATATTCTACAAATAACAAATGCTGGCCAGCCCGTACCTCTCTCTTGGTTGATGATAATCGGACTATTGACACTCCCAAAACCCCTCCCGATCACTCCCGCCCAGCCAACCATGCTAAGCTAGTTTACGTCACAAAGCTGCACAGCAATTTTTATTTTTTTAATCAAATTATGTAAGTATCCCAACTACTCACTAGGAGGGGCTCAATCTTACACATTGTGGCTTTAACCAGTGGATACAGATATCCGGTAAATGTTCTGGTGATATTGTGGGATAAGTGGTTTGTCTGTTTGTTTGATCCTTTGCATTAAATCAGAGCCTTTATTTTCATAGTAAATGAAATTCATCTGTAAATCATGAGTTGTATTTCGAGGCTCACATGCATTTTGGGAAATGGACAAATTGACATCTAAGCAAGTTGCACACAGCAACTTCTCTGTACGCAGTATTTATATAACACATAGCAATCTCATATGACAGTGGGCCTTCATCTTCCATTACTGTAGTCTTCATCAGGTTTTGCCCACTAAACACTTTCTTTTTTAAAGGCCGGCATTCGCACACATTTTGATGTATTCAGTTTCTCACAATCAATAATGTGGGAGTTAAACATGGCTTTGAAAGGGAAAGTGTGGTGACTGAAGACATGACTGATGGCTTCATTCCAGGACATATAATCAAAAGAGTGAATGAGGGCCCTCACTTCCTTGTTCGTTTCTTTCTTCAGTCTCTCTTTATCCCTCATTCTCTTAAAGCTGCTTTCTCAGCACCTCCTGAAGCTAATCGGCTAGGAAGCAATGAAGGAGATTTGTGCAACAGGTCCAACAGAGTCCTTCTACGGGCTAATTATCCCTACTATGGGACTGATTGTCAAATTATGATGATTATGAAATTATGATTATTGATGATTATATTATTATTATATTATGATTATGATTTTGATGATTATGAAGGAAAATGTAGGACTTCTAGTTTCTAGGAAAGCAGATGAAAGAAGAAACCATGCACAGACAGGAATAGAAAGATATCTTAAATCTTCAAGAAATTAGTTGACTAGCGAGGTGGGCTTCAGTTATCCTACTCTCGGATGGGAAGTTACTTAGTTCCATGCAGGAGACACTGATATTTGTAATATCATCATCTAAATAAAAGCAACGAACAAGAAAACTATTAGGCATGTTGGGTGGGGGAGGGGGGTGTGCCGCATACAACTAACTGTCAGGAGGCAGGTCAGGTGTTGGATCCTGCCGTAGAGAAATAGATATGTGAGAATCCTGTGAACTATACATTATATGCTGCTCTGCACTTATTTCCCCTCACAAGCTTCTCCCTTGCTTCAATCACATTAGGCTTCCTTTCCAGATTTGTTTCTACCTGGGACACCATATGAATCAAACAGGCAACAGATCAGACCCTTAATTAAACAAAAGGCCTTAATGACCCGTTATTTACACTGCTAGACCTACTCCTGCCGGAAGCCTTTTGAGCAGTTTTTCATGTGTGTATTGGACTGCTGACAACGGAACTGGCCAGTGTTGGCCATAAATTACCGCTACACTGTCTACTGGGCCGACTAAAGGCGCTACAGCCTGTGTAGTTGCCGGTCACTCTGGTACCCACGCCCAGCTATACTTCATACTTTCTCAGTGGTACGTTTTTTATCACTGGGTGCAGAACTATTGTAATGGTACGTTTTGATTTTATTGCATATTGTTGTGCCAGTTATAAATAATGACATCCCAATCTAGTACATTTAAAAAATTGTACTTGCATATATTTTACTCTTGCTGTACACTTAACATTGGTGACACGGTTACATTCATTTCCAAATATTGAAAGGGTCAAATAGCTGTCCTGTGAGAAGAAGTTTTGGGAAAAGTTCCATATATATGGACTTATTTTTGGATGTCGGAAATACAAATACCAATGATCTAGAATCAAAATGGCAGACACGTCAACATAATGGTAATTTACACATGAACCACAAATGAGAACAGCAACATGGGCTTTGTTCATCAGCATAAACAGCATGAAAAAGGAATATTGTCTTCCGAGAATAATTTGTGTTTGGCCAGTCACCTTGTTAGGGGAACGGGGTAGGCTTAACTTGATCTACCCTACCCAGGTGCTATCAATTGAGTCTGGTTGCAGTGTTTTGGCAGGTCTGAGTTAGAGGAACACATTCTACATTCTTCGGGTCCACCAAAATCTCCATACTAGCATACTGCATAGTTGGCAAGAACAGTATGTAGTATGTCCGAAATCATATTTGCACATAGTGCAAAAAACGGTATACTTAAAGAAGCAATGTGTAACATTTCAACAAGCTCGTAGCTTAAAATTACCTGAACATATCTGTCAACAATGTTCGATAGTTGATAGATTTCAATAATTTTATCAATAAAATTACATCCTATAACTGAAAAATAAAAAATGCTAGCCAGCCCGTACCTCTCTGTTTGTTTACAAGAATCTTAGCGGCGACAACCCCAAACCCCTCCCACTCTCCCTCCCCCCCAGCCAGCCAAGCTACTCTAGTTCACATCACACAGTTGCACAGCCACTTAGAGTGGACAAAACACTGTTATATAAAAAATATATGTTCTTAAAGTCTCTGGCCAACTAACTGGGAGGGGCTCAATCCTACAAATTGCAGCTGCAACACTTTTAAATGGTACAAATAACCTGTACAACCCTAGACCAGCAACCCCAATGCATGGGCAACTTAATAAAAAAAATATATATATATATATGTGTGTATATATATGTTCCATGAATAAATATTTTTTGGGTTTGTAGCATATCAAAATCCCCAACACTGTAGTTTTACCAAAAACATGCATACTTTTGGCTTGCATCTAATAGTAAACCCGAAAACACTGTAGTATGTTGTACGTCGTAAACAGTTTCAGATGCAACCCTGCGCTCCAGGAGTTCCACATTCTGCCCGAGCCTCCTGGGAGTCAGGCTTTGGGGATGATCTGATGATCACCAGGTGCGGCAAATTAATGTCTGATTGCACACTTTGAGTGCCTCCCCAATGGACATGCTGAAAGTGCGCTGTCCTTGGTCCTGAGTGGTCTTAAATCAATCAATACAATCAATACACCAATACGACATGGCTGGTACAATTTGTTCACTTTAGGTGACAATGTGGTCGCCAGTAGAAAACACCCCACTCTTTCTCCATTTATCTTCGGTAATAAAACAGCAATAGCTTCTCTCTAGGCTGCAAATCAAATCCTAATTTTATTTGGAAGTTTGGTTGCTTGTAATAAGAAATGTGCATACTAGGGATTGTTTCCACTAAGTAAAATTGTGGATGCGGAACATTAAGACATCCTGGTTCTCTACACTTCTAGACTTACTTAAGAGAGGACTGTGGGACCTTTGCATTGATATTTCTTCTCTTTTTTTATTGCTTTTATTTTCTGTTATTTTATTTTCTGTATGGCCTCATGCTGACCTCCCTGGGCTGTACTGTGCTGAGTAAACCATTAATTGGAAAATATATGATACCACACCACACTATCCCATACCAAACCTTGAAAAACTACACCAGTGATTCACCTTCATATATCCAGCATTGGCACTCATTTGCATCAGCCATGCAAAAATATGCTTTTTATATTAAATCAATTTCCATTAGAAATTATGTAAGGCAAAGCATACCTACAAAAACTGCAGACTGAAAACTGTATTTGTGCTAAAATTAACCCCAAAAGATGTGGCTCACATTCATAGTGTGCTCCCATGATATTTCTTGTTATGTTATATTGTTATATAATATTGTATGAGACCATTTTGGTTGGAATGCACCAGAGCCCTACTGGAATCAGTGATTAGACTCAAACATCTCTGTGCCCGCGCACATCAGCAGTATGCACATGCACATCATTACCGCGCAAAAGCACACCCGCACCATGCACATGCACATCAGCACCGTGCTCACGCACATCAGCACCGTGCTCATGCACATCAGCACCGTGCAAACGCACATCAGCACCGTGCAAACGCACATCAGCACCATGCACGCACCATGCCACACCATGCCATACGATATCATGTAAATTGGGTGGGATAATCTTGGTGCTTATCGATGTCACTACTAATCTTCCAAGGCTGACGAATCACAAGATATTAGGCTCTTGCCTTAACATAAAAGTAGTAGATTACTATCTATATATTATATGTTTATACATATGTGTGTGTATATA
>JAOPJO010000043.1:17663722-17686941 GCA_027123675.1 Molva macrophthalma | reverse complement strand
GCAATAATAAAGTGGCAGTTTATCAAAACATATGTGTAAGTGTAATATTGTTTTTTGGTTTGGGACGTCATGTCGGCAACAAAGTGAGTTTGTTTGGTCTGTTGTTTTATTGTTTTGTGATTTGTAACTTGGTATCTCTTTTTGATAATTGATTTTAATTACATTTTTTTATGTTTTTATCCTCAAAGAACTCACCTTAGACAGGTGCTGTCTGTTTGGGGTTTCAGACTGACCGTCACACTCTCTGCTCTCAGAGATTCTGTCGCTGCTTTGGCTCCTGTAATTTGCCGATCCAAGTCTACAAAATACACCCAAAGACACCCCAAACGCCACTGCCACAATGAAACACATGGATGACATTTTTTCCAGAAAACCTTTTTCTGTGTTTCTATTATACCTTTTTTGTAAGGTTGAGACGGCTTTTCTATCTCTCTCGCACTCTACCTCTCTCTCTCTTTCTCTCTCTCTCTGCCAAGCTTTGTCTATATCTATCCTTGGACTAATCTCACTATTCTTTCACAGTGTTCAGTTTCCAAAGATAACTTTGACAGAATTAACTCTACAGTTGACAGAGACTAGTGGCACCAAGGGAAGAAGCAGTGAGTGGATTTGACATGAAAAATGTAGATGGTGCCTTTACCTTTGTTAATGTTTTCCAGGTCTTTGAGTTCAACCAGGAGGGCTTTGTTCTCCTCCAGCATGGAGTTCATATGACCATTCTTCTGGTTATCAAGCTCCATCACTGAGTGTAAACAGGAGACAAAATAGCAAAGTCTAAGAAGGACACAGAGCTTTGTGTTGGTTGTCAAGACTAGTACCAGATCAAAGCAATTTTCAGTAATTTTAAGCAGAGCACTCTGCACAAAATCTGTGCTTGAGGTCCTCATTGTGCGTTACCTTTAAATATGGAGTCCACTTCCTTCTGAAGGTTGAGGATCTCAGCTTGTGCCTGGCTCCCAGTCACTGACTCTCTGTTCCCAACCAGGCTGAAGCTACAGTTAAATCTCCCGATCTCTTCGAGAAACTGCTGTTGCTCCTCACTGGCCTCCATTCTGATTCGATCCTGTCATGAATAAACTGTCTATTACCATAAATGGTATTCTTTGATAGTTTTATATATTGCTAATTATAAGATGCAGCTTATCATATTTTGTAGATAACAGGCAATCTGCTGGCACAGGTTTTCCTCACATGTACCTCATTGCAGTGCAATAGTAATATAAATTCCTAAAGAAGGTAGTGTAGTCTTAAAACTATTGTATTTTTTGAGGCTGGAATGGAAAAAATATAAAAATAATTATCTTTGGAGAAGACAGTCCTTAATATCCTCAGCCCTGTACTGCGTGTGCGTTCGTGTGTGTGTGCGTGTGCGCGTTCATGTGTGCATGCGTGTGTGCGTTCGTTTGTGTGCGTGCGTGTGTGCGTGCCTGTGCGCACGGTTCGGATCAGACCGCTAGTCACCAGATGTTCCTTCAGGTGGCCCTGCTGGCGGAGCAGCTCCTTCAACTGTCTCTCCGTCTGTTGCTCCTGTTTCTTCATCAGATCATGTTGCAGCTTCATCTCAGACAACTGCTGAGTCTGAGATGGATGCAGTGTTAAAAGAAAAAAGTGTATTACCATGCCAACAGAATTTACTCATTGAATGACAGTCTGAGAAAATAAATATTACCATATGCACTGCTGTACAAAAAGACAAAAAACATATTTATCATCACACATAGCATAAATATGTGTTGTGGTCTCTCCACACCAGAAAACAATGAAAACAAACAAATCATTCATGAAGGGGCCTTTAGGAAATGCCCTCATGCATGACATCCACTTCCTGAGACTAGGGGTATCAGCAGTTGAATTATTTTGGGTTTATTGCTTTGCTTTTGGCTGGAGGGATTCACAATTTACAACAAATGTCTGAGAATATTTACAAGGTTTATGTATAATGTATTATTTATTTATTGACTGAGATAGAGAGATAGAAAACACACACACTAGCAGTGCATCATTTATCGGATACTGTGTTATACTGTGGTTATCAGCAACAAATGCAATTTCACCTTATTTTGTTCCTTATCTAATGTCAATTTTTTTGGACAACCAAGAGAAGTGGTGGATGGAGATATAAGGGTATTTAATATTTGTCATTATATCTCATACATGCCCAAGCTTCCTACAATGAGCCTAATGTTATCCGGTGAAAAGTAGCCATTGATTTTGAAGTGTCTCTTGACATTGATCCTTTGGATTGTTGATGAAGCAGCTGATATAGATTAAGTGTCTCAATAATGAAGGAGGCCCACTCATTTATATAAATATATCTATATAATGTATTTTAAGACATAATGTTATGAAGCTCTTCTAAATATAAAGTTATATATAAAAGCATCTTACCTTGTTAAAAAGCTCTTGGTTATTCTTGATAAGCTTTTCATTGGAGGCCTTGATTTTGTCTTCGCATCGGACGACTGACACTTTAACTGATATTTCAAAACAAAAAAAATGTATCATGTAACTTCACAGGCAAACGGTTACCTTGCTAACCAGGGAAAGCATTTGGTCATTATCAAGTTGGACAACATGTTCATAACCATTGGTCATAGCTTATGCTATGATAGATACATTGCTTGTAGCTAGCAAACTCACCTTCTTGTAATTTCGTAGTTTTGTCAGATAATAGCTGTTCAGTGAAGATAATTTGTTGAAACAGGTTGTCCAAACTCATATTTTTGTTTATGTTTAAAGGGGTTTCAATGTGAAAGTAAGGGTCAAATTTGAAACACTAGAAGTCTAGTCACAATCGTACGGTGTGATCTGTTCGTTAAAGGCCCTATTCTCGCGATAAATACCGTCGAATAAAAATGTACAATAACAGCACTAAAAACATAACCAGACGCGCCAGATGGTTTGTTACCCAAAATCGTCTGACAAGTCGTCTTTGTAAACTGTGCGCATAACTTGAAGCCTGGCAAGATGGATTCTCGCGTGATCGTGATCTCGCGAATCTAGCTGCCTTGCAAGGTAACATGCAGGTGAAGTGAACTGCCAATATATTTAGATTTTTACAGTTCCCCGACGAGGTTAAAACATGCACATAATGTAACCTTAGAACGTCAGTCGTGTGTTTTGTTGATCAGCACATGTATGGATAGAAATCACAAAAGTAGTGATCCTTGGGCACTTAACAGACCACCATTTGTCAGTGTTGAGTTTTGTCCGTTTCCACAGGTCTCCTGTAGACTTTGACCAATAATTTGCCGAGCGCCGCGAGAAAAAAATGCTTTTGAAGCCGTGCCACGAGGCGCATTACCGTGTGAACGGCTGGGGTGTATTACGAATGGGGGACTACATCATCCTGACATTCATTTGCAAATTAATATTGCATATTGATTGAGGCTTTCTGTAAATCACCGGATGTGGCTAACCTCTGCCTGGTTGGCGGCGTTCCCTCTAGAGATTAGAATAGCAAAGTCATCAAATCTTAAGCAGACAATTATTTTAGTAGTATTGCTTTATTGTCTTTTTATTGCCGCTCTGTTTCCTCGAAATGCCCTCCACTGAGATAGTGCTGATCGAAAATCAAGTTTTAGAAAGGCTAAGTACGGAAGACGAGCTTAGTCTACTTAAAGATGTTGAGTTTAGGATATAGTGGTATATTAACGCTGTCGCTCGCTCCCTCTCCGTGTGAGCCTTTTGTTCATCTTGGATATTATATTTCTGTTCATCTTGGATATTATATAGGCTAGTCGAGGCAGGTGTGACAAAGAAAACGCATTGGTAAGTGGAACACTGCCTTGAAAAGTTCCTAGCTGATCAAAGGCCGGTTTTGTTGTTGACTGCCACTGAGAGGTCTACATGTAGTCATGGCTACACCAAGTGGCTAAAAGTTTTGTAGTTTACATTAGGGCACTGCAACAGCAGTGATATGTTTTGCTGAAATACCCCCTTTGCATATATGATATCTATGTATTATTGAACACGTTGACCTTATAGCGAGGGTTTATACGTCTGTTAAAAGGGTAGGCCTAACTAAATATGGTTTCACATGGGCTAATTTAAGATTACCCCTAGATGGCGGTGGTGTCTCAATATCTACGATATTCTCCGCAACGTGGGCCCTGGAGCCACTTAACAGGAACGCACGCAGTTCAACATCTATAGACATTTGGCATATTTATGAAATACGGATAGTCTCGTTAACAACTAAAGACATTTCTTTAATATCTATCTAATTAGGTATCTTGATTGAGTCCATCTGATATATAGCCTAATGACCGCCTTTTGCTTCTCAGCTATTTTTTTTCTCATTTCCTAAATGGTAGGCCTATTAACATGTTGTCAGCGAATGGGATGACGAGAAGGATTTAAGACCCAGCCTGTACATTAAATCGATAACTCGGTGTGTAACGATTCCTGTGCGGGTTATACGAATATTTACTTATTTATCCATTGGCTTAAAGGGTTGAGGCGTAGCCTAGTAAGCCTACTTTAAATAATCAAAGTCCAACACAATCAATTCCGATATAGGCTTCTATCATACAAGAAGTCGTTAACCCAGTTCTCTTGCGTTTCACTCTTTTACTGGGGGCAATTAACCCCATTTTAAAATGTAAACCTACAACACACACACACACATACACACACACACACACACATATATATATACACACACACACACACACACATTAATACTTACTTGCTGGGATTGATTACAAATGGTGTGTTAACTGCAACCATATGTTTTATCACTTTGGACCTATTTGCAGTTACAATTTTATATAATTGAAAATGTTAACAAGTTGGCTACTTTAGGATTGGGTTAAACTGGAAAGAGCTGGTAGCTTGGGCTACCCCTCTGGATTGACTGTATAGCGGAGCGTTGAAGTGAGCGGTGTAGGCTAGTGGGGCTTTGGTTACATGCGCTCAGGACGCGCACACTCGAGCATCCCACTCACTGGAGTTCGAGGGCAGTCGCCCCCCGTAAACCACACTGATTTTCGTTGCTCTTTGCTTTGACTCGAAACAACCCGCGAGCCGAAAACCTTTTTCTTTTTTAATAAATGGTTCTTGCTGTTGTTGTTTTTTGCTGATATTGTTAAACGACTGGCGGATTTGAAGGGGTGCACTTTCGGAGCTGTAATATATTCCTCGCATGAAGCGAGACCGTTCGACACTGGACCGCGGAGTGCGCACACTATTGGCGTCTTGTCTTCAATGGATTTCAATACAGACAAGAAGCTTTGGACATTAAACTACTGCTAAGACGCTTTTTGAAGTACACGTTATTTTTACTCCATCAAACCCTCAATGTTTCACACAGACAGAAATACGATGATCTTCGCAGTTCTGTATGTCGTCTTGCCTCTTCTTGGTAAGTTTATCTTGTTTTTGTTCTTTTCACCCTTCGCTCATGTTCCCAATCCACTAGCGACTTACAATAGCACGATTAGGTAACTAAACAGCTGTATGTATTGCTTTATAAGAGTGCAGTGTGTGTACAGGATCGCCAGAATCCGAACCAGAAAGTCCGTTGGCAGCTCTGCGTGATAAAAGTGAATAGTCTGTAAAGCAGCAGGCTACCTCTTGACTACACGTTTTATAGACTTCTCTAAACAAGCAACACTTAACTTTTGCTAAGTCACAATAGGCTACATGAAAACATACGTTTCCCAATTTTAAATCAAACATTTCGTTTAAATTTTTCGTTATTTTATTATTTGGTCAATGGCATGTCCCGCATCTTTTTTTGTTGCTCACATTTCCACCCTCGAATGGTTAATATGTTAATCCGCCAAAGCAGCTTAATCTCTGAATATTTACCCTGAAGGAGAGAAAAAACAATTATACTTATTATGATTATGATGAGTATTATTATTATTATTATTAACATAATAATAATAATAATAATTGTTATTATTATTATTATTATTTCTTCTTCCAATGCCCAGATGTGTGGTCGTACGCCGAAGAAACCGTGCACGCCGGATCCACCAACCGCTTGGACTGTGTGAAGGCTGGCGAGCAGTGCTTGAAGGAGCAGGCTTGCAGCACTAAGTACCGGACTATGAGACAGTGTGTGGCCGGGGGCAAGGAGACCAACTTCAGCATGGTAGCCGGCTTCGAGGCCAAGGATGAGTGCCGAAGCGCCATGGACGCGCTCAAACAAAGTCCATTGTACAACTGCCGGTGTAAAAGAGGCATGAAGAAAGAGAAGAATTGCCTGCGAATGTACTGGGGAATGTATCAGACATTACAAGGTTTGTACATTCTATGTCTGAGTTTATTTAATTTGTCACTCAGTGTTGAAGAGCTACAGCTTGTGACAACAGGGAATATTTAAATATAAAAAATCTGAAATTTCTGTCTCCCCTTTCTTAATCCCTGCCAAACCATTTCAGATCATGATGACCCTTCCCTCTCATGTCATAATGTCCCTACCTAAAACCACTACCGCTGCACACTTAACACTTCCCTCTCATGTCATAATGTCCCTACCTAAAACCACTACCGCTGCACACTTAACAGTCAGACTCACATTGACAGCAAAAACACACATTTGGTACTTCTTCAACTTTTAAACTCTCCTCCTACTTCTCATCCACTCGAGCCGTATCTGAACTGTTATATTTACTTCTATACCCTGTGTTTGTTCTTAATGAAACTGCTCTTAATGATCCTGTGTTGAATACAAACTTTTAGTTTTTGTAATTCTGATCTCCAAAATCACTTCCCTTGAAGGTAATGGGGCGTGGGGCCCCTCAGGGCTGCGGCTGTGCCATCTCAAAGAGATTTGGTGTGTTTGTGTATGTGTGTGTGTGTGTGTGTTTGTGTATATGTGTGTGTGGCTGTGTGTGTGTGTGTGTGTGTGTGTGTGTGTGTGTGAGCCCATGCAGTGAGCTCACTTCCAGTTGCACAACACAGCTGACCAAGCTGCCTAACCAAGCGTGCGGGTGTGTGCCACCATGGATATCGACTGACCCAAATACCCCCCCTTCCCCCGCAGGCCAATGTGAGGGGGCGCTGTCATAATAAACAACAAAACACACAGGGGGGTAGGGTGGGTGCGGGGTCAGATCCTGGCCCATCAGCCATATTCTGAGACCTGTCTGTCTGTCCCTGCGTTCGTCTGTCCCTCGGACAACGTGGCACTGTCTTTCTTGTTCAATGCCTGGTGCTCTATCTCCCATCCCAGGGAATGACTTCCTGGAAGACTCCCCATACGAACCGGTCAACAGCCGTCTGTCGGACATATTCCGCCTGGCTCCCATCCTAGGTAAGGACCTTTCCATTCACCCTGTCTTTCTGGGTTATTTATTCTTTTTTTATTTGATGTGTCTTATGGCTCAACGTTTTCTATGTTGGATACTATGTTGTCGTTGGTCAAGAAGGAAGCTTATCTGCAAGCCTCCGAGCTGTGCATGCTTTTAAACCAAGGTTTTCCCTGTCCCGTCGAGTGTCTGTCCTGCCTTTTGTTCTCTCCTATATCTATCCTTTTGTGTCCTCCCCTAACACAGTGCATGCCAGCTCTGCAGTAATCACACCTTGCACGGGGAGCTCATACTTCTGTGTGCACACTGGTATCAGGTGGAGCCCCATAAACAGAGCAGTGGGCAATTGGCTAGGGTTAAAAAAATAAAGAGTTTTCATTAGTGTTGTTATTGTTGTTTGGATCAGGTTGCAGGTATAGTTGCAGCCCTCGTCAACAGTTCAATCGGAATGAGGTGTTTGCCAAAAGCCTGTTTTAGATCGACTGTGTGTGTGAGCGTAAGAGGTATGTGAGTTGGGGGTTGAAAGGGACGCTTTCCTGTGCTTTTCCTTGCGTGAGAGCGATGTTGTCAGCCTCCATTAGATGGCAGTGTTATTCCCTTATTCACCACACATACACACGCACATGCACACACACGCGCGCACACACACACACACACACAAACACACCTGGTGATCCTCCTCTGCCCTGCACTTGAGACAGTTCAAGCCATGTATTGTATTGTATTTCATTCCTTTTTGTGAAATAATGTTATTTTTTTGTTGTGGAATTGAGAAATAAGAATCCTTCTAGAGGCAATGTGCTCGACCATTGAGACCTTTTTTAGATGGATTTGAACACTATTGTAGTACCTTATTGGTCAATTATTTCTTGGACCTACGTAGTTTGGAACCTGAATGTGAGTCTAGAGATCTAGAGAAAGAATATATGAAAATAGACTGACTGACTCTCTACTTGTGACTCCTGTATCTGGGTAAGACATCGTCTCTCGATCCCGTGCAAGCTGCAACCCAGTAACCGCCGGTAGCAATACAACTCTAGAGCGGAACTTAGTGCTTTTCATCAATGCCTCCTTTATACTCTTCTTACCCACCCACCCACCATCACAACCCACCCTCTCTCCCACGCGCGTAAGTGGAAGATTGATCACTTAGAAAACGGGGAGAACATCTCCACAATGGAAAAGATGTCATTGGCCCCCCCTTAACATGCCAGTGCCCCTGTGAGTGAGGAAGGAGGCGACCCGGAGCCATCAAACCTTATGCAGTGCGGGGAGCATAGTTCACCGCACAGCCATGTAACAACCCCCACCTCCTCCACCCCCACAACCCCCACTGCAGCCTGAGCTATCGGCTGCCGGAGTGAGGGCACGGAGATTTACGGCGCCGAGCTCAGCCCAGGAAAGGTTCTCCTTATTCGCCATCTAAAAACCTCTTTATGTTGATTGACGGCTTTGCGTGCAGATTTCTCTTTCTTACTCTCTCCATCTCTCTCTCTCTATCTTCCGCTCTAAGTCTCTCTCTCACTCTCTCTCTCTCTCTCTCCAGCTCAACCTGACAGTGTCATTAAAGGATAGTTATGGAGCAATTGTGTGTGTGTTGGTGTGTGGGAGCAAAGCATTATGTGGAATAGTATTGAATGTGAAATCAGAAAGTGCAGCGATTGCAGGCATGCAGAGTAATAGCAACAGGCCAACAAGGAAGCAACATGGGAGGGACTAGAGGGAAGCAAACGAGAGAGACGCCTGAGGGGGTTGAACAAGTGATCTGCAGGTCGAGAGACTACTAAAGCTGATAACAAACAGAGCGGATAAAAACACATAATCGTAACATTCATTTTACTGAACTTGACCTATTGTTGTCGTAAAAATTATGATTCATCCTATTGTTGAATGTCCTATATTCATTGTGATCATTAATTATGGACCCTTGTAATTCGACAAACCCAGTGTACTATAGATATGTTATTGTCTGTGTCTGTCCCGTGTTTGTCTGTTAAGCAGTAAGACGCTCTGATCCCAGGCTGTGGGAACAATAGACTGGCATATTAACTCAGCGCTTTTCTAATAGACCCCATAGGCCCGAACCAAGCCTCTAATCTCCAGCAAAATCCTCACACAATGTGCACTAATCCACAGAGTCACACACAAGCACATCCACCAGGAGTCACACATATGCACGCGCACAGATACAATTAAACATGCACACACTCGCACGCACATACGCAGGCACGCACACACACACAAACACCTATCCTCACAAGAACACCTGTCTGCATCAGTCTGATTGTATTAATGTCTGTGACGTTATCACATAGCATTCTGAGCAGATGGACAGCACCCTGGGGGTGGGGGGGTATTTCCACACAAAACCTTTTCTTTCATAGTCAGTGCATACTTAATATTAGACTAGTATTGAAGAGTTTGAAGTAATTTCAAATGACAATTTCTTTATGAAAGACAAAAGTACGCTTTTGTAGTTTGTTGGCACGACCAGCTGCATTCTCACACTCAGAAGTGGGTTTATTTTCAAGTCCCATAAGGATAGAGTGGCATTGGAGGACGAGGACCCTGGATGAAAACAACACACACGCACACACATGCATGCACACATGCACACCCACTGCAAAGTTTGTTGTCGGGCGGATTGATTTGGTAATTCTTTGGAGCATAAATAAACACAGATATGTAAAGTCCTGGTTTTATGGAATGGAAACCTAGGCTGTACATATTGAGGACATTGGTTACCGCCCCTCCTAATATAAGATATCCAGCTGTCAAGAACCTGGTGTATGAAATGCAAGGTGAAGATGCTGCCCACATCACGTCTGATATATCGTAGGCTGCATATAATCTAACTTAATTTAATAATCTGAAGGATTATTACATGACAGGACTTAAAATGTTCTGGCATATTTATTTAATCCTTGCTGTCAAATAGGAATTATATTTTTTTAAGAAGAGGGGATTTACTTAAATATTGCATACCCTTTATATAGTTGCATTGTAATATTCAGATAAGATTAGATTCAGGCACTGTATAGCTCTTCTATTCTACTTTAATATTCTTCAATATTATAATATTATCATACAAGGGTGCTACGCTGGCACAGTTGGTGTTGTCTCACAGCTCCAGAGTTATATGAGAGTAGGACTTAGCTGTTGGTCACAGTTTGAAACCAAAGGCCTTGTGAAGGATGTGTTTTTTGTTTGGATTGTGTATTGGGGCAACCGTGCAATGGTCTGGCATCTGATTCAGGCTGAAAGTGTTGCCATGAAGCTTGTCATGAAGGATGGATGAATGGATGGATATCCTTTTAATATTAATTTCCATATCTGTTTTTTCTAGCCATACTCACATACATTTGTACCTTTTAAAACAGAGAACTCCATGAATTGAGTGCCTTCGTTTTAATTGAATTAAACCTGCTTGGTCCACATTACTCCTGAAACTGCCGATTATGCATATGTGTGTTCATTTGTTTACTACAACACATTTTTTTTGTCGAGGGGGGCTTGTGTAAAGCAAAAGTTATGCAAATTAATTCACAAGTCACCCTTATGTGGATGCATCAGTAAATGCAAAGTAAACAAAATTAATAGATTGACACAGTGGTATTAGCTCTGTCATTTTCATAACATGCAACATAACATTATTTTCAAGTGTAGCTGTTGTACACTTTGCTTATTTTGTATAAACAATTTGCAAGGGAATGAGCCAAAGCAAGGGCGAGAGAGAGAGAGAGAGAGAGAGAGAGAGAGAAGGTAGAGCAAGCAGCTGGAGGACTATAGATTTCAGCTGCAGTAACATGATCTCAGCTTGTTCAGCTCCCCATCTACATGCTTCATCCATGAAAACATTTGTTTTAAGATTCATGTTGTTTAATGTGCTTCTTTGCTGTCTTAATATTTCATAATGCCTCGATTGTGTGAAATTCGATAGTATTATACAAACATCATTGGGACAGCTTTAATATGTATATATTATTATCACCTCGACACATACAAGAAAAGAAAATGACACGATAAGTTGTATTGACACAGATAAATAAACATAAGTTGAAAAAAGATTATTTCACAGTTTTGGGATGCAATCATACTGTGTTCTTCAAATGCCTTCTTGAGGTTTATTTATTATTTATTTATTTTTTAAGAGTCAGGGGTTAAAGGCTAAAGAATTTATATTTTAAATATTTCTACTATTCTCTTTTCTTTCAAGGGCACCCCCATTGTTCCGAGCGTTACATTTCCTGAACTCTGTGTATCAAAGCTTCCAGATTCACGACGTCCTTATTTACAGGTCCTCTGAGAGCAATTATATATCTGCACAATGTGCCAGCGGTAATAACAACAGAGAATCCCAGCAACTGCAGACATTATGAAGACAGTACCAGCAGAGTGGACCGTTTTGTCTCTCTGTGTGTTCTGAGTCTTTTCTTCTTCTCTTGGGCTCCGGCTCCTCTCATCCGTTTCATGCTCCCCGTCTGGCCCCACGTTGGGCTTGTACAGCATGAGAGGGAGTGCGGAAAACCCCTGTCTGCATATCAAACATGTCAGCATATCACCCACTCAACAGCCACAAGATGCACTCCCAATGCACCAAAGCCCAATATCTCCTCTCTTCTATCTGTCAACACTTCAGACATATTTTGTCCCCCATCCACCATCCCTATCCCTACGCCTCACTCCTACGACTCAAGTCAACCTTGAAGTTTTAGTTTGGGTTTGACTAGGTTTGGGGACATACTGTACGCACATATGTTTTATTTGTGTGTGTGTGTGTGTGTGTGTGTGTGTGTGTCTCTGTGTGTGTGTGTGTGTGTGTGTCTCTGTGTGTGTTTGTGTGTGTTTGTACATGTAAGTTTGGTCCATACGGTACAGAGCTTGTTCATGCATCTGCCACATCCCTGGTTGAGGAGAGACTGACTCTTACAACTATCGTGTGTGTATGTGTGTGTGTGTGTGTGTGTGTGTGTGTGTTAGTGCGTGCATGTGTGTGTGTGTGTGTTTGTGTGTGTGTGTCTTTGTGGTGTGTGTGTGTGTTTGTGTGTGTGTCTGTGTGTGTGTGTGTGCGCACGTGTCTGTGTGTGTGGTATGTGTGTGTTTGTGTGTGTCATTCTTAGAGGAAAGATAGAGGTCATAAAGTACAATGTGTTGGGGCAAACATCTTTTTATTCATTCAGAGTTAGTAAACTGCATATTATGGATCTCTTTATTTCACTCACAAAGTGTTTTGCTTTTGCAAACTCCGCTTAGATGTGTCATGTAGGCTATCAACAGACTTCATCTGTTTGCTATTTAAAAGCTCTGCTACCACAGGTATTCTTACTTTGAAATAGTTTTTTGCCAGAACGAACCACACACGATTACACATATAATTTTACTTTCACCTTTGTTTTTGTAATTCACAAGCCTAATTGAGCTAGCAACATGGTGGGCACGGGTCGGGGCCGTGAATTCATCATGTCAACAACATTCATATGCAGGAATATAACGAGTGATGTGTTGCTTGTAACACAGAACAACATTTATGGTTGTTAGTCGCCTGGTAACATGGCTGTCCAGTACGAACGTCATGCTCATTACATTGTCACTAACGATCATCAATTTCTGGGACCTCATCAACATACTGTTGAATCCCCTCTGCCTCATTTCCCAGTAAACTGCTCATCCACCTCAATAAACCACATGAGTCATTGAGCACATATCCACAACTCTCTCATCAATACACACATAATGCCTTTGCCTATTCTGTTCCTGTCGACATGCCGACGGGCCAGGGTTCACTGTGAAAATACATTCTGTTTCAATCCATATCGGATCTCTTGTCTTTGTACGCACGAAGACAGTACTCAGTACACAGGGCTCACACAAGACGAGAGGGAACTGAGGGACCGGCCTGTGTAAGAGAAAACTATATGACGTGGGATGATAACACAGTGCTATGCTGATGATCGAAAGCTGTTACATCTTCATCACCAAAGCAACTCGGAATGCGCTCCCAGTACAGCTGTCATCCATCCATTAATACATTGTTACATTCACAAATCCTGAAAACCTCCCATCCATCCATCCATCAATTAATTCATCCATCCATTCAACCATTCATCCATTCGTTAATTTATCCATCCATCCATCCATCCATTCATCCAGCTATCCATCTCTCCATCCTTCTATACTATGCATCCATGAATGAATAGGTTACATCCTTACATTCATTTGTTCATCCATCCATTCATTCCTCCATTCATTTGTTCATCCATCCATTCATCCTTCCATCCTAACATTCCCAAATCCAACCAACAGCCATCCACCCCATGAATCCATACATTCATGCATGTCTTAAGCTGTACATCTTCCTCTGTCTATGCATATCTCTGGCCCTTATTTGTGGTTGCTCACGAAGCAATGCGTGCTCAGCCCCATTGGAGCCTGTTCACAACATCCCCCCACCCCATTTCTTTTGCGCCACACTTTGCTCTTCTAAAGACTCCCAGAACCCCAGCCCTCAGTGTGTTATTGTCCCCGCGCCTCGTCTCGTATGAGGCCTAATCAATACTGTGCCGTGTTAGATTGGAAACATGACGCCGTGTCTACAAGAATCTATTGATTTCTGCCCGTTGCCCTCCCCCTCTTCTCTGCCCAAGCGCTTCCGTTTGAGGAGGGATCAGAGCCCCTCTCCTCGGCCCAGGCACGGGGTCTAGAGTTCTGCTGGAGCAGGACTGCCTGCTGCCTGGGGTTTGTCCATCCCTGACCTTGTCTGTTTCCTGTGCTGCAAGGTATTTTTGGTATGCTCGCGTCGTGTATACATTATGGATTCTCAAAGAACATTCAGTCCTTTTACTCGGGTTCATAGTAGGAGGCCGTGGTTTTTGTGTTTTATTAGTTTTTGAACAGCATGAAGCAAGAGAGTGGGGGCGGGGGGGTTGTATAACTCGTTTTAAATCAAATAAAGATGGATTGTTGTTGTTTGTTTGAAAATGATATTGGTCAAACCTAATTCTGTATACTGAGGTTTTAGTGTTTGGGGAATAATACATGGACATGGAAATGCATGCGCACACACACACATGCGCGCTCACAAATGCACTCACACACTACGATTGTATCTGTATATATATAAAAATTATAACAAACATCAACATCAACGTACTCTGGCGTGTTTATTTGTTTTCTCACCACTCGTCTGTCTCCAACTCACCTTGCCTGCCAGGTAGCATGGGCCAGACCGCACACTCTCGCTCACCACTTAATTCCGCACACCACTCTATAAATTACCACCACATCTGTGGTGCCTTTCCTGCACAGCCTCCACCAACCAACCACCACGTCATTAGGCCACCGGTCCAATCGCTGGTCGACTCACCGCAGGCCAAGAAAATCATTTAGTTAAAGGTGACCAAATTTGGAGTCCCCAGATTCTCCCCCCCCCACCCCACCCCTTAGAGGCCTGTGATTGGATGAGAACTTGAGGGGTGATTCATCATTGTTAATCGACGTGGCTGACAGCTTGAATCAGCGGGAGTTTGGGGTGGGGGTGGGCCAGGTCTGCTTCCCCGCTGCTGTTTTATTCTGCATGCAAATACAGACAATTACCAAGTTACACACGCTGGGTCGCAGACACGCACATGCACACGCACACATGCATACACACACAAACACATGCACAAACACACTGACCTCAGATCAAAGTTGTATACTCTCTGACACACACACAAACATACATACATTCACACATACACACACAAACAAACACATACACACATATAGGTATACACACACACAAACACACACACACACACACACACACACAAACACAGGTACACAAACACACACACACACACACACACACTGACCTCGGATCAAAGTTGTATACTTGTGCACAGGCAGACCCTGAATGTAAGCACACACACACATAAACATCTACGTATCTCTCACTGACACACACACACATACATACACACACCCACATACACACATAGACGATTGCTCAAACACAGAGCAATATGCACACAAAGAAAGCAGTTTAGGACATGTATTCCAATAAGTACATGGTGAATTTATACATGTTTTATTTGAGTTCAGCTTATCTTTCAGAGCAATATGTTTTTTGATGTTACAACAAAGTAAAACTCCATTGATCTCTGCGGCTATCGTGCCAATGCCTTAATCTCACCTACACCTGTTCATGCACTTAGCCTGCTGAATTCCTGCCAACCGGTGCTTATACTCCAGTCACACATAAAGCACAACAAAAACATAATTTATTGTTGTAAACACAGCCTCCGCTTTTCCACAAATATCCCCTCAATTCTCAAACAGAAGGCCAGAAGTACCAGGTATAATGTTCATATTTATGTACGGAAAGCAAACATAACTGCCGGCGGAGTCTCTGGGGAGAGCTTTAGAGCATCCAGTTTAATTGGGAGCCATTTTTGATTTACCATGCTGTGTTTTGCCTGGCTGACCACAGCCTTGACTGACCATTGGCAGGTGTACAGAATCCCAGCCTTGTGTTAAGCTGGCCCGCTGAAGCCCTTGGATACACAATGTCTGCTTACACGGTTATACTTGATAATGCGCACAGCTGTCGTGGAACTACGCCTACGCAATACTTGACACACAATAATCCCAGTTTTAGTGGTTAGAATCAACACACCGTGTAGATTAAATAACGCTGTGTAACCTTATAAGTGCACTTTTTTATGATGGTTTTATGAAATGTGTTACGGTATACTCTTTTGTTTTTGACACAGATTACTCATTTTTGATTTATTTTCTTCAGTGGTGCTCCAAGATTTTAGTACGGTCAGTGAAGGCAGTTTCCAAATGTTTTGAACCATCTTTATCGTAGCCTGATGTGTGACAGTTTAAGACCTAAATTTCCCATTAGGGGGTTGTAGAAATATAAAATGTGTGTTGCAATGATATAGATATAAAACAAATAGCAAATGAGTGGCAAATCACAAAGTACACAGGGTTAAAAAAATATCAAACATTTGGTTGTGATATTTACTGTATACCTAAACAATTTTTAATTTGTAATTGTCTTTGTGGTTGTTAGCAACAATATTCAAGATAAACAAAAATGCTTTGCAGTGAATACAATAAGACAATGACTCAACTGAAGCACAAGGTAGCTGCAATATGCTCCAGAACACCTTAATCTAACAAAAGATATGTCATAAACGTATATATCTTGTCATCATTGGCCTTAGGCACTGCCTCACATCTGTCTTGCGTCACTCGAACACTAAACTGAAATGGACTTGACACTCAAGTGCATTTACACACACTCACACTGTTCTCTGTTGTACAATCCAATGGCATGCTCTTGTCGGTACATATGTAGACAACAATGTTTTATGCACATACTCAGTACACATTTCAACATCGATTTGAACAAGCCCACACACTCCCTCCCACAAGCATTTTATTCCTATCTAAGGGTGTTAAATACGGCCATTACTACATATATTTCAATGTGTTTCAGTCCAGTTAACAAGTATCTATCACTCATCTATCACTGCACCCAATTTGGCAGACTTTGATTCCTGGTTGGTTTCCATGTGAGTTTTGCCTTGCTTTGGTAAACACATCCGAATATATATTATAAACATCTGTGCGCTTTGGTCTTGCATGTGTGTGACCAGTGGGGATTTGAAAAAGAGGTTCCCACAACTGAAATTATACCAAAGTAAAAGCAGAATCATGGATTTACTGTGGGATAATGTGGTGTAGGAGATCATGACTGGGGCAACGCTTTACCTTTTGACACATTTTCATTTTCACATGTCGTTTAGGGATTGTAATTTTGAAGACGCTCTAAGTACTGTACTGTCCATGAACGAGTAGCACAAGATAGTCTGCATGCAGGGGTCGGGAACCTTTTCATTTGGTAGAACCTTACAAAATGAAGTTACTTGAAATGTTCATAGAAGGGCGAAAGAAGAGTTGACATGATTATCATCCAACCTGTTAAGGGAAGATATTCATTCATTGCTAATGAGACATGACCACTTAGACTGGAAAGAACTATGCATTTGTCATATTCCCTTTTCTGCCATTTCATGATCTACTCTGATTCTACTTCTCTGATTATGGTATCATGGTACATAGATGTTGTTGCATTTGACCTGGAAATAACCCTAGCTTTGTGACTTTGTCCAATGAAAATAAAGCTTTGTATCCCAGAAGGATATTTATACAATAATTACCTTAAAATGTAAGTACATTTTGGTAATGCAATCTATATTCAGCCTTGTTGGGCAGCCATTGGCAAACACTGAAAGTGCCAAGTATGGCTTGTAGAGACACTACAAAACAAACCTGGGGCAAACAGGAACTATACTCTTCTTCCTATTTTACCGACCACCAACATAGAGCGTTTCCCTCTCACTCCTCCCTCTGTCCACTTGGCACGCTACTCTTTTCATAACTGTCTGATCCCGTATGACGCTTCATTTCCTCTCTTCCCCCTTTGACCCCCACTATGTCCTCAATTTTCTGCCTTGACCTTCCCGTGACCTTTTGTGAACAATGAGCCTAGTTTGCTAGTGCTGAAATGGCCCCCGCATCTTTTTGCAGAGGGAGGGGAACTCCGGAGCAGCGCCGTGGCTTTGGCCCCAGGCAGGGGCAGTGCCCAGGGCAAGGCATCCCAGGACAGGGAGCCTGTTCTGGGTAGAGACCCCCTGCGCAAAGGGGGGTCACCCTCCTCCACCCAACTCCAGGATCCCAGTAGAAACAGAAGGGCTCACCCCAATTGGGCTATACTGGGTAATGAACAGGACATTGCTCACATGTGTCTCAGTGTTTATACATGCATGTATGTGTGTGTGTGTGTGTGTGTGTGTGGTGCGTATGCACATGCTTGTGTGTGTGTCTGTGTGTACGTTCAAGTGGAAGCACATGCGCCCGCATGTGCGTGTGCACATGCATGCATATGTGTTAGTTATGCATGTATCAATTTGAAGGGCTGTGTATGTATGTGTGCACGTTCATGTGACAAAGGACACACACACACACACACACACACACACACACGCACACACACACAGGTCGGTTGATCTGATCCCTGATGTTGAGCTGATCCCTTAGACAGACAGGAACACTAGAGGGATCACTAGAATCTCATGTCCACATCTGAGGCACAAGGAAGCTGATATTGGGTCAGTATCAGTTCATTCACCTGTGATGTGTATGCCTGGTGGTTTTGGGCTGTCACACGTGATGCGCCCAGACCTGTGCAAATTACTCCCTGCATGTGTCCATAGGATATGCACACTGACGGGCCTTCCTGTCTGGTGTCACGGTGAGGTGGAGGTGGGTTTCAGTGCCCTTTAGAAGAAGGTTGAAAGAGTCTGCTTGTCTGTGTGTCTGTCAGTCAGTGTGCCTGTCTAACTGATAAGTCAGCTGAGTAATGCAGGGTCGACATGCCCTTCATATTACCACAGCAGATGTGCTGTTTTTTTTACGGGAACAAAAATCCTGAAGAAGATATGAGAGGGGAGGGGATATAGGGTGAGAGAGAGGGTGAGGAGGAATTTGATGAGGGAAAGGTCATGTCATATTTTGATATTCCCATCGCGTCGTATTGGTTCAAATCATTTCCCCGTTTAGAGGGCACTCCATGTCTAGAACTGTTTGCATCATTTCAGTAAAAGAAGCATTTCATTTTTGTCGATTGTAAATGCTCCATGATCATATTGAACTACGTAACAACACGATTACTTTCAGTGCATTTCTGTATGCATTGGGTTTCTTTATTATTTTGAAATGATCATCGTATGAACACATAGCCCAAAGTAATGTATGAACTAAGTTTGTCAATATGTAGAATAGTATTAGGACTAGTAGAGTTGGAAATGTTCACATTATTGCACATTATACTGACATGTACACAAACGGGTGTACAGAGGGACAGTACAGAAAATAGAGTGAGCTGGAATCAATAACTTACACAATAATAAATAACTTACGTACGATACAATATGATACACAAGGACTCCGATATTATGGTTGAGGAGTTATTGCATGTTTGCAGGAGTTATTAACTAGTTTGATTAGGTTTAAGAAAGAACAAAATGTTCCTCTTTTATTTCTCAAATTCTGGGGCAGGTATTGAAGTTACAGCAAACATTACATACAATACACCACCGTGCATTGTATGTGTTTGGCATCATATTCTGATTTAAAACAGGGAGAGGGTTACCTGAGCGATGTCTGCTGGGAAAGTTGGGTGGCTTTTATACAGGCGGATATTGTGCTCCATGATCAAAAGTGTTGTTTTGTAAAGTAGATGTTTATAACGTAAGACCCCGGGATGACTTTTCACCCTAATGGATGTTCTCTTACATTACAGCTTTTACCTACTAGTGTGTGCCAAAATATATCTGTCGTCATGTGGATACCATGAACGGCTAACAGATTGTTCAGAGACAAATAAGTAACCCTGCAGTTAGCTAGCTTCTCTCCACCAATGCATGTTATTGTTAATACATTGTAGCCTTGCATTAGCGGTTAGCGTCATACCCGTCACTTCTACCATGTCTTTTTTTTATTGTTTCTGTGGAACCAGCTCTACCTGTCATCTTTGCCTTTTGCTTTGTCAGCTCACTAGACACCTTGTCTTCATCTTTCTTCTAACGGACACACTAGCGGAAGATTGGTTTGGATCATTAAAATGTAAGACAGTAAGCACCTGGCTCATGACGTGAGGCATTAGCATTTGAAACATCAGCGTTCTTGGGTAGAGAGAAGATCAGTAAGTGCCACACCCAGAGGCTATATTCCCCTTCCCTAATTCCAGTCTCAATGCTTTTATAGTGGATATTCTGAGTCTTAATGTTTAATACTGTGGATTTATTTCAAAGCCAGACTGTAAGGTAAATACGACACACTGTAATGGTTTAATGTTTAGGCCTTTTTTGAGAAAGGAAGTGGAGATGATGGGAATATCTTAATTGTACTATTTTACATGAAAGAAGTGAGGGAAGACCTTCTTCTTTGGGAAATGTCTTAATATTTGAGAATATAAGTCATATCAATAGAAGTTTTTTAAACTCTACTACAATCCTGGACTGAATGGATGCACATGGTATTGTAACTGTTCTATGTTGTATTGTTAAAAAACGTAACTTTATGTATCATATTGTAGGCGTATAATGTGTTGGCTTTGGTATCATCCTCATTCAAATTTTCAATCAGTTTCTTTACAGTCATAGATTAATAGATTATTATTTTTTAAACATGGCAATAGGTCTTTTATGATCGTCAACATACTCATCTATGCCATTTTATCATACATCATACGGAAATAAGAATGTAAGAGGAAGGAAATCCTATGTTTCTTCCAAACAGTTTGTAAACGTTCCACTCCTCTCTGAACGCAGTTAATGTCCTCTTCAGGATGTTACTATACTCTTTTATATACTCTTCGTCATCATGACCAGTGCCTTATAGTATAAACCTTGACGTCACGATCAAGGGACACCGGTGGCGAGGTGTGTGTGGACGTGTAGAGATCTGTCTGGGCAGCGGTTGAGTCCGAGAGAAGGTTTTGCTTCTCGGACACTGATGGTATAACGCCATGGTGGTGTGTGTGGATGTTCGGATGTGTGGAGCTCGTTCTGGGCAGCCCTTCAATTTTTATGTTTGTGTCCGAGAGAGGGTTATGCTTCCCGGACACCTATAGAATAACGTTACAGTTTGTATGGTTGGTGAAGCTCCGTCTCAGCAGCGATTTATTGTGATGTCCGCGTCGGAAGGAGTGTAAAGCTTCTCGGACCAACATCGCTCGTTTTATAACCCGGGAGCTACACTGCCCTCCTGCTGGACCGCGCACGCAAGGGTCGCGTCGCATCGCGTTGCCTTGAGTCGAGCCGTAAGGAAATGCTCCCGCTCTAATCAATGAGAGCTGCTATACTGTGTCCGTCTGATGCACAGCAGGCACACAGCAGATGCGCAGCAAAATGCTAAAATTGCCTTGGAGGGGGCGCCCCAGTGGCTCACCGGGTAGAGCGCGTACCATCAGTCCTTACCGCAGCGACCCGGGTTCGATTCCTGCCCGTGGTCCTTTGCTGCATGTCTTCCCCTCTCTCTCCCATGCCTTCCTGTCTAACTCACTCTATCTTAAATAAAAATGCCAAAATAAATGTTTAACAAAAAAGTTGCCTTGAAGGCTATTTTTACGCACGTCCCTCTATGAATAAACTGTGTTTTCGAAGAAAGTACAAATGTTTGTATGTCAATTCATTAAATAATGTATAGAATAGTAGTTGCAGTTGCATATTGCAGGGGGGAAAATGCCCTCGACTACCAACCACACCTCGTCCATGAGCGCAAACTGACACTAGCAAGAAGATGCAAAGTAAACAAGAGGTGTACAGTCTGCGGAGGGACTCAGGCTTGTAGACACAGGGGCTCTCTATAACGACTAAGTTATTCCAGTGTATATGATATGTGGGTGCATCATGATCCCTACGGTGCTATCATGATGCACCCCCGCCTACGGTGTAGGCAGACTTCAATGCAATTGTATGCAGGAATGCAAAATATGACTACTAGCAAAGATATTTCTTAACAAATTTGACAGAGGGCATTTTCCCCCCGCAATATGCAACTACAACTTCTAATTCAATGAATTGACATACACACATATATACTTTCTTCAAAAACACACTGTTTATTCAGTGAGGGATAGGTCGACGTGCGTAAAAATAGACGAAAGTCTATTTTAAAATGTAACTGCACATGTGCCGCGCTTCAGTGCAGCAGCTCTCATTGATGAGAGTGGAAGCGTTTCCTTACAGCTCGACACAAGGCTTGGCGACGCACCGTGACGCCGTGTGGCCTATCTAGCAGGGGGGGTAATGCTCATACACAACAACGGTACTAAAAGAAAATCACAAAGCTACTGTGGGTCGTAACCATGGGGATAACACGCCCCCTCCTTCCGGGAACTCTCAGCCCAAAACACATTTTTTTAATCTCATACTGTCGAATTCCACCTGTCACATGGGCTTAATTTACACTTAAATGAAGATTGTGTCCAACTAAATTTGCTGAAAAACATTTCAAACCTTTTCAATGATTCAATTATTATATTTATTTAGAAATATATGTCTATTTATCTTCCTTTTCTTTCTCCTGTTTTTACTAGAAAGGTGAATTGCAAAAACACATTTCATACACATTATGCATTGAAGATCCTGTGCAAAGACCTGAAGGCTAATTTCAGCAATAGAGAGATAAGAGCGTTTCAGGTGAGCTTGAAATAAATCTTGACCGGTTAGGCCTTCATTTAAACAAATTAATTGGAAGCTATTGGGTTCCCTTTCAAATTATAATGTATTTGTATTTTGTATTATATTATAATATATTATATTTATTTCATATTTATTCTATATTAAATTTGACACATATTGTCAAATTGTAATTGGAAGAGGCTAGTGTTTGTCTCATGCATTAAAATGAGAACAAATCATGCGGGCCACTGCAAAGGTCCTTGGGGCCGTATTTGGCCCACGTGCCGCTAATTGCGTATCCCTGATATGGAAAATCACATGTGATATATTGGTCTTCATCTCACACACTAGTGTTCTTTCCAACGTGAATCTCCATGAAGAAGGGAGAACATAAGCAGATATATGTGGAGTTGGAGCTAAGGTTTTGCAACAGATTGTCCTTATACAGCAGGCATGTGCTAAAGGGATGAATAATTATGTAGCGTGTGGATTAACATATGTTGGTTTTTAACATGTATGTGCCTGCATATAATTACCATGCAGTACATTTCAATACAAACTGTCATACATACACTCTTCCCACTCTTACAGCACACAGTTTGAAGATTTGGATTTGCTTTTGTGCATGTTTTCATGCTGGTTTGTTTGTGTGTGTGTGTGTGTGTGTGTGTGTGTGTGTGTGTGTGTGTGTGTGTGTGTGTGTGTGTGTGTGTGT
>JAOPJO010000043.1:17602933-17608217 GCA_027123675.1 Molva macrophthalma | reverse complement strand
AATAAAACTTTACACATATATATATATATATATATATATATATACCATCTTTTGCATCTCCTCTATTTTGTTCTTCTGTCTTTCAGGACCCACTGGTGGATGGTCGAGAAACGTCCAATGCCATCCCGAGAAACTCAGCTGTGTGCAGGTGGTCTCCAGCCAGCCTGCTCTCTCTGCTGCCCCCACTGCTCTGGCTGTCTCACTGCACACCAGCCATCTTGTAGCCTAGCCGCTCCTAAGCAACAAACACAAATGGACTGACTGATAACATATTTGTATAAAAGAGAGAAAACTAAGCAGAATTATATCCTCTGTTCCCAGTAAAAGCTGTTGTGTTTTTATTTACCTCTGGATTCTGTCGCTCTTTCACTCATTTAATTTCTCCCTGATAGCTCCATTGTTTTTTGTTGTTTTTGTATTGCAGCTGTGCACTTCACCAATTGATCAAGTGTTGATATTGATTTGATATTTGTTCCCTTTTAAGTTGATCAAAAAGGGATGTACAAAAAACAAGCTTTTCTGTCGCCCACTGGGTGGTTACATTACTGTCACACTACATTCCGGTAAATCTGGGGACTTCCCATACGGGGGACGCATGTGTTGTAAAATGTTGCAACAGCGAGATTTTGATCCCATCTTCCAAATCTTGCAGCCTAACCTTGTCCATTTCGCGCTGCCAGGAGGGCTCTAAAGACAAACATCACAGCCAGTGTTGAAAGGTTGGTTTTTCAGGTCCCACCCAGACTCATCTGACATATCTGAGTGCACGTGAGTGTAAGTGTGAGTGTGAATGTGAGTGTGAGTGTGTGAGTGTGAGTGTGAGTGTGTGAGTGTGAGTGTGAGTGTGAGTGTGAGTGTGTGTGTGTGAGTGTGAGTGTGAGTGTGAGTGTGTGAGTGTGAGTGTGAGTGTGTGTGTGTGAGTGCGTGTGCGTGTGTTTTGATCATGGTGCCAGTGGTTATTCACCGTATAATCAATCCATCAAAGCAATTCAAATTAGATATTAAACTTCGGAGTCGTGTAGAAAACACAGAAATAATCACCTGGAAAAGAATTTGGAGGCATTTCTGATTGTAGGATCCGTGGAGAGTTGTTCCGACATCGCTCTTGTTCAGCGTGGATTAAATAGCACACCGATAAACACACACACACATTTGAATACTGGGCTTTTGATCTCATTCTTTCGTTCTTTATCTGTCTCCTTTCTCTCTGGATCACTTTTACACGCACGTAGACATGCACTCACACAATCACACATCCAGGCTTAACACACTGTTTCTACACCTTTTATTACCAACTTAATTTATTCAAAGGTTTAAACCCCCCTTTCCCCCTAAAAAAAGAATACACTGCAGTTGATAATCCATCAGATTTAATCCTTTCTAAAGATTGTACATACGTGGCACTGTCAAAACGTACCGTTGTTTGTGTGTGTGTGTGTGTGTGTGTGTGTGTCGCTCTCACTCTCTCCCTCTCTCTCTCACTCTCTCTCTCTCTCTCTCTCTCTCTTTGTCTCTCTCTCTCTCTCTCTCTCTCGCTCTCTCTCTCTCTCTCGCTCTCTCTCTCTCTCTCTCTCACTCTCTCCCTCTCTCTCTCACTCTCTCTCTCTCTCTCTCTCTCTTTGTCTCTCTCTCTCTCTCTCTCTCGCTCGCTCTCTCTCTCTCTCTCTCTCTCTCTCTCTCTCTCTCTCTCTCTCTCTCTCTCTCTCGCTCTGACGGAGAGTATAAAGATACAGTTGTTTGCGTCCGTGCTGAGTGGTTTCTTGTGTGAGTGATTTAAGGCGCTGGTGTACTTATCTGAAGCGAGCGTTATGCTCCACGATGCACGGCCCACCACAGTAACCGAGCATAGCTTAAGTCTTTAGCGCTGTACTGTATATTCAGTTACTGTATTTTTTTTTTATTATATTGTCTTTCGTGCTCACAGAATCCTACACACCTGCTGGCATCTGTGTGATGCTGCGATGTATTGCCACAGCAATGACACAGTGAACGTGTTGAGGCAATGCATTCATTCATTCATCCCCTCAGTGCTCAGCAGAAATAGATCTCCTAACCCGATCATTGTTTGATGGTCAGCAATCGTGTTTAGTAGTCATTTACACAAAGCTTTGGCAAATATCCCCCAGCCCCCCATGCCTTTATTGACTATTTTCCAGTAATAATAACCACATATTGACATGTGGCATGTTAAGGAAAATGACTTCAGTTATACACAAGCATTTATGACATGTATGGCTGCTTGGGTTCCTGTCGGTTCCTGTGGCTTCTTGAAATGTACTTACTGTATACTAGAACCTAAGTGTTCATTATGAAGCGTTTAACATGATATATGTGCTGTGCGTTTTCTGGCTGAAAGTGAATAATCGGACAAACAAACGTCAAGATGACTGTTTATTTCAGAGCATTGTGAAATATTTTGACCTTCAGAGATACAACGTTAAATAAGACAGAATCTTGTTAGCTTGTTTTTTTAATAACAAGCTATATGTATATTTCTCCTGATATGTACATGATTATAGAATACTATTGCATCTGAGAAAGAGGATATCAATGTAACTGTCCTATATTACTGCAATTAAAATACTACTTGTTTCCTAAGTATTGACTTTGTATCATAGCCCCACTCTTGTTCATGGTTTACTATATTCATCCTTTTTTGGGGACAGACATCTTATTTTTCTATTTTGAACTTTTGTTTTGTCTATGACGTTACTTATTTAATACAAGATGGACTGGAATGTGTACTCAATTAAAGTTTTGGCTTTCACCAAAATGACATGTATTGGTATAGGCCTTTATCAAAGAGGTGTAATATTATGGGCAAGAACAGGTATTAATTAAGTTAATTAATTTAGTTAATTATGGGCCTAGGTATGCCAGTGCTCTTAATCAAGGTCATGAGATTCACCTGTGTACTCCCCTGTTATAACACCTCTGTGACAAGGCCTATTGCAACAATAACTAGCAGCACACTAATCAAACCAATGGTATTCTGTTGTTCAACTAAATGTTTTGAGGGTTTTAAGGTGGTAATACTATTGGAAGGTTAGTGGCTGTTACCAGCATCTATTTTCGTGCAAGCAAACATGTTGATGTGGTTGCTAGGTGATTGGATTTGGACTTTAAAAATCCTTGAAAGTTTGAAAGCAAAATACCTTTTGAGACCTTTGTCTCGTGTAAGGGGATTTTGTATTGGAAACTCTCTCTCTAACCACACAACTACAGTACCAGGGTTAATACTTGGTTGGAAAACGGTTCTTCTTAGCACTGTGCTGGCATAAGGTATTAACGGGCCATAAATTGCAGTATGCAAAGAAGGGAAGCCAATAGAAGATGGTGATAGTTGCATTCTTCTCCCTTCTGTCTGTTGTCAAGGATTCAAGACATGTTTTGTTTTTTTGGGGACATGGCTATCCAGCACCATTTCCTTCTTAGCTTGTGAAAATGTAAAATCTATTGTACAAAGTTACAATTAAAACTGTTAAATCATCTCAAACCAGATGTTGTTGTCACTGTTTCCTCTCATCCAATAATTGAAGTCATGTTAGAAGAAATGACAAACAGAACAGAAGGCAGTTAAGCAATTCAGGAAATACTCAAGAAAGATAGCAAGTATGTATGAGTTGGGTTATAAAAAGTAAGCAAAGTACATGAGAGAGAGAGAGAGGGAGAGAAAGATGGAGAGACAGAAGGACAGAGAGACAGAAAGGGATAAGGGAAGAGTCATTTTAGCATGTTGTGATGTCTGGGACGTGTGTCTTACTGGAACAAAACCTCAGCAGCAGTACAGGAATCAAACTGGGCGCCAGGCTACTGGCGTAACTTAGCTACCCTCCCCACTGCAGAGGAAGCACATAGTCCACAAATAGCACCATTGACCCTTACACTACTCTACCCACGTAGACAACGGACACCTTCATCATCATCTACCTAGTGATTTGGACCATATTTTGCTATAGGTGTTATTATACACTACTGTGCTGAGATTGTTGAATGTTTGAAATCCATTGGTGGGTTGTTTGGTAATGAGGACGGATGGAGCCTTGTCACAGAGGTGTCATCATAGGAGGTGTCGCTCATAACACTAACTATGGGTCTGTGACTTTTATGGAGAAGGGAAAGGTTAGAAGGCTTATCTTCGCTAGTTAAGTCTACTTCCCGTGCCGTGGTGCATAAAAGTAGCAGACCCATAATTAGTGTCCTGAGCAGCACCTGTGTTACGACCATGCCTCCGAGAAAACACCAAGTACTTTATCAGGCAAGATGGAAGAAACAGGCTGAACATGAACCAAACCCGGCCCTCAAGCTGTGGTAATATAAATGATTAATCATGAATCATATCTTTCTGTGTTTAGCAAATGTCGTCTGTTTTCTTTCTTCCTCGTCTTTGTTCATTTTTACTTTATCCCTTATTTGAAACAATTGTCAACGCCACCCATGGGCACCGTGTCAGGTGAGATCGGCATGTCTATGTGGGAGGCAGGAAGTACGCTCCTCTAGGACTGACATAGGATGACATAACTTGTAACAAAAAACACATGAATGAAGGCACAACGTTCCACTGGGAGCGGGAGTATTCATAGCCTTGGACAGGGATGCAAACAGAATGTCATGTTATAATTATCACCGCAGAATGGGAGGCAGCCTGAGGTAGGCAGAGGTTTTTCAAAATAAAATATTAAAATATTATTTTCTTTATTTTCTTCCAGTAGCTGTAGTAGCAGTAGCCTACAAGAGGTTCAAATACAAGTGTAATTAAACAATTTTGTGCTGAAAAAGCTAATATGTGAGCTGTGACTTGTGGCTGTTTTGGCAGTGCACATGGAGAATACTGCAAAAATATATTAATATCTTCAGGCTACATGATAGATTAAAAAGGGGTCTGTAATATAGTTTAGGTGGATGCAAAAAGATGGTGCACATAATCTCATCTCAAATCTTTTACTTAAAACACATGCTGAGATTCGCAGGGTGTTTAGATTGAAGGTTGATATAACCACCGAGGTGGTTATATGGTGGTCGTCAGGGGAGGGGGGCTCTGTTCTTTGAAGGAACCTCAAAGGACAACTAAAGCTGTAAAGTTTGAAAAGCAACATCATCTACTGGCTTAGCTCTCTTTGGATTTAGAAATGCGTGACATGCTAAACCACAAATTGCACACTGTCTTTATCTCTTATATTCACACATAAAGAATCAAAACAAAGGATTAATACAAAAAAAATAACAATGAAGACTAAAACAGACTATTAATGACTCATAAATGGTGCTCACAGCCTCGCAATGA
>JAOPJO010000043.1:17258242-17269580 GCA_027123675.1 Molva macrophthalma | reverse complement strand
TTTCTTTTTGGATATTTCATTGTGAAATAAGTGTGAAAAGGAAACATTTGATCCTAAACAACACATTCTGAAAATAACGAAGGCTTTCTTACCCTTCGGTTGGTGAAGGTGGAATAACACTCCTTCACTAAAATAGCCTTTACCATTTCAGGATCTGCTACCATTAATATTGGGGAACGTCCTTCGAACTGCCTGTCCATAAACAACATAAAATGCTGCTTACCAAATAATGTTACCCAACGTTTAACAAATATAGGTATTTTATTTCTCAACTAGCACTCTTGTTTTTTCAATAAGTTGTCCAATGCTCTGCTATACTTTTTTTCAGCAGATAAACTGTAGGGAAGAAACTAATTTACTGGTGATTTAAACTCAATTCAAACTAGATCACTATTATTTTCTCCATTATCTTATGTAGTCCTAATTATATTAGGCAATAGTGTAGTGCATTATCTGCTGTTTCTCAGATTATAAAAGTTCAATACAATCTTAAAATAAACTTGATACAACTTTGAATGGCAAATTATGTTAGAACAACTTACCCCCAGACATCTCCATATTTCCTATTGCATTCAAGCGAAAAATGTAGACCTCTCTGTAATAAGAATTAACATTACATATATGTTCGCGCGCTTGTGCGTGTGCATGTGTTGAATACAATATTTGTTTTACCTGTTTATCCATAAGGCTTGATAGGCCTATTCATATTTGTTATTTTTTTGTAATCGTTTCTACTCACTGCAAGAGCGTAAGGCATTGTTCCCACAAAAGGCAAGGGTCTCGGCCCGCCAACACCCATCTTTTTAAAAAAGTTAAACGGCCAAATGCCATACCTGCAAAATACAAGGACACCAAACAATAAGTTGAGTAATATAAGCATTAGCTCTTCATGCCCCCACAAGCATACATGGAGACGCTGTCAATCACGTCCACTATTGTATTAAATACAAGCCACAAACAGAAACAACGGCACAGAAAACTCTAGTACTATTAGGCTCCAGTCTTTTACTTACAACAGCAATAGGGTTAAGGCGAGAACAATAAGAGTCCATGTCGTTGCTGAGAACAACGGTAAGAAAAACATGGTTTCGGAGTTGGTAGACCGAATGTGCTGAGGAAGTACAATAAGGTGCGTACCATAGACGGTTTAAAGTGTTTCTCGTCTCGGTTTCGAGATATGAATTCGAAAACATTTGGGAGGAGCTAAAATTTCAGTGAGAGGTAATTAAATAACAGTTGTAAAACCATCAACTGATGACCTTTACACTTAAATAAATGTGCCATTTTATGGATGTTTTTAGATGTTTTAAAAATGAAAGCCATTGGATTTTGTATATGGAAATGTATGTAGCTAACACTTTACAATACAGGCACATTAATTGAACCATTAATTAACATTAGTTAATGCAGTAATAAGCATTAACTGACAGTTAATTAACCGTTAACTTATGTTCTAGTTATCATTTGCTTTTGGTGTTAATGTTTACTTATGGTGTTCATGTTAACTAGAGTAATGGTGTTAATGTTAACTAAGGTATTCATTTATACATTATTTAATTGTGTTAGGGTAAGGGTTAACCCTAACCCACTAACCCTAACCGTAACCCATACCCTAACCCCTAGTGCTATATAATAATGCTTATTACTGCATTAACTAATGCATTAACTAGCAGCAATCTCCAAAACATACAGACAGACAGACAGACAGACAGACAGACAGACAGACAGACAGACAGAGAGACAGACAGAGACATACATACATACATAGCCTGCATATCCTACATACATACATACATACATACATACATACATACATACATACATACATACATACATACATACATACATACATACAACATACATGAACTGTAAGTATCAGCGAAATTATTTTATTTGATGGAGACAGTATTAATGAGGAAACCATTTTCTTCCTGTAGATTTGTATTATATATAAAGTACAACATGTAGGCATCTACATGTATATAACCATAATACCATAATACCAATCGTTATCCAGAGGAATCTAGCCTTTCCTCCAATCTAGTATCAGTCCAGTAGGTGGTGGTAAGACCTTCGAGTTGTGTGAACGTGCCCTTGTAGCCGATGAAGAAGAAGACGCCCTGACTCGTTCTGGACACACCGGGAAGTTAAACCTGACGACCTTGCTGCTACTTCGGGCTGTCGGATTGTAAATAACAACACCTTTCTTATCAGGTATGGCAAAATAAATATCCCCACACTTAAAATTCTGAAATAACACCAGATTCTTGGCTTTGAATTTATACCCAGATGTCAGCAACATAGCTAGCGTATTAATTTAGCCAATGTTAATGGCTAACATGCGTTTCAGCGACATTTATGTGAAAGTAATTATCACCGTTTTATCGGTGTATTCTATGTTTTCTTGGTTCCGAACATCTTAGTTATTCATAATGAATATAGGAATTTATGGAAAACAGAGCATAGCATTTTGCCTAAAACAGAACCAACCCACTATGGGACCTCAAGGTGGCCAAAAGCATATGTAGTATGTTTTGGGGATTAAAGAGCCGAATAAATGAACGCACACATACACGAGAAGCACAATATGTTTTGTAAATGATGCCTATTGGTAATATTCCTGTTTCTATTGAATAAGGATACTAACTTATACATTCAAACAATTTGTGATTCTGCCTTGACAGAAAGAATAACGTTAGACCTTGATACAGCGGTATACAGGTCAACATCTGATTGTATTTAATGTTGATAAACTCACCAATATTGCACACTTAGGGACAGCCTTGTCACGGCGTGCCTTTGGTTTCACAAAAATATACGTTTGTCATGTATGAGCCACTTTCTGTCAAGAAGACTTGCAGCGTTACGTTTTCTCAGTGTTCTAAAGTGATTTAACGCTTCAGACTTATTCACAGACATTTGCTCATACAGGACAAACGTGGATTTTTGGGAACCAAAGGCATGCTGATACAACGGCGATGACCCAAGCTGTCCGTAGAAGTGCAATATTTGTCAGTTTATCGCCATTAAATACAATCAGATAAGACTTATATTTTGATTAATATGGCACTCCATGCAATGAATTGCGACTGTTACTCAAACAAGATGAAGCTGACTATGTTGGTTTTAAATTAATTGTTTATATGATTAGGATTGCCTCCTAAACATTTTTATTTCAATTCATTTGTAGTTGCTGTCTTCACTATTGTTGCATATGTGCTGTTTTGCTGCTGTGGTTTCTGGCTGTAGGGCCCAGCCATGTTTCTCACCATGGCGCTACTGAGGAAAGGGATCCCAGGGAAGCAGTGGATCGGAAAGTACCGCCGACCAAGGGCCATCACCTGGCAGATGAAGCGCAACATGGTGAACCAGCTGGAGCGCGAGGCGGAGAACGAGTACTGGATCAGCCGGCCCTACATGACTGCTGAGCAGGAGTTCTGCCACGCAGCGGAGCGCAGAGCCCAGAGTTGGCTAAAAATTAAGGAGAGCAGATTCTCAAAGTTTCCTGAACACAAATACATCACCGATCACCTCAATCACCTCAACACCACCAAAAAGTGGTCAAGTTAATTGGAACAATGAACTTCATTTTTTTTCCCCCATGTAATGGGTGATAACTGTGTATTAAACCTCTGTTTTGTATATCGTTTGGTGAATGTGTTTCTAGTAAATCCCATTCGATTTAAAATCTCCCTGGGACAGGTTAATTATTTTGAAGTTGTCTCTTATCTGTTGTCGTTGGGTTATCAAACTATGAAACACAAGTGTTAGAAAAAGATGTAATTGTATTTTAAAATGTTGGTTGAAACCTATTCATTTTTGATAAACATTTATTTTTTTGTAAATAACAGGCAACATTCATTTAACATAACATCCCATGAATTGCTCTATATGAGCAATGTATGTGGGTGAGCCTAAATCACTGGGTAAGTAAAGGATGAACACAATAGCATCTTTGACTAACACTATTGCCTTTGTGGTCCACGACAGTGATAATGATATACTTTTGGGGAAGTTACATGGGAAAATAAATTCTCTACCTAACCCATCCTACAGTACGAGCTAGGAACAGTGGGCCGCCTACTTCACAGGGTGGTGCCCGGGCACCAACTCCAGGTGTAGTGCCCTTGCCTTGGTTTTGATGCGTGGGTGGAAACCGGAGCAGCAGGAATAATCGCCAACTATAACGGAGGTGGGCTGAGAATACCTTAGGGATGAGTGGGTATGATCGTTCTGCGGGGGTGCAGGTGTGTATCCTCTCCAGTAGGTGGCGCTCCACGAGCTATCGTTGCGTAAACTGCTGTTAAAAATAAGTAGAGCCATAGCCCCTCCTTTACCGCTACCAACTCCACACTTGCTGGCGTGTGGTGCTGAAGTGTTGTCTTCGTCCACTGGATTTGATGCTCAAGAAGAGCCTACATCACACCACCACACCGATGTCTAAACCAGGGCTTGGCGCAGACAACCGTTTCTAAGATAACCCCTCGTTCTCCTGAGAGGTAGATGATGAGGACAGGTGTTCGGAGCGTTAACTCCACGGATTGCTACAGACTTGGAAGTAAGGTTTACCTACTGCTTCCCCCATCGGATGATTGAGTGAGAAGTCAGAATGGCAGGGGGTCGGAGAGGACTTGTGGCCCCTCAAAATACTTTTTTGGAGAATATTGTCAGACGATCAAATGGTAAGCGTCTTCAGCAATATGTAGAAAATAAAGATGCTGCAAAGGAAAACATCACTAGTAAGTGACTGAAAATAGCCCTACTATGTAAGGTGGTAATCTAATACTAATAACGATTAGGCTACACTCATCTCTCGTGCATCTTAATTGAACTAGGGTTTGTTGCACGCTTTTTTATAGTGTGCCCACGCTATGACACAATGAACACTGTTGTGTATCCTACCTATGCATTGTGTTGGCCACTGTCTACACCAAGTCATCGGGAAAACCTTTGATTTGTAAATGATGCTCAACATTCCCTCGGGTTCTGTGCAGGTGATGGGAGGGAAATTATATTTTTGACGTTCCCCCTTAAAGCCAAGGATCCGGCACGTAGGCTATTGTATTAACCATCAGTTAAAGTAACCTCAGTACGATGGTAACCTCCGTTTGTTCCTCCGTTTGTCGTATCTTGGAGCAGATTGTTGAAATGTTATTATTTCTCTTCTCAATACCTAAGTCCTAACTTTGTACAGTAAGTCAATCGGCTTCCCTTTCCTTTTCATTGGGGAATACCTAGGCCTACATCCATTTTTTCTTACGAACCGATCGACGAACTGGAGCCTATCTCACCCCTGTCCTTTACCCGTAACAATGATAATATCTCAAACCCCACTTGCACCTTGTTTTCTTGTGATTTAACACAAAACAGGGTTGACAAAAAATTATATAAATTTACATAAATGTATATTTCCACTTTGTGTGTGTGTGTGTGTATGTGATGGGGTATTTTTCCTACAACGTCTGGAAAGTGCTTTGTTATTTTAAAATCATTTTAAATATAAACAATAAAATATTCATGTGAACATCAGGCAAAACGTGAGGCAAGTCACTCACATAGTACACATTCTCAAAAAGACAACAACTGCTTTTAAATAAACTGAGGTAGACCATTGATGTCTATGGTGACTAGTGGAGGAATACCATTGATGAAAACTCATAACGGCAGACGTCCACTTTTCTGTGAAGAGAGACAATGATGAAAAAAATCGTCAACCAGATGGTTAGGCCCTAGTCTTTGATTTGGGCTTGAGTGTTTTCACTGGCCCCTCTCTCTCTCAATTGATGGCTTGTTGTGGGGACTGCATAGATACCGAAGCGATTCCAGTATTCTTTTTCTAAGTTTGACTGTTGTTTTTTTGCTACAATCACGTCACATTGTCTTTTGCATGACTTTCAATGATCTTTATTGTTTGTTATTTGTTAACCATATAAATATTTTATTCATTTTTTTTGTCTTTTTATAACGTGTGTCTTTTTCAGTTTGGACACTGTCACATAGACAGACAGGTACTATACAGCATACTATCATTTCAAGTGCTTCCTCTAGTATCGTCCCATCGAATACTCACTTCTTTGTAGCTCCTCTTTATGTTCTATATACTATATGCTGTACAAATGAATGACCACATTAATATTAACATACTTTTTATCCTTTATTCACAATGATTCATCACACTCACATGTCAATAACTTGCTGCCTTGCGTTTGACTGCAAAATAACACATTTGCATGGAACGCCTACCTAATCATTATGTTTTTGCGTGCTTTTATAGTCCTTATCGATGTGGTGAATCGTGATGGTAGACATCATAGCGGAGTGGCTTGCCATTTAGCTCACTGTTGTGTGTCCTTGTTTGGTCTATAATCAGCAGCAGTGTGTGTGTGTGTGTGTGTGTGTCTAGTTGAATCTAAATTAATCCCAAAACATTGTGGTATAAATGTGTCTTATGTGTTGGAGAATGTATATTATACAAAGGCCTTCAGAAATCCTCCCTGCTGTTTGGTATGCAACCATGACGGCTTTTCCCCTCGCAAAGTCCACACACTGAGCCTCTTGAATATTAAGACATTAATGCCCTAGCTGGTTTTGTTTTGTAATTGAAAGCACATGACCACCTTTATACAATAAAACGTATACTGGTGTTTCAGGTCTGCTGGCCATGTAAAGTAGAACTCAGAAAATGAACCCATTGAAGCCCAAAGCTATGCTTGCTGAAAAAATCTCAAATTGAGAAATTACCGTAATTGGCTCTTAATGCTCTTAATCCTATTACATCTTCAGCAGGTGACACTCATCAACCCTTGATTGAAATTGATAAACATGCAATCCATCCCACATTCCATGCAACCCTTATTGGACCTTTAAGTACTTCTGATGTTCTTGTGTATAAATAGACTTAAAACATGTTTTGACAGTTTTTATATCCTTTCTATTCATGACAGACACCAACTTTGTTCTGGGAAACGCTCAGATTGTAGACTGGCCCATCGTCTACAGTAATGATGGCTTCTGCAAGCTGTCTGGCTACCATCGTGCCGAGGTCATGCAGAAGAGCAGCACTTGCAGGTACAGTCAGTACAGTCAGTCAACAGAATGTTTTAATGATGAAGCCAATGTGATGCTGCTTTATGCTGGTGTTATAAATTCATACACCGACAGTGGAGTCAACCATGCAAGGATGCCAGCTCGTCGTGAGCAGTTAGGGTTAGGTGTCTTGCTTAGGGACACCTCGACTCTCCGCTAGGAGGAGCCGGGGATCGAACTAGCAACTTTCCGGTTACAAGGCAACCCGCTCTATCTCCTAAGCTAAGTCGACCCGTTTCTGATGGTATTTCTGTTGTCCAAGGGCCTGTAAGCTCCTATATAGGTGCTACCTGGTGCTTTGCTTTCCCCTGTGTGCACGCTAGGTGGGTGTAACCCAGGGCAACCAGGATCCAGGGAGCCTGTCCAAACTGTATTTTTATGATTGATGTTTGCCGTCGCTGTAATGCTAACTTTGCTGTGATTCCGCCAGGGATGGCATCTGCTGCTCTATGTGGAGTTGTGGTCACTAACAGTGTATTTGTTTGTTTGTTTTGGTGTTTAGCTGACCCTCTGCTGACCCTCTGCTTTAGTGGCTGTGTAATGGATTCCTTCACTTTCTAGGATTATCTAAGCTTTTCACATCACCTTACGCTGCCTTTAAAGCTGCTGCCCGTCACAGATATTTTCACTGTCGTACTTACAAAAATGCTGTGTGTGTGTCTTTGTGTGTGTGTGTGAGTGTGTGCATGCGTGCGTATGTGTTAGGTTCGGCGTGCTTGCGGCTGTGTGTGTGTGTGTGTGTGTGTGTCTGTCTTTGTCGGGGTCTGTGTTTGCATGCAGGTTTGTGAACCACCTTTCTGTGCGTGTGCGTGCAGCGTCACAGCGTGGCCTCATTAAAAGCACCTTTCCCGCTGAATCTCATTGCAGACTCCCAGGTTATATTTAGCACACGCTGGAACAGGCAGCTTCTTAGGGTGGCAGTAACAGCCGAAGTGAGATGAATGTGAGCACCGTGTGGTTAAATAGGCTCATGGTTGCTTGACCCCCCCACCAGCCCCACCCCCATCGCCCTCCCATTTAGTTTAAATGTGTTTTATTTGCTAATTTAAATGTCTAGCAGCATCTGTCTTTTCATGTTCAATTTAAACCACTGTAAATCAAATGTGCCGCCCAATGTAATTCCAGGAATTAAAAATGTTCTGTGTAGCTGCTTTCTTAGGCCCAGTTCATTTGCTCCGTGTCACACAAGGGGCACATTCTGCTAAGTACTGGTACTCACACAGAGAACTGTGAAAGTCTACAGTAATTGCACATGCCTTGTCCGTATACTCGTGTTCCTGTATCTACAGGAGAGTGTATACAAATCGACACAAATCAAATCAAGAACACAGCATTGTCATGTTTAAACCTATGTTTTTTATTCTACAAATACTTTTCTCTCTAATTAAAGTCAACTGCTGCCATTTAACACAAATATCTGTTAAAAATGTAAACTAAAATACTTTTTACATTTCCTTTTTCAACCTTTTTACAGCTTCATGTATGGGGAGCTCACGGATAAGGACACGAGTGACAAAGTGCGGCTAACGTTTGAGAACTATGAGATGAATTCATTTGAAATACTAATGTACAAGAAGAACAGTAAGTAGCACTACCAAGTCTGGAGGGGGGGGGGGGGTGAAACAATTAGCTTTTTCATGCAAATGCATTCAGGCTCAGTAGAGTTCAAAGACAAGCCAGAAGTATTTTACTTCTGTATTAATTATTGGCCCAGAGTCAGACCTTGGATATTCAACACAGACATATGAAATGCAGTATTTACATTCCACCTCTATAGCTTCACCCCTCTGCTACTTCTACTAGGTGATACTACACAATATTGGTAGTATCACTACCAATACACTACAAATATATTTCTTGCCCAATACCCATGTAATTACATAATAGATCTATATCTATAAGTCTATGTCTATATAAAATTGTGTTTTGTTGGCAATAATCAAGTCTACAAAATGATTGGGAGAGCTCATTAGATTGAATTGGAAAGGATTTGTTGATAACACTTTACAATAAGAGTACATTAATAGACCATTAATTGACATTAGTTAATGCACTAATAAGCATTATTGTATAGCATTGGCATAGGGGTTAGGGTCAGTAGGTCAGGGATAGTGGGTTAGGGTTAACCCTAACCCTATCAAATAATGTATAAATGAATACCTTTGGTTTACATGAACACCATTAGTAAACAAAATTAGTAAAGTAGTTAATGCTTATTATGAATTTACTAATGTTAATAAATGTGTTATTAATGTACCCTTATTGTAAGGTCTGTTTTGTTTCAGGAACGCCTGTCTGGTTCTTCGTAAAGATCGCTCCGATACGAAACGAGCAGGAGAAGGTGGTCCTATTCCTCTGCACTTTCAGTGACATCACAGCCTTTAAACAGCCCATCGAGGACGACTCTTCGAAAGGTTTGAGTCAGCAAATACCAGTTCAGCTGTTTTTATGGAACCATACATATAGCTTCACACCAGATTTGTGACGCTGTGAATAAAACTGTGTATCCCAATGGGACAAAAAAGTATTTTTCAAAGTTTATTTAGAAACCAACATCATCCGTAAGATAGAAGAAAGCTGTTTTGAGTGCTTTACCGTATTCTAAGTATAACGATCATTCCTGAATCAAAGTTCATCACTTAAGCCCCCTGTCAGTCTGTCTCCACAGAAGCCATGTGCATAAGCAAAAGCGTGACCTCAGTGTGCTAAAGAACCCACCATGTCATATGTTTGGGAAGGTAAGTAACCGGATCCTTTGGTCTGCAGGCTGGGGAAAATTTGCCCGTTTGACCCGCGCCCTCACCAGCAGTAGAGGAGTGCTGCAGCAGCTCCAACCAACCGTCCACAAGGGAGAGAACGTCCACAAGCACTCGCGCTTAGCTGAGGTACCAGTACGTTTAAAATGGGTCAACAGTTGCGCTCTTTATGACAGTGGCATCCCAGTAGCAACGCTAGCACACTAATTCTCTCCACTTATCCACAAACCACCAACAAACTGGGATCAATACAACTATCATGATCAATGAAATAATGAAATGCACTTGTTGTGTTGGGGTTAAGTCATTCTGTGATATAGTATAGTCATTGCCTTAGAGTAGATCTGAGATGTACATCATTAATAGACAAAGTTTCCACTGACCGTTTTAATATAGCAAATTACTTATTTATTGTAAGTGTCTACTACAATGGTGGAACCCTAAAGCCCAGGCTCCAGTACTGGCTGCAGTCTGGGCAGTGATGAGTGAATCTATAATGAGACGTAACTTTGATGTGACTGCAGCGCCTCGGCCTGCTGAGCCCTTCCATATAGGATTTCTTCTTATTATAAATGATTGTAACAAAAATGATGTGAAGAACTGAGATGATTGTTTTATTAATACATTGCTAATGTAATTACTAAACCAATGTTGCTGTCTTGGTCATCATCACGCACCAAAGGTTAAAAGAATATTCCAAGAGCATTGCAAAGTGCAGCAGGGTTATGTGTAAGAGGACAATGTTAATAACTTGGAGGCAGGGGAGCAGTGAAGTGGTTTTTATCATTCTTTTCATATATATTTCATTGTGCTCTTACTTCTCGTACCATGTGAAAGATGAACAAAAGCCTCTAGTGCGCTGGGGCTCCAGCCAGGCAGGTTTAGCTCTGCTTAGTGCTGGAGAATCTCACACAGCATGACTGCTGGCTTGCGGCCAGGCACAGGTTGGAAAGGGGGGGGGGGCGGACTGTCAAGAAACAAGGTATTTTTAGGGCTTCCTCTTTAAAATTGATTTTGTATACATATAAAAGGTCTCATGGACAGATATAATGAATTAACGCCCTGTGTTATGGATGTGTTGTTATGATTGATGAGACAACGTCCCCTTTAGCAGGGGCTGTCAAGATATGCACAGTGATGCGCTGTGGCTCCAGACTAGTGATCATGTCTGCTTAATCTGCAGATCTGATCATAAAAGTCTCCCTGAAACGCTGAGTGTAACTGAGGTCTGTGTGTGTTTTTTCCTGGTGGTTTACAATATAATGCTCTGAGGGGTTTATTCAATACATCCCAAAAAATGTCTCCCCCAATCTGTAATAGTTATAATACTATAATTAACTATTATACTATATAATTGTATATTATTTATTTTGTTCACACTATTAAGTGTATGTTTGTCTCTACACATACACATTCACACACACACACACACACACACACACACACACACACACACACACACACACGCACACACCCAGCACACAATCAAACATGCA
>JAOPJO010000043.1:17226025-17241825 GCA_027123675.1 Molva macrophthalma | reverse complement strand
CACACACACACACACACACACACACACACACACACACACACACACACACACACACACACACACACACACACAGACTTACTGAACCAGGGATTTGTTTATTGGAATTTAAGTTTTATTTGGGGGAACCTTTGACTTTGCATTGATAATCTATCGGTGAGTCTTTGAGTCAATCAATACACTATTAGACGAATATTGTCTTCTTGGCTGGATTCACTGCAATAGACCCCCTGGTGATGGTCTGGCTACTGCTATAAATCTGATTCTCATTAGCCTAATGTCACCGTAGAAGAGAAGCAAATTACAATCTACACCACAAGACGGGGGTGCTGGTCCAGGCCCAGGGCTGGCCCGCTGACGGGACTTCATTACACATGATGGATGATTTTCATATTCCATGTTGTCCCCAAATTATGCACTTAAATATTCCTGAAATAAGAAATGTTTAAATCAGTGATGATCAGTTGTACTTAATGAAATGTGAGTTATACCTTGTGCAACAGTGGCCAGGTTTCAATGTATACTGTCGCTGCTGCAAGATCTTTGTAATTTTATTACGTTTCCACAAAGTGTCGGCTGATGTTGAGAGGAAAGCAGTGTTCTCACTGAGAGGTAAGGGGCGGAGGTGGTCAGTTAGAAAACAAAGATTGCAATTAGGGAACTACTTCACTGGTGCAAGTGGAGGAGTTTGAATCAGAATGATGCTGCTTGTTGACTCAAGTACCTCATTTACATATTTTGTCTTCCAGGGTAAAGAATATAACATTTCTCAGCTATATCTTCCCTGCTGAATAGGTGTACACTGTCATTTGCAATAAAATAAAGATTTACAAAATAGTAACAAAAATATGTATTTTGTGTTTGTCGACGTCTTACTGTGTACTACTTTGTGCGCACAGGAAAGGGCGACGTGTTTGGGGACGTGTTTTGGAAGGAGGTAACCTTGGCTCAAGCCTGCGCTAACGTTCGAGCGCTGACCTACTGCGACCTGCACGTCATCAAGCGCGACGCCCTGCAGAAGGTGCTGGAGTTCTACACGGCGTTCTCCAACCACTTCTCCAGAAACCTGCTGCTCACCTACAACCTTCGCAAGAGGGTTAAGTCTATTTATTTATTTATTGGACATTCTTTCTTTCTTTTTTTTATTTTCTTTTTTTCCGCTAGAGGGTGAGTGTACCGGCTCACATGCTGACCCGCCATGATGTCGCGGCATCAGGAAGTGGGCGGAGCTAGCAAGAAGTAATGCCCCACCCACTTATCTTCGTTCATTAAGAAGGCTGCAGCTCAGCATATTCATCGACCAAATGTGTGCCACTCCTCACACAATGTTTACATTGTGTTATTTCAATGCTTTATTTGTTCCAGCTTGGTTTAGTAGCCTACAGAAGGGAAATAATTTGTGCAGCTAGCTTGTAATCCATTTACTAGGTAGTGGGAGATCTCTTTGTGAGAGTGGAATTAGGGAGATTACTTCAAAACCTTTTCAGAAGTGCATCTTAAAGAGGCTTATAGTGTAATTGTTGGTTTACAAACAACATGTGTGGCTAATCTTTGTAAACAATGTCTGCACTGCATAGCTGCAGCCTGCCTAATGCAAGATGTGAAAGTGATCAAACTCCGCCCAATTAATGTTTCAATATTTAACCATCTGTCTTCCTAGAACACTTTAGCCAGATGAAAGAGAAGGATCACAAATTTACTGGCCCAGTAAAAATGGGTTAATATGAAATTGGATTAGCTCCTTTCATTTACAGCTTTGGGTGTATTCAATGACATGTATGCAATGTATATTGTAGAAAAACACAGACAAGGACTAAACTAGTATTGATTTGGGTTCTAATCACTGCACCATCAACTGCCATTGAAACAACCTTCTGAGTTCATGTTTGACCTGATGGCAATCAGGCCTAAACAAATCCTGAAGGAGAAAGCTCTAGGATCATGCCCCTAGGTCGGACAGCCGTAGAAGAAGATTCACTTTCAGCCACGTCATCAGGGAAATCGCCATGCACAACACAACCAGTGCCTCCTCCTCCTCCAATAAGAATTCAACAACGGCCACAGCGACGCCATGATCATAGCTACAAATCTTTTTCATCTGTAATAGCATTACCCCTCTTGGGAGGCTGTATAGGATTCAATAGCCTGCTAGCAAAGTGGCAATCTCATCTAATGCCTCAGACTGGGCTGTTCACTGGGGCCCTATACTTTCTAGATTCATACAGCGGGGAAATCTTAGAATTGATTAAATGGATAGGATATACTAAAGAGCGTGTGGTTCTCACACTGACTGCACACACACTCCCATCTGCGCCTCCCAGGATGGGGGAGATACCTTGAAAATGTAGCCACTTAAAATGTCTCATTAGGAAAACCAGGGATGTGTGTTATAAATACAATGTTTTATAGTCATTATTGAAATGAATATGATATGAAAAAAAGCAGTGGGGAGATGAAACGCGATGAGTCTTTTATCCTCTGTGTATGTCTGACTGTCTCACTGCACCCGACGTAGTGATCAAGGAAGGACGATGATAGGAATATCCCCACAGGCAGCAGCATCAGAGACATATCGTCAGCATCCTAATCATTTCCAGTGGATGGGCGGTAGCTTCAGTTGCCGGCGCTGTAAACAACCCTAAATCCTTTTCAAAGTTGACAGAGATGCGTACAGCTTAAATGCTGCAGTTATGACTTGAGAGTTGTAAAGAGAGACTGGAAAAGAGCAGAAAGGAGAACGATTTTGAAACAAAGTGAAAAAAATGTGGATGGATTCCCTGACCCAATCAGGGAATAGCCGCCCTGATTGGTCATAAATGAGCCGGGAACATTCTGGAATCAAAATGTCTCATACAGAGGCGGGGGTCCAGTCAAACTGCACAGATGTTTCACTGAGAATTTCCCTTACAAATTGCTGATGGATGGGTGTGCCATTTCTAACAAATGACACTCAAATAATATATCTTAAATCTTAAAGCTTTGTCAGTGTGTTCGTCAAAGCGCTCTACTCGATTACCTGGGTTTGAGTGAGTAGAGTGCATGTGGTCCTCCAGGGAAACCGCTGATCAAAGCAGCCATCAATAACATAGTGTAATGGTGTAATGAAGGTTAATAAAGACGATAGTATTTTCTCTCCACCAACATATTTCAACCACCATAGGATCATGGTGAAGCAACGTTGAATTGGCCAAAGTTTACCTTTTTAAATTAATGGTTTTTAAATGGGTTCATTTCTTTTAAGTTATTGTGTTCTTTTTCATGATGAATAAAAAAGTCAATAAAAAAGTCTCACAATAAGTTAGGAAACTTATTGTGAGATTGTTAATCAATAAAACTAAACATTATTGATATTTCTTATTATTTTTCTTCAAGCTATGGTAAAAGTAAGGCATTGTGAAAAAATGATGTCAGAAAAACAACATAAATAGCTAGTCATAGTACAAGCATATGCAATGTAAAAAGAAAGTATGGATTGTGGAGTTTGCAAGAGCATCCTCGCTAACTGAAGCCAAAGGCACACCGTGATCTTTAGCGCTTCTTCCATGGGAATACCCTTTTTTAGGGTGACATTTGCACAGCACACAATCAAAAAACACCTTAGCCAATCATTTTCATTCATGCGCACAATAAACAAACTGCTCAGGACACGTTCATTTCATACTGCATCATCACTATATACTTACCTTATTCCCTTACCATGAATCTAATCTTTCCCTAACCACCCTTTGCTTTCCCGCCGTAGATCGTCTTTCGGAAGATCAGCGACGTGAAGCGGGAGGAGGAAGAGCGACTGCGGCGTAAAAACGAAGCCCCGCTGAACCTCCCGCCGGACCACCCTGTGCGCCGGCTCTTCCAGCGCTTCAGGCAGCAGAAGGAGGCCCGGCTGGCCACCGACAAGTCGGACCTGGACGACCACGACCTTGAGAGGGGCCCCGTGTACGCGGAGATCCCGTCGGCCAACAAGGCGCCCGTCGCCACCACCAGTATCGTCACGGTGACGGAGAGCCCGGCGACGCCCTCGTCGTCTTCCTCCCCGCCCCCCGGCTCCGCCCCCGCTTCCGACAAGGCCAAGCTGCAGGCGCCGGGGTCCGCCATCGCCCCGACGGGCGGCCGGCCGGCCGAGCCCGCCAAGGTGAAGGGCTGGGGCCGCTTCAAGGAGTCCATGGCCAAAGCCGACCACTGGAACAAAGTGTCCAAGGCGGAGTCCATGGAGACTCTGCCGGAAAGGACCAAGGCTCACGAGCCACAAATGCCCCTGAAGAAGACGGACTCCTGCGACAGCGGGATCACCAAAAGCGACCTGCGCCTGGACAAAATGGGGGAGTCGCGCCTGACGCCCCAGGACCGCAGCCCGGTGCAGCCGGACGCCCGGCACGCCTTCTACCCCATCCCCGAGCAAACACTCCAGGCTTCGCTTCAGGAGATCAAGCTGGAGCTCAAAGACGACCTCAAGAGCCTGAACGCACGAATGTCTGGCCTGGAGGCCCAACTCACAGAGGCCCTTCAGCTCCTCAAAGCCAGAAGAACAGCTGCCTCCCCGAAGCCCCTTTTTGAGATCTCCAGACCCACATCACCCGACAGTGACAAAGACGATATTTTCTCGTGAAGGTCGAGAGAGAAACATGTGAGTGATCAACTTTGAGCTCGGGCTAGGACACTGTGCTGTCCAGCTGTTTTGTGCTGGTAATATCATGGTCTTCCTCAAGATTTGCTGGCTTTAACATTAGCTGCACCCTCAATGGTCAGTTCACAGGGGAGGTACTTTGATTTACGAAGCTTTGTTAAGAGATGTTTGAGCGGAATATTTTGGCACCGAAGAGCAATTGAACGATGGTTGAACAAGTGATTTAACTAAAAGCTGACAGCTACACGTTTGTTTAAACAATCAAATTATATTTTCCATAGCACACTGATGGAAAATGAGCTTGACCAATAATCGTTAAGGAGTACTTGCATGTCAGAGACTTTTGAAGATGAGCATCGGTAATGATGCATATTTGATTAACAACTTGCACAGTCATTTGCATTTGTTTTTACACTCATAAAGAAAGGCGTTTTGGCGAGACTTTGCACTGAAGCAGGCCCAGGATGATGCTAACATTGTGTTTTAGTGTCATTATTATTGTTATAATTACACATAATGTAGTTCTGGCCAAGCTCTCTGATTCATCACAACAATAAGTGCCCCACCCATGCCAATATCAATACAGAACTAGTTTAAATAACAAAACTAATCATTGTCATTTGTCATTGTAAAACTCCTTTTGCCGCTTTGTATAACTATATATTAATTTTCTCCTAACTGTCTCATGAACTAAGTAAATAATGACAGAAAAATACCTAGATAGACTGTTTTAGTGGACAATGTTCCATTTGGAGGTTCATAAAATCATCATCAAATTCCTGATCTACAGAGTCATCGACAATAAACCTTTTTTTTTATTACTTTTTTTTTTTGTATTATTTGTTGAAAATGCCTTGCAGTTTGTTGTGAATATGTGACTATTGGCCAATATGTCTTTGACCCTGTACAAGCTGTATGCTACAAGGGATTTAAATGCATTTTTGATTTGGCTTATTACAGAATGGTCTTTTACTCAACAAGTTTTGTATCCAGTAACAAAACTTAACGATAAACAAGGCATGAAATATCAGGGTTGCCCTTATATTTTTTCATATGTACCATGTCGCAACTGTAATGATTTATATTTATCATAGTCGCTGTACATAAGATACAGTACAAGGTTGCCTGCAATGTATTGAAAAATCTAAAAATATCAGATATCCTACATATGCACTTTTAGGATTTTTCACTGAAATACATTTATAACAACCTAACTTGATGGAATAAAAATGCATTACACTTATCATCAATTTGTTTTCAATTTAATATACTGAAGATTTATAGATCGTTTATAAAATGATTCCAGATTTTTGATTCAGTAATAGTCATAAACATTAGCAGAGCCCTTATATTAGTACTAAGACTGATAACAACACCTATGTATTAAGTCTTACGTCCTTACGTTCTTATGTTACGTTCTATTTTGCTCTACTATTATTAGTCTTATTCACAAAAATGCAAAAAGGGAAATAAAAACATTATACACTTTTTGCACCATATTTCATGAATAATGTTGGATCTCTCTATTGTGTTAAGAGCCCCCCCCCCCCCCACACACACACACACACACACACACACAAACACAAACACATCTTTAACAGTTTGAGTTTTCCGTTGTTTTTCAAAAACACACTTGCATCTTAATTTCCAATACCTCCGTCCACCCGTTAACCATATGTCATTTAAACAGACATTCCAGACCACGTTTTTCTCTTAATGCAGACTGTTCTGTATTTGTGCTACATTTGTTTGTTTACTTTTTAAAGTTTTTATGCTAATCAGTTCACATGACCAAGCAACTAAGTGTTATTTTATTACCAGTGCGACAAAATAGTGTTTTAAAAGAGGTCGTCTAATAGAATGTTTACACAATTTCTGTATGATACTGAATGTTAATATAATCTTTCAACTTGCATGACATGTCAATGGAACAAGGTTATTAGCTGCTAATTGTACTAGAAACATTTATTTTTTCTTGTTCATTTGAAATGACAGACGAGGCAGTGCTACTGTTGGGACTTGGATAATAACATATGTTTGTCGGGACACCTATGATATGCACAGTTTATTGTATCAACATGTTTGTGCAATTACTGTCTCATAACCCCTTCATGAATCCCTGTTACAATGTTGTTTTTTTCACTTTTCGTTGGCAACTCAAGTCCAAGAGGCAATACATACAAGGGTCTTACGCTTTTATGAAATCCAGCATTAACATAACTATTATTATTATTCAACTCCACTGATAAGTAGATTAACTTAGCTATATGTAGCATGACCCACAGTAACAGAAACCATGGCTCATGGAATGACACATCTATACATCATGTTTATTTACAACCATTACAGGCTGGGAAGTTACAAAATGCACCACATTATGGAAATAGAAGAACACTTCCCGGTATAATGAGCGAACATACATTATTATCATTAAATATTTAACTTTAACTATGTTTATTTGGGCTCAGTATGCATTTTTAGTGATGACACTAAAGGCTTGAATAAAGAGGGATGTTTTGTATGTTGTAAGTTGATTCCTATTTCATTCATGTACTTTGCAAGTGAAGAGGTGCTGGAAAGAGTTTTTTTTTTTCGATCTTACTGAAATAGGCAACGGGGTATCATTAGTGAGTCTATGAACTTGCAGTAGTTCTTTAGCCACATTTGTTAACGTGACTTCCGGTTTCTGTGTAAATGCAGCCCGCCATCTATCTATGAAAACCAATGGCTTGAATGCATATTTTTCTATTGCGGGTTATTTCAAAAGACCACTTTTGAAAGTCTTGATCATGTACACTCACTGCTACATGGGGATGGGATTGCATGATGGTGGAGCTGCAGTCCAGAGCTTGAAAAGCAATATCTAGAACCAAAGTGTATAATTTATAATGTGGTCCCAACTAGAAGGGACATCTTGCATAATGCAACATTGCTTATTTTGAATATGGTGTACCATTATGAACAATAACATGGCTGCAGTCATAACAACATTGCCATCACTACATTGCTAAACGTATTACGCTCATCAACATTCAGTCAGTTTTTACAGTCGGTCATTACCATTGCCTGTTAATGAAAAGCATGTAACTGTGCCTTCAGGAAAATCCCCATATAAGTCATGCCCAGTCCTGCAGTAAATTAGTATAGACAAGAGGAAGCATGAATTGGGAAGTTGAACGTGATATTTATATTTTTTGGTGGTCAGCTCTAGGGATGTGCCTACCTTACCAGACTACTGGATCCACAGATTATACTGGAATGTGTTGTTTATAAGAAATTTGATGATTTTGGCTGTATTATTCTGTCATATGTAATATGCACATGCCTATAGACATATATATATATATACAGTATATGTTAAAACACAAAATCACAGACAAACACACGATTTCATGTGATCAGAAATGTATCCATGGCAAGCACAATGGAATACTTTAACTGTGATACTGTTCATAATAAATATTTTATTAATATATATATATATTGTATCCTGTTTGTTAACACTATGACCTCTTCCACAGAGACCATTGCATCTTGCCTTTGTTTGTGTCTTATCTTTGGCACTAATAAGGTTACCTAATTTACAAGCTAGCCAAGGCGTGTATCAGCCAATGTATTGTGTGGGCTTATCTTCTTATGCTGGCTACGCCGTAGACTTTGGTGCTCATTTAAGAAGATTTCTTTCTGACCCAGCAGCCTTATCCTACTTAATGCCACAGCAACAATAATCCACTAGCCAAGAATAGAGAGCGAGTCATGAAAACCCCTAAGAGCTGATCAAGCACAGGCTCTGCTGATTACAAACTCTAAAGTATGACTTTGTGTTTTGCCCTTTGAATATTTGCATAAATGTGTCAATGACAGAAATTGGAAATGTTTTACATGTCACCTTCCTACCATATGGGTTAAAACGATATATTTTATTTTAGGTGAATACTGGTTTGGGATTAAAAAAACATTTATTTCAGAAACTGTTCAAAAGTCAGTTTAAAAAATGTCATTGTTCCGAAACATCCATCATACATTTCAACAATAGTACAAATATAGGCTGGCAATCATCAATTGAACAAACCCTAAAGGATATATAGACTTGCGTTAATGCTAGTTTCATCATTAAGCATTACATAAATATATCAAATATTTCCTTTGTTATGGCAGCTTTGTTTGTTTTTGCTTACATTCCCAGTTCAAACTGATATTCAGTTCCACGTAAGTTAAGTGGCGCTTTCAGGATTAGAAATTAAAAAAAAAAAAAAAAAACGATTGGAAATGATCATGATTGGCAATTGCAATGAGGTTGAAGCTGTTGAAACTATGCTGGCTCACACAACCATCCGTTAGCCCTCTCAAGCGGCACCGCGTCGATGGGCTGGGCCTGTGTGAACGGTGCAAAGGTGTCTGGCTCCACTTCAGTCCGGTGGAGTTTGGCTGGGTTCTGTACGACAGACGAGACGCTGGCCGGGGGCCCGGAGAGCCGCAGACACCCGAGCTTGCTGAGTAGACTAACAGCAGTTATAGTTCGGGTGACCTTGTTACTGTATAGGTGACTCGTGGGGCAGGGTGGGGTCAGGGTGCCCGTTCCAGTCCGATCTGAGCGAAGCAGTAAAGGAAAGCCAACATGGGCGGAGCGATTGTAGACCAGCCTAAAATGAAATGAAAAATAAAGGAACAGAAATTGAATGAACAAAAACATCTCATACAGTATATCCTGGAGGACGTCATCATAAAAAGACCATCTACATTCTTCCTCGTTTGAAACGCTGCTGAGTACAGCTTGATTGGCTGTAACCTTTCTATATTTTGTTCAATTGTGTAGACCTCCTGTCTGCAGCTGTCTGCAGCGCGCCCCCCCGCTGCCTTCCCATCCTCTCTGACCTGCACCTGCCACCACAATGCATCTCAATCAACCATTCTTCCCCATGTGCTTCACAATCTCATTTTTACATTCGCGCTCGCCGCGTCGCGCACACGTGGTAGGAAGATGTAAGCTGCAGAAGCCGCGAGGCTTTTGTTTTGTTTTGCCTCACTAAAATGGACGGCTAACCCCGCTGTGTCCATCATCGTTTTTGTGTAGGAAGAAAATGTGTTTTTGTTCAACAACCAAAAAGGAAGAAACAAATAACAAACTAATAAAATACAAAACCGTGTTGTTCCCAATTAAAATCCAAACAGTGAAAGAACATTTCAGTTTTATGAAAATGGAATAAGCTTTTTTAATGATGTACCGGAACAAACTATTCTAGGATTCAAGGTTCTAAGAAATCTTTTGACAAAAAGTAAATTTGTATGTGTTAAAAAACATTGCCTACATTATCTGTGAGACAGGGACTGGACTTAACCAGCCCTTCGCTTAAAACCGTGTTATTATTTATGTTTGATGAAAAATACCCTTTGTCTAACGTTGAATATACTACAACGGGACATAGAGACCTAAAGTAACGGGAAACTGGATTTACTGGTCTAGGCCGATTGTTTTAAATGAACTGAGAACAGCATATGGTTTTCAGATGTGGATAAGAATGAGTACAATGTTCCTTAACATATTCAGTCAGCCATTAATCAGCACATCCCAGAGGCTCCAATCAGACCCCTCTGTAATTACTCATCAGAGTTGTATAGTGTTGCGAGTCAGAGGGTCATCTTAACGGCAGATTTAAACAAAATAAATCATCAAATTTTCATCTTCATTCCAACTGCAGTTGTTCATTGTACCCCAATAGGAAGGCCCAGTGAAACACACATGCTGTCAAAGCGCACACACACACAGACACACACACAAACCCAAACACACACGCACACATACACACACACACACACACACACACACACACACACACACACACACACATATAGTATATGTATATGTGTATATACTGGCAGGCAGCCCTCCTAAACTCTCCTCAAGCAGACTGATTTCAAAGCATTAATCTGGTTTTAATAAGATCAGTGCTCTCTCTTGGTGTTTTATGAAGAGGGCTGCGAAGGATGCTAGTGGAACCCCTTACACTTCAAAAGTTCCAAAATGTCAAAACTCAAAGGTGCAATTTGTCGATTATTAGTTTAAAACATTCAGAAATTAACTACAATTGTCAACAGAATGTGAAGAATAACCATTTTATGTCAAAGACAGCTATGTATTGGGTTGGGGGCTGAGGCTGGCAATTAAAGTGGCAACCGCCAATGGGAAGATACAAACAGCCCGTTCCTCGTACAATGTATGGATGACTAGGGATTAAAATGTTGACAAACCAATGATTTTCTCCCTTGTAATTTCAAATGGCTTAAACTGCTTAACTAGGCAACCAGAGCAGCAAGCCCTTTGGTCTAAACCTGCACGCAGGCTTGAAAAGGTGCTTGAAACGTTAATTTCAGTAGAAATAGTTCATTCGAGAGATGCTGATAAATCCACCAGCTGTTAAACAAATATAGCTTGTGGACCTCCTTCTCATCTACGTGAGTGGATGTGTTCCCACAAGATCTGGCGAGTTTTCCGAGAAGGCGCAGATAATCGGATGGTAGTCTTCATGTGCATGTTCCCAGTCGCCTAGTGTGGACTGCCGAAGTTGTCCCGACTTTAAAAGTCGCCTAGTGGGTAGGAGGCTTGAAGGAATTAAGTTTGATGCTGAACCCGCATTTTTCTTCTAGACTGGTAAGTTAACAACTGTGAATGGTTATGTAGCGATAGCTTATAAAGGTAGCTACTTGTATAACCTTACTGACAGGGTTAATATGTTTGCTAAGTTAGCTGTTTTTTGATGCATGGTTCAGACCGGTTACAATACAATGTGGTTGAACACCACAACGTTCTGGTAATATGCCGCCCCTAATTTCTTGAGTGTGGAGGACTATTTCGGCCAAATCTTAGACATTGCACATTTAAAAAGGAAACACCTTAAATAATGTTTTTTATAACAGTAAAGGTATAATTATACGTTAACAAAGGTAAAATGTGATCATGTTGAAGACATTGAATACATTTTACTTTCTTCCAGTCAATAACAGAGATGACAGCTACTTGGGGGATTGAAACCAATAATAATAACTGTGGGAGTGTGTGTGGATGATGGCTGGTTTAAGCAGCCTCCCCTGGCCCGAGTCAGACTGATTGGACTCTGGGGCTGGGTGAGGCTGCATACCTATTGCACATTGAGTAATCAATGTGCACAGGTTAAACCAGCCATCACCACACACTCTTGAGGAGAGATCTCCTGCATGGCAACATGGAGCACCAGGCCATGTATCTTCTGCAAAACTTACTACAATAAACCGGTCTTCTAACATCACCACCCTGCGTCCTTTGTCGGGAGAAGCCCAATAGAAGTCACCTAGGTGGAGTGTGGCAGCCACCTAGGTGGTGTGCAGCCAATATGTCACCCCTTTTCCACCTCATTAAACAATTGGACATGTCTTAAAGTCATTTTCTAAATATTTGTATGTGCACTTGGCCGGTGATTGGCAGCCTATTACATGTTTCTCTTGGATGACTTGTGAAACACAGTCCACTCAGAGCTTCATAGCATGGATTTGAGTCGTCGCTATCAGTGTCCCTGGAGCGCTAGTCAACAGGATACTGGAGCAGATTTAAAGTCCCTAAACGAAGCCTCAGAGAAGCCTGCTTCCTGGAATAAAATGGTCTCTTTTCCACATGCCGCTGGCTTAATGATGCTGCAATGCAGAGCAGAAGAGAGGGTCACACGCAAAAACCAGTGGATTGGGATTGGATGCCACCGTTTGGAATACTTGTCATATTTGTCACATTCCACATTGGGTAATGTGGGAACCGTCGACTCCCAGATGGCTTGTTGCTTAAGGATCAGGATCATCCAAAAATGAGACATGGAGCAAGACATGCACTGGCAAAGGCTGGCATGTCTGACGAGGGCCCATTTCCTCCTGCCTACGCACTCAGTCGTGAGAGGTTCTATGTAAACACCTCAACCATACAAAAGACTTGAATACATTAAACCATTAATAATAATGGAGGTGGGGGCCGGATAGTCCATTGGTTAGGGTGTTTTATTCCCAGTCGAAAGGTTCTGGATTCGAAATCCAAGGTCTGCGGTCTACCTGTAGGCATCCTGAAGCGAGAAACCCCTACCCACTGATTAATGACAAACCAAACTGAGAGGATATGGGCTGATTTCCGTATCAAAGTAATTGTGATTCTTTCTATAGTATACTACCTGCCTGTCCATATCCATTTAAATACTAACCCCTCCACATTTGTATTTCGTGCACACACACACACGCAGGTGATTTGGAAAAAACGTCCAGAAATAATGGCTCCAAAAAAATATATGTATGAGCATGAGGGCCACATACAATCTGATGCTTCAATCATAGAAACGTATCAGCTTGGTCAAGGGCAGCCGTAATATCCCTGCGTGGAGCGTCAGGGGAGAGGCGGCTCACCTTGAATGAAGACACGCTTCCAGAAAATCCGCCCAACATGCGTCCCCCCGAGGAAGAGCAGATTGGAGAGGATGAGCATGGCAGTGGACGCGGCAGAGAGGAGGGCCGCACAGCGCCTCCTCATCGCCGCCGAGAGACGCTGCTCCTGGGGAGCAGCACAACACTAATTATTATTATTCAAGCCACACTCGCCGCTGTACTCAAGTCTTAACATGCGCTGCCCCACCAGTGTCCTCCACCCTCCTCCACCCTCCTCCGGTGCCCCGCTCTTCTTACTTACAGAAAGCAGGGAATGGTCTCGGCCAAGGTGGACGCCCCGTTTGAATAAACACCAGAGATGTTCAAATACTACTGAACGCGCTCTACACCAGCGAGGTATGCTTTTGTATGAAAGTGGCAGTGTAGACAGAACATTATCATTATCTATCATGATATTGGGATTTTTTTTTACACATTCTGGCATCGTTGTGCATTCTTCAACTACCCCAAACATAAAGTATTTACTCGTAACTTACAATAAAGGAGTTGACGACTGAGGTTGCAAAGAGGGACTGGAGTCCGGTCTCCGCCAGCACTCCTGCCCAGTTCATCAAGGCCCAGTACTGCAGATAGTCATGGCCGCCGTGCCAGAGGCACACAAAGCCGAATGCCAGGCCGGTGGACAGGGCTTTGTATGCAGGGCCGTAGCGGGAGCCTCCCAGAGGGACATAGATGTACCTGGGAGCAGGTGGGGGAACAGCAAGCATAACGGGGAACCATAATGAATGTGGCTGGATGGACCTAGATTGATAATGTACTGGACGGCAAAAACAACAGCTGATGTAGAGCTGAGGTTTTGTCAAGTCACTCTGAGGTCCCATTCAACAATTTGGGGCAGAACAGTAAAGCCAGTGTCCTATAACCATTTTTTTGTGCCAGGCACCTGCTTTGTTTGTATATTTGCATGTAACTAATACCTATGTACCCCTCACCAATCTATAGCTTCTCAGTGAGCCGAGCTGATCGTGGTCATACTGATTTCAGCAGCAGCAGCAGCAGTGAGTGGCTGGTGCAGGTGTAAAACAATGCAGGGCATTGCAAACATGGAACATCAATGAATTCTAAAGAGGACCTGTCAGTGGAATAATCGTGTCATATTCATCAGGTTTTTCGGTTTCTTTTTCATTCAGATAAGCATACTGTTGTGTAAATTCGGAACATGGGGGAGCCGAACGGCTCCATTCTGCATAATTCTTATTTATGCGCTGTGACAGTGTTCGGTATTCAGTGCCTTCTCTGTGACAGCTCATCCCACGAAGCAGCGAAGGAGCAGATGGTGGAATCACTTCCTCCTTTAAACAATTCATTGTATATAGGCTCCCACATTTTGCCTATTTGTGCAGGACAGCAAATGAGTGGTAGTAAAGACTGCTAAACACAAAGGAAATGGTCATTAAATAAATACACAAATGGAAATGACGATAATGCATACATTAACATTTAAATTCTATGTAAATTATATTTAAATTATACCGCATTGATTGCAAACAATGACATGTCGTTAATTTGTTAAAAACAAGATTAATTTCACACAAATTCTCACAGCAACGGCTTGGACACCCAGAGGGAATATCATGCGTGACCTATTGAAACATGAACTCTGGTATCACAGGGACCTTTTACTGGGTCCCTGGGGCCCGGGGCCTCCTGATCGCACTGGATCACTCTGCCATACTTACAAGCCAACATCGCTTTCAGCCCAGCGTTGCCCAGCTGGGAACTAATTATCTCGGACAGCCTGTGGCTAATCAATGTTCCTGAAAGATGAGCCAGCATTTTCTGAGGCATTCGGCGGCGGGGAGCTGCCCGTCCCACTGCACTGAGGCAGACACACATTAATCCAAACAACAAATCCATTCAAATGCCTTGGAAATGACGCTGGTAAACAGGGTCAGCTCACCAAATATCCATTCACATGCACTGGATACTAAGCTGGTCAACCAGGTAAAGTCAACAAATATCTATTCAGAGGCCCCGAACATTAAGCTGGTTAACCAGGTAAGCTCAACAAATATTCAATGGCCATGAAAACTAAGCTGGTGAAGCAGATAATGTAAGCAAGGATTAAGATGCAACCTCACATCAAACGAGCTTCAGGCCGACGGCAGTCTGGTAAACAGTGTTGGCTGATGTGCCGGTTGATGCTCAGCTGAATGAACTCTGATGAATAAACCCATAAATCTGTCTTTATTTATGCCAAACTATTCCTAGCCTTAGAGATTCTGCACTCATCAGTCCCTTGTCACGTGGAGGTCGCAACCACTCGACCAAAAACGCTTTCTTGGAAGCCCCACGAGTTGGAAGACAGAGCAGGTGAGGGTCTTTTGTTGGTGGACAGCCTCTTGTGTTACCGGCGGAGAAGACGATGGGCCACACGGTGCAGGCCTAATAAAACAACTGAAAAATGAGGCCCACTCTGATGCCCCGTGGGGGGGGGGGCACGGGCCAGTGATTCATGTGGCTGCCATCGTCCCAACACCTACGCGCTCATCTAGGGCTCTTCACACATTAAAGCACATTTTCAGAACTGCATTAAAAGCTCTTTATCTGCCATTTCGTGGGAGCCGGCGAGTCACGGCCATCGCTTTGCATCCGCGGAGGGATAATTACAACGGAGGCAGTTGAGGAGACGAGAGCGAGAGCGAGAGAGCCAGAGAGAGAGCGAGAGAGAGAGAGAGAGAGAGAGAGAGAGAGAGAGAGAGAGAGAGAGAGAGAGAGAGAGAGAGAG